>CM021733.1:11740876-12131238 GCA_011075105.1 Heteronetta atricapilla
CTTTTTTTTTTTTTTTTTTTGAAGGAAACAGATTCAGACCCACCTTCCAGCGTGTCAAAGCCCAGGACAATGTCTGCAAACTGCCCGTCCCTGCCTTTCGTCTCCAGCGCGGCGATTATGCACCCCAGGGACAGGATCTCCACTCTGACGCTGTCCGACCGCAGCACGAACTTCTCCACCTCCCCTCCTCCTTCCTCCGGGGGCATGCGCCCAAAAACCTCCCTCTTCACCTCCGCCATCGCTCCCCAGATCCCGGCCCTGCGGCCAGGAAGGAAGCCAGCCAGGAAGCGAGGGTGACCGGGAGCGAGCAAAGAGGGTTTTGGAGAGCAGAGTCCTAAAAATCACATGATTGCCTCCAGCGTGGCGGAGCTGGGAGGAGTCGAGCCGTGCACCGGCTGCCCGGCAGGCTTGGATGCGTGCTGAGAGGAAAAAGGGTTTTTTGTGGGCCCCTGGCCCTGACCTGGGCCCCATTACACACCGTCCCTCAAAGTACCACCTCCTTGTTTTCCCTCAGCCTGCAGGAGAACCCCAGGAATATTTATGTAATCGATGCATATTTTTTTTTTTTTCCTGAGAAGCCAGTTTCAGATTTTTCTCCCGAAGAATACACAACTCGTCAGACTCTGAATATTCATTTCCAGCACAGCGCTTGCCTCCAGGCAAGACGGTGCCCAGCTCGCAACCCGCCCCAGAAGCAAGGCCTCCTGCAGGGGCTGGAGGTGGGGCGGTCGTGCAACCTGCACTTTGTCAGCGCTGCCTTCGTGTCCACAGCACAAACAGGGGGGCTGCTGTGTTCAGGTGCTTCCTCCGGCACCCTCACGGCCGTGACATCTAACACCATGCAGGTGCGAGAGCGATACCACAGGGAAATCTGTTCACGGGCCCTGCGTCGGATTTTCAAGCTGGCGGATAAACCAGAAGAGAAACCAGCGTGTGCAGGGATGCGTCTTGTACAAAACATTAACGGTGGTGGAGCAATGTCGCCTTCAGGGTTTGAGCAAGGCATTTCCAGGAGCCTGGCTTTGTCACCCGTGGGATCGCTCATGGGTGACCCCTGCCCGTGTCCTGTTTGCCTCTGGTGGATGGGGACGCAGGCAGCTACACTGGGTCTGCTTTTTTTGTCATTCCTGTTTTATAAAAAGAGATTGTTTCATTGCTGCACTGAGGTTTGCTTACAGTTAAGGTCAAGTGCGAGCTCCTTTCGTTTTTCTCTTCTTCCTTGCAGGAAGAAAAATGCTGCAGCGGGCCTGAACACGCCCCAGGTGAGCAGCAGGGCACTGCCACAGCCGGTGAGTGCTCACAAAAGGTTGCTCCACATCTCCAAGGCTTCGGGTTTACCTCCCTCTTGCCAGAGCAGCTGCCGAGGACTTGGCTGTAATGGGGAAAAATCATGACAAAAAGTCTGCTAAAACACTGACAGAAAACGTGTGCTATGGGGCCCTGTGGGCTTTACCTGCCCACAGGCCATGATCATGACCACTACACTTCTGCCTTCAGGCTCTTGCCTGAAGACCCAAACATTGGTGGGGATCAGGGATTTGGTGGTGAGGTGATGGATGGACTTGAGAGATGTGTGGATGCAGCACAAAGGGGCATGGTTTGGTGATGGGACCCGGTAGGTCAGGCCGATGGTTGGACTCGGTGAACTCGAAGGTCTTTTCCAACCTAGATCATTCTGTAATTCCATGTTTTATCAGCTCCATCACAGCAAGCAGCCCTGCAGGCGTAGCAGGAGGGCAGATTATGTACCTGTTCCAGCCATTGTAACCCAGGCAAGAGATTTGAGGAGCAAAGGAGAACTGGGAATTCAGCCTGCCACCAAGCAGTCCTGCCTTTCCCCCACCAAAAAGCTAGCAAAAAGGCACACTGTGAAAAACTACTTTTTTTTTTTTTTTTTTTTTTTTTTTTTGAGGGGGAGCCATTTACTGCACTCTCAGAAAATAAACTCGTTATGAGAAAAATTACGGAGGAGAATTTATTTCCCTGGGATCAGCAGCTCAGAAGCTCCAGATGCCTGCAAGGCAGCTACAGCTTTGTGAGGCAGAAGTGAGGCATCATTTAACATGATTGTGCTGTTTTCTTACGGATCCTTTATTTTCATGCTCTTTTTCAGATGTTGGGATATTTAGTCCAAAATAGTGACTTTGCTTAAAAGGCTACAGTCAACCAAAAAAAAAAAACCATGGCGTTTGCAAACCCAAATCACAAGCTCCGTCCTTAGCAGTAGGAAAATGAAGTTTGGTAAAGGACTTAAGATTTCTGACCTGAATTTTTGCACTGGTTTTATATCACAGAGCCGTAGATCATGGTTAGATTTGAAGCAATAAATAAACTATTCTCTATATGTCTTTCCCAAGCAACAAGAGAGGTGGAGATCTCACGGAGCTCTCGTTTTGCGGACACCTTTTCTCAAGGAGAAGCTGCGGCAGCACAGCCCTAGGGAACCTGAAACAGAGAACAGAGAAAGCGAGGCCAAGCCACCCCAAGCCAACCACACGAGGACTGGTGATGCCATTACTGACAACGTGCAGCCATGTGCTTGTTCAGATCAACCTGTGCACAGCAAACCCACGCCTGGGACACAGCCGTCCATCTATTCCCTTCCCCCCACTGGAAAGCTCTTTGGGGGCTGGGGCTGCTTCTTACCCGCTGTCCTGCAGTACCCGCTGCCACAAGGTCTTTCTGGGGTTGGTCCTGAGATGCTTCTCTAATTACAGTGTCACACTTCCTTCCTTATTTTTGTCTTTAGTTTAAACCTGGCTGTGATTTTCAGCTTGTGGAGGGCCCAGAGCAAGACTTCAGGACTCAATGATGAAACAAATCCTCAAGGGCAATGCAGGTTATTCACTGATATTTCTCATTCTCCGATGCACCCAGCACCACAGCTGGAGACGAGCTCTGCTGGAGCTGATGGCTGTGTAGACACAGCAGAGAAGGCAGACATCACTTGTTACACCCCCCAGCATTGCAAACCTGTAATTAAATCCTTTTTCTCTGATCAACTTTGCGTAAGCTGGTGGGGCTGAGCCACCACTGGAGCACGCAGGAACCTTGCATCTGTGGGCAGAACAACAGTGGGGACGTCCCCCATCTCCATTTTATTGCCTGTTTATCGAGCACGTCTTCAGCTCTGCTGGGTGCTTCCCAGCACACAGCCTTAAAATGGAGCCTGTGCCGATTTGTGCTTCGCCTCTCCAGGGACAAACACACTGAGCCATTGATTAGGTTATTTTAGGATCACGGCACAATTGCTCGCCCTTGTTCTGGCGGCCGTTTCTCAGCAGCCAGCTAGCTACACGTGTTTTGGGAGGCTCTTCAAAAAAACACGGCCGCCCGAGAGCACTCCTCGCCCAGCACGTTTCAGATGTGCCTTTGTGCACGGGTTGTTTGTGCCTCGGCAGCAGCCAAAGAGCCGCTCGGATGTGCCGGTTGCTATAGTAATTACTTTTCTCGGGAGCTAAAATAATAGCTCGCAGCTCCTGCAGCTTGCTGCTGTGTAGGCTGCCTGGAACCAGGGACGCTTCCAGTTTGCTCTGGGGGCTGGGGACCGTGCTCTCGTGTGCTCAGAGGCAGACCTTCCTTTCTCTGCAGCTACTTCTGAGTTTAACCTTTGCAGAGGATGTGTCACAGCACGAAGGGTTCAGAAATAAAAGCCGCATATGAAACGGCAGGACAGCCTTGCAGCTGAGGTTTCTGGTGGGGGCGAAGAAGATTTGGACTCAGTTTCCATTTCTCTTGCAGAAAGCTGGCACTGGTTGTGCTGAGATCACTTTTTAGCACCAGGGGCTCTGCCAAGCAACACGTGGGGGGCTCGCAGGGCTTCAACAACACCTAAGCAAGTCAAGCAGGAAGGTGACAAGGAGGCGAGCTCAGCTTCGTTCACATTTTTTTCACCGGTGCAGGCATTGGAGAAGTAGGTGCTCTGTGGACCTGCAGCTCTGGAGAGATTAAAGGGTCTGTAGGTAGTTGGAGGCTCCTGGCCTGAAAAGGCAGGTGCGAGAGGCATGAGAAAAGATCAGACCAGTTGTGCTCCTATGTCAAGAATCTGGGTGTGGTGCTCGGGTTCATGGCCACAGGGCCCAGCACCAGCAGCGTGCACCTATTTGCTTTTGCAGAGACCAGCAACAGGGGATGAGAACATAAAAAGAAAAGGCTCAGAGAAGGAGGCAGGAGGACCTGGGATGAAAGGAGGGAGAAAACAAACAAGGAAAGGATTTTGCATCACGGTGCAAGCCCCATGCTGTCCTAGAAAATTCACTCTCAGATGTGTGCACGGCTGCATCGGCAACTGGCAGGGAGATGCCAATCGGAGATAAAAGAACTGCAGACTCTGCTAAAGGCAGCAAACACAAACAGTTCCTGTCTGAGCAGCAGCAACATACAGAGATGCAGGGAGGGAGGGTGTTCGGGGAAACCACAGGACAAAATTGGGCCTTCGGATGTGAGGCGGCTGTCTTTGCTTGCAGGCAGCAGGTGATATCTTGTTTCACACATGTAGACATGTAGATTTACTCCTCTCACACGCTGGTTTTGTATCTGCAGAGGTTTTCTGCTGTGAAGCCACCCTTTGGCTCCAGAAAGCCAAGGGTGATGCCGGCCTTGCTGTGAAGGGCAGTGCAGGGCTGCTCCTGTCAGCAGAGCCACGTCCCCACGCTCGTGCTTACATCCCAAAGGCACTGCTCGCTGGCACGGGGCTCATCCTGCCTGCCCGTCCCTCCGGCCAGTGCAGGCACATCGTGGCAGCAGGTGGGTTGGAAGTGGAGGGGACTTGGCTTCAGTGGTCCCAGGCTCCCCACGGTGTGGATGTAGCCAAGATGAGTTGCGTATCACCTCTAAGGGTCATGCCTAAAGATAGCCAAAGTCCCAGGGTAAGACAGGATGATAGACATCAGCCAGGAGCCCCCTGGAAAAAAAAAAGGTATTAGAAATGCTTCACTGCAAGAAATTACAGCTATTTTCATTTTTTTTTAATTATTAGAGATGCAAACTTTTAATCTCTACAGTCACAATTGTGCAGGCTTCAGCTGTGTGAACCTTTAAAGTGTTTGTTCAGTGTTGCACGTCAATGTTTCTATTTCTCTCTCTGAGGCTCTCACGGCCTTTATATAAAGCTCAGCAAACGTATTTCAGTAAGCCTTGTTATATTAAAAGCACAAGTTTGGATTACAAAAAAAAAAAAAATGTATCCCAGATTGATGCAGCTACCTTAGAAATGTGGGGGAGGCTGTGAAAAGCCTTAATCTCCTGGAGAATTAGTTTGTGCTAGATAAGTAGTCTTGCTGGGATAATTATGATTTCTCCACAGCAACAACTCTTCTTCAGCACAGACATCACAAGAGGAAAAAAAAAAAAAAAAAAAAAAAAAAAAAAAAAAAAAAACCTTGAAAGTTTGCTCATACATATCATTAAAATGAGTTGCCCTAAGTCGCTGTGTGGCAGGTAGCCGCCTGCACGGCTCAGCTGGACGATGCATGAATGCTCCTAAGAAGCAGAGTGTGAAACAATGAAGTGTGTCACCCCAGGGAGTGTATCAAGGACACCCTAAGGACATGCTTCATCAAGTGTAACTTCCTAGCCAAGTCACCGGAGCTCTTACAGATTCAGCGGCCGTGCACCGCAGCCCTCGGTTGTGCAAACAGCAATTCCTGCGCTCGCCGGAGGAGCAGCCATGCCCCAGCTCACGTGGCGAGCTGTGGTGCAGTTGTGTGAGAGAGAAGTGACTGCATGCAGGTACCTACGATGCCTTCACTGAGCCCGATTCCTCCGCCCCCGCCGCGACATTGTCATTTCGGCTGCCCGCACCAGATGCCATTTAATTGATACGGGCTTAGGTGCTGTCAGCTAAGGCAAAGTGAAAGTGGGATTTTTTTAAATTATTTTCCTTTTTCTTCCCTGTGAAATCAAAGCAAAAGAAGCAATGCTTGGGAACCTGCCCCCTCTGTTGCATCTAAAATTTGCGTGCTGGTGTGCTGCCTGGGAAGGTGGAGGCAGTTACATTATAGGGAAATCACAAAGGGTTTACGTAAAGGTGTTGCAACTAACAAGGTGAAATGATCCAAAACATCTTGTTTGGTTTTAGTCGGAAGAAAATTCTTTGCGATGGGGACAGTATTTTAGTGATAGTCAATAAAATGAATCTCACACACACAGCACAATGGCACAGTGCTCGGGTAGGGAAATCTCTGCCCTGCACCCTGTCTCACTGTGCGGGCCTCCTCGCCTGGCAGTCAGCTCAAAATCCATCACCAATTTTTCCTGCCACAGCGAGCAAAGTAGTCCAGTGGCACAGCTCAGTCCTGGATGGAAAGAGACAAAGGAGATTGAGATTAGAAATAAAATTTGATTTGTGGGAAAGCACCATGTCTTACAGACATTCTCTCGCTTAGAGGCTGAGCCTCATGCTCCAGTTAAGTTTTCACCATCAAAGGGCAAGATATGGGTGTCTGAGAAAACCACATAACATCAATTAAATGTCTATTTTAGAAATGCATATCCTTTCTGGTAGGTATTCTTCAGAGGAGCTTACCGAACAGTGATTCTGGGAAACAAACCCTGTTTCACAAACTGGTCACTGCTCATTTTCAGAACCGACTGCCTCACGTAGATCTGGAGGGGTGACCCCTTCTGCCTTTGCTCAGGACCGAAATATGTTTCCATAATCTCTGCCTTAAAAACAGAGCAGCTGTTTTAAGAGGGGAGGGACAGTCCTGGTGCCTGGATAGCTGTGCCCACATCTGGCAATTCAGCTTGTAAGCAAGAACCAAAGCTGGAAAAAGCACAGGAGAAGCTCCTCCAGGATTATTTGGGGAAAGAAGCTCCGCAGGGAAGTTTCCTAGGACAGTACAGTAGCCCTGGCTCTGCTGCTTATGTTAGCTACCCCAGGGCCCTGCTAAGAGAGGGTGTGAGATGGATGCTCCGAGACACAAACAAGGCGCTTCTTGCCCGTCTCTTCTGGACGTGCTGACAGACCAGCAACCTGCCAGCAAAAGGAAGAGATTTCAGAAGTGCAGTTATCTCATGCAACTGCCCAGAAGAAGCAAAACCAGAAAACCAGCCTCAGAGAGGGATGTGAAAGTGCCATTGCTGTGCGTTGGAGAACTTGCAGTGTCTAGCATTTATGCAGAGAAAGGTGATCATAACCGGAGGGAGGAAGTACTGACGAGACAGATGGGTTGCAGTGTTCATCCAAGACAGAACACGGGCAACCAGAGAAACAGTAAAGGTGAAAATCAAACCAACACACCCAGGCAGGAGCTGTGACACAGGACTTACATTTTCGTTGTGGCTGCGTTAACACAGGGGGCAGAGACCTGTGGACAAGCGTAGGGACTTTGGTCTGCTGATAAAACCCTGCCGCATGCTATGTCTGAGAAATACCACAGAATGACCATCAGCCAGGTCACCTGTTTATCTCTTTAGCAGCGGAAAACACACGTGCCAAGATTACAAAGAAAAAAATCAAGTGTGTGAAGCCAAAAATGTCTACAATGCAAAATGCTGAGAGGCAAATGCAGGCTGATTTTGCCCCCATGTGCCTATCCTCTTGTGATAAGGCCTTAATTTCATCACGGGTCCCTGGCCTTCCTGGTGTACTGGACAGGACGCGAGCAAGAGCTCGGTCTCTGCCTTCCTCCCACTCGCCCAGGAGCCCCACACATGCTCGCGGTGCGCTCCTCGCCTCTTCCGCTGGCGAAAGACAGATTTGTTTTCTTCTCAGTGTTTTTTGTTACGGTAGGGAAGTGCGTCGCTGCCGTGCAAGGTGAGGAGGTGCTGGGGCCTCCTGCTGCAGAGGACGGACATGTAGACAGCTTTTGGCCACAGGTACTCTTAATGTTTTTCAGGGGACTGTGGGAAATGCCTAGGGCCTGATAACATGGATGATGCAACTTTATTTTGCACTCAGGTCCGAATATTAATTCTGAGATTGTCAGCTCAGGTGTAAGAAAATGAGGAATAAACAGAGAGTGACTTGCTGTGGGCAGCTGGTCTATGTACCTTGCCAAGTACTGCTTTGGTCTGAGGAGAAAGCAAGCAGAATTAAAATGTCTTTTCCAAACAAACAACAACAACAAAATAGAAATAAACTTTTCTATCCACCAGACCACCTCAGCTGCTTATTGACCCAAGCGCACACAGATTTAGGTGTTCAGCATCAAACATGCTGAGCAGGCACGCGTTTGTCTCGACAGTAACTAGTCTGCTGCATGCTTAGTGCTTCTGTTTTTTTTTACTTCAGAAATCTTGCAACGAATTCACAAAATTCGGCACCTATAAACCGCTAGCAGACTGCAAAGAGAGAAGATTGCAAGTGCTGTCCAGCCTAGAGGAGAGCATGGATAAATCCAAATCAAAATAAGCACTGAGAAGAAAAAAAATAAATAAATCCAGTTGTTTGTCCAGGCTTGATGGTGTTTTCCTCACCCCCCTGCAGCTGAGGCAGTGGTAACTTCCAGAGACAGAGTGGGCAGAGCACCAATTTCTTACGCTGTTGAGACTAAAATAAATAAATAAATAATATATAAAAAAAGAGCAAAATCCGCTGCAGATTCGTGCCACAGCTGTAGGTAATGAGCACTGATGTAATTGCCCTTTACGCTGCTGCTTGCCAGACTTCACCATCACCCTGCGTGCTACGTACTTATCTTGGACGTGTTACTGGGTGAGTCCACCAGCCCTCAGCGGCCTCTGGAGTTTTTGGCAAAGGGGATGAGTTGAAATGACTAACGTGTGAAAGCCGCACTAAACCGTGCTGTTGGAAGGGAGGCCTTAAGCCTCGAATGTAAGAAGTCCAGCAGTGCAGATCTTCCCAGGAGCTGTCACCCACCACTACAAGCCAAGACCCTATCCTTCAGGCATTACTTGGTCAGAAAATTGAGTTTTGGGTGAGCAAGAATGAAACCCTCAGCAGCAGAGCCTCCCTTACCACCAATGGATACTTCCATGGCTAACAGAGGTGCTTCTACCTGTGCCTCCTAAATCAGAGAAATGATCACTATAGGAGAACCTTCATGGAAGCAAAAAGTATAAATGGGACAAAAAAGGAAAATAAAAGAGTAGATGGGAGCACACTTAAGGCTATTTACTAAAAAATAAAACTAAATAAGGAAGCAGCTTCTGACTCAGAAGATCCACTTCTGACTAGTGGAAACTACAAAGCATACCTGGGAACACTAACTCCATACATCCAATTTTTTTTTTTTTCAGTTTTGCCATGCACACTCTCTGCTGGCAGCTCTCCAGGACAGGATACTGGCTTCCCTTTGGTCTGACACACTTTTATGTCATCTCTGATTGACCCAACCGAAAAGATATGACACTGGGTCTCAGTGTCATATCACCCCTAACCCACTCAGCACAGTAGTGTGTGATGGCTGAAGGGCTCATTTCAACTCACATTTGAAAGTCATATCCGGACGATGTTTAGGTATCACCTGCTTGTTAACGTCCCTCGTATGCTAGTTGTTTTTCACTTATGACCAAGCAAACAAAACCCCTTTTCCATTTTCCTTTTTGTCTGTTATTTGCATTTGTGTGGCACCTAACTACAGAGATCTTAGTACTGGAAGTGTAGTATGTTAGCAAGGCAAGTGTAATATGAAGCATGGAAATGTAATGTGTTAGTACATTCCTCACCACAATGAGCTAATGGCTTAATGGAATGTAAATTATAGTAAAGGATGTAAGAAACGCAAGACAGCAAGAGGAGAGAATAGGAGAGAAAATTGTACTGTTAACAACATGTGTTTCCAAACTATGTTCATAATTAGGTGGTTTAAATTTCTACAAGGTTTGGGGATTTGTCTTCATGTCATTGTTTTGGCCTATATCTAATTATTTGGTTGTACTTGACTGCATGGTGGTAAGTAAATAATGCTAATTGCTTTTCTTATTGCAGGGTAGTGGACTGAAACCGTGACTTCTGTTTATCAGCTCTGGGTAATAAAAATTGTATGGAAAGAACTATTTCAGGCAATTTTGGCATCTTTCATCTCCTCTCTCTTCCATAGAAAAGCAGCAGGTCTGACAAGCAACATAACAGCAAAATCCAACTGCTGAGTCAGATGCTCGGTTTGAAACTTACATAACCGGGATGTATTTCCATATTCCCTCCTGCCTTTCGTATGCGTGAAGCACAAACAGAAGGAAGGACTGGTCCAAGTCTGCTCACAGTAGCTAAGTGCAGAAGCCACAGCGTTGCAACTGAAATATGAAAAATATCTTAACATCTCCACCGTGGAATGATTAAATACCACATTATGTCAGTGAAGCAGTCTGCTACCAAACGGGATTGGAGTCCACGTGCTGCACAGAAGCATGCTAAAGCTGTTCTTTGAACACTCAGCAAATACGAATTTGGCCAAACAGTAAGTCACTTCTTGATTTTCAGAAAGTAGCTACGAATACACGGGGGAAAAGAAAATTTAATTAGTACAGAAAATTATCGCAGCCTTTCAATGCCATTTTCTGACCATACCTCTGGTACATTCTGTGATTTCTCAGGCTGTTATTTTTTGCAATGATACGGTGCAAATGTCTGCTAGAATCCCACAGTTCTAGCACATAAAACTAATTTACCAGAAACTTCATATGGCAAGTAGGCACTTATGTCCAAAGCAGAAATATCAGTAGGGTAACATATGTTGTGTATTTAGAAATAAGTTAAGTGCCAAGAAAAGTAAGTTTCATGTCGTCACAGACACCACGTTCCTCATTGACTGCTTCAACCTGGAACATATATACTTCATACATGGCCTGGATGCTGTCAAAGTTGTAACAGGTATTTGTTAAAAAATTAAAAATAAGCATGAGAAATACCAAAAGAAAAACGTGAGTTAAGAAACAAAGACCAAAGAGAAACACAAGAAGATGAGAGACACTGCAAGGGAGGTTAAATCACATGTATGTGTTTGCAGATGACATGGTGACATGAGCTACCTGAGAGAGGCAGATTCAACTCAGGTCAGGCAGAAAGAGAAACCGAGCCGGGGCCTCCCACTTCTTGGAGGAGTGCCTTTACCAGGGGGTTTCAGAATAACAGAAAATGTGTAAACAGCAAACCATTTGCTTTCTTTTGTAGCCTGCAAGCGCTGTTTCAGACTGAACAACGTTTTGATACAAGTGTTTTATTTTTTATTATTTTTCCCCTCACCTAAACAAGAAGAAAAGAATAACATTTATTTAGGCCGTCTTCTGAATCACTTCCTTTGCTCTTACTTGGCTGCTGCGCTGCGAAACCCATTACTCGCACAGCCCTGTGCCCGTTCTCCATTGACCTACTTTCAGCCCCGTCCACCTGGGCCCGGCAGCAGCGCGCTCTGCTTCAGCCAGAAAGCACCGTGAGGCGCTTCTGCCATCGAGAGCCTTCCTCTGGGAGGAAGATGGGCACCGAACAGACAGGCGTGGGCTGCAGGACACCGGCAGCAGCCCTGTTACAAGGCGTAGGGCTAGAGATGGAGCCCTGGGGGGGTCACAGCAAGCGTGCGGGCAGCTCTCCATGCCCGCAGAGCCCGCAGGTGGGTGCTCAGCGCAGCGCTGCTCTTCACCTGAAAGGAAGGTGTGTGGGGGGGCTGGGGGTCAGCCTCTTCTCACAAGTGGTAGGACTAGAGGGAATGGCCTCAGGTTGCGCCAGGGGAGGTTTAGGTTAGAAATTAGGAGACATTTATTCTCAGAAATAGCCAGGCATTGAACGGGTTGCCCAGGGAGGTGGTGGAGTCACCGTCCCCGGGGGTGTTCAAGGAAAGGCTGGACGTGGTGCTTGGGGACAAGGCTTACTGGGTAACATTGGTGGTTGGACCAGATGATCTTGGAGGTTTTCTGTGATTGATTCTGTGATTCCGTGAACACGGGGCCACGCCAGCCCCCTGGGGCAGCCACACGAGCTCCCTTTCCTGAGGAGGAGGCTGGGTGCCAAGCATGGAGCCACCTGCAGCAGCCTCTGCTCCCGTCCACGTCTCTCAGTGACCTTGCCACTCGCCGCCGCCGTCCCGGGGCTGGGGACAGAGAGACACGGGCTCTCCTGCCCTTCAGCGAGGGCACCGGGCGGCTCTCGCCAGCTCCCGTAGCGTGCCCTTCATCGCTCGGAGCCGCCGGGAAGGAGACAAAGGCGGCGGCCGCGCGAGGGGCCGGGCGCTGAGGAGCCGTTGGGGCCGCCCGTTGGGGCCGCCTCGCGCTCCCCCCGCCCACCCCCGTTCCCGAGCCCTCAGACATCAAAGAGCGCAGGAGACGGGAGGGGGGGAGGGCGGTACCGAGGACCTCGCGGAGCGCTGACGGGCGTAACCATCCTCCAATCGCAGCGTCGGTGGAGGGAGATGGGCGTTCCCGCTAGCCAATAACAGCGGTTCTCTGGCTCCCGCCCCGACTCGGAGCCAACCGCCGCGCCGGTAGCCGGCGGGGGGGCGTGACCCGCTGCCGGGGCGGGGAGGGGGTGTGCGGGGGGACGGAGCGCGGAGCATCTCTCGCGGGCGCCGCCGCCGCCGTGAGGCGCCGCTCCCGTCCCCGCTCCTCCCGCCCGCTGTGTGCGCGCCCGCCGCCGCCGACCGGCCCTCGTCGTCCCCCCCTCCCGCCATGTCGTCCCCGTCGTCCGGGGAGCGGTACGAGGAGGAGGAGGAGGAGGACGGCGCCTACGAGAGCCAGGCCAAGCGGCTGAAGCCCAGCGCCGCCTCCGCCGCGGCCGCCGCCGAGGAAGGCGAGATCGAATACAGCGGAGCCGAGGAGGGCGAGAGCCGGCGGGACAAGGCCCCCCCGTCGCGGGGGGGCGGCTTCTCGGGCGGGGTGAGGAGGGGGGGGCTTCCCTCAGGAGAACGGGGGGCGGGGGGGCAGGGTCCCTCTGAGGGGCGGCGGGGGGGGTCTCGTTGTGAGGGAGGGTAGCTCCTTGTGAGGGAGGTGAGGGTCCTTTTGGGGAGGGAGAGGCTCCTGACCCCCCCCTCCAAAATATACCCCCCCTTCCAAACAACCCCCCCTCTCAAAACCCTGTCTCCCCTCATTTCCCCTGAGGGGGCTCCCTGCTGGATGCCCGTCGGCTTTTCCCCCCGATTTTGGGGGAGCTATAACGGGGCGGCTCCGCTTTCCCCCCCCCCACGAGGCACAGCCCGAGGGAAAGGAAGGGCCCTGAGCTGGCTGGGAGTCCGCCAGCCCTGCGCGATTTGGGCTTTTTAAAATTTATTTATTTTTTAACAGTCCGAGGCTTGCCTCCGTGCCGTGGGCAGCTTGTTGTTGTTGTCTTTTGGGATATTGCCATTGCAAGTTTTGTGCTCGCCCTGTTGCTGGGTGTAACTATAGAAACGGACGGCGGGGGAAGAAAGCGAGGCAGAGGGTTGCTTTCAGCCTTCTGTTTTACCTTATTGTCTGGCAGCGCACGGCTGCGAGGCTGATCGTAAGTGACTGTCGCCTTTCTAAATCAGCTTGTTCCTCTACTTTCTCCCCACCCCTGGCCACGAACACGTTACATCACTGTACTTTTTTTTGCTACATTCTTCGTGAATTTTTACCTGAGTATCAGGATAGTCCCTGGTCCACCAGTTCGGGCTAACAGCACTTCTGTGCCTATCCTTTGGTTTCTTACTTTGCTAATTGTCCAGATGCTTCTAAGCATTTTTCTTGATGGCACTTTCTGTTTCCTACTTGAAAAAGCAAGATCAAGGCAGCTCTGTTTAGTGGCAGACCTGGAAATTTAGAGTACTTTTGTTTCATGATGTGATAAAATGAACTTGCTGAGCAAAATTAATGACGGTGTCTTTGCTGTTGATCGTCTCTCTGCTGGGTTAGTAGAAGAGTTCCCTGGTACGCTGCAGCAAAGTTGCAGCATTTGAGAGAATAATTTAAAGCCTATGATTTCTTATCACAGAGAATCGGCTCTGTAGCAGTGACGCCTTAGCAATGCGCCCTGTCATAGAGGCTGCTAGGCTGCTTCCAAGTTAAACCCATGTGCTTGCTTAAATTATCGTGAAGTTTTGTTGTTTAGGAGAGCTGGACATCACAGAATGTTTCAAGTAGGATCAAGGTACTGCTGTTGCATTTCTTCTTTTCTTCAGTATTTTATGAAATCAGCTAGTTACTACTCTTTTTTCCTTCATTTTGGGGTCTTGCTTTAATTGTCTTCATATTGATCTTAGTATCTCAGTTTATCCCAGTTAATGCACAGGACACACAGCCTTTAAGGTTACACGAGTACAGAGTATGTCTAACTTTATGTTTGGGATTTCAAGAACACCAAGTGCTGAGTCTCATGAGCAAAGAAACAGAAACAAGCATGTAGGAAGTGTAGGAAACAAGCATGTAGGAAGTCTAGAACACGAGGACTTTTAGGCAGCGTGTTGTGTCAGTTATGGTGTGCCTGAAGGAAGTGTGTAATTGCTGATTCTTGTTCTCCTAATGCTCTGTAATGGTTTGCTGGCAAAGCCATATTGACAGCTGCAGTATTGGAGAGGCACCAGTTGTCTTGATGCTAGAGATCGAACTAGCTTCTTAGGAGCAAGCTGTAACATCAAGAGGAGATGTGCAAAATGAACATCTGAGTGCTTTTGTTAGTTTTGTCTGGGGCTCGTGAGAGGAAAACGTCAGTATCTACTCATCCAAGTTAATTCACGTGAATTTTAGCTTTTTCACTGATTTAAATAGAAACGGAAATGGATTTTTTTTTTTTCCTAAGGCATATCATCTTCATTTCTGACCCAGGGAAAAGTTCTTAGCATGTAAAAGTTATCTCTGGTTCAGGGCTAAGACATAAGATAGCAGTATGTTGAGAGGGGGAAGAAGTGCAGGTATGCTGGGTTGCTCAGAAGAGCAGAAAAAGAGTAAGTGAAGGTACGGTAGGAATAACTATGGGGAGTGGGGAACTAGGAGGAAATAAGGGGAAAATGGATGACAGGTAGAAAGAGCGGTTAGAAGTCTGCCTCCGTGTTTATCTCCTTGAATAAAGGCTGTTTTGTGGTAGAACCTTTCTAGTGTTCCCTCTGGCGGGCTATATTTATTGTCATGGCGTTTCCCTGTTCCTCTGTGATTGTTTCATCAGGTTGAGTAAGCGCTTCATGCCTCTAAGTTCTGTATTTTTGCAAATGGGTGCCCTGAAGAGCTGCTTTTGAAGGTGCTTAGAGGGCCTTTCAGCTCCATCCACTCTCTGTCCCTTAAATGTCTTTTCTTGATTAATGTAGCATTTATATAACCTAATTTTTCTGTAGTATCCACCTGCCTCACCGTCTCTTGACATACCTATTCTTAAACATTTCTGTGAAGTAAGGAGGATTTAGTATCCTTGTTCTCACATTTGGGGAAGTGGGATGTGGTATCTAAACATGCGAGAGCAGGTTACTGCAAGGTTAGATAGGGACGTGAACTTGCAACGTTTCAGCTGCTGTGCTGTAACTTCCTATGTGCAATGAATGCTCTCTCGCTTTGCAGTAAATGGAAACCAGCTCACCTCAAAAGTAAATTGCTTCATGCGTGTCACAGGCAATTGCAGTAACAGTAGCTAGATGGCAAAGAGTTCGGATCCTGTCCTGCTTTGTGGTAACATGTTCATGCATCCATATATCTTAAATGAAATACATCCCAGAAATCTGTTCTGGAGCCATCTAAGTATAAATCAACCTCCTTCCTTTGTCCTTCATCAAAAAAAGTGACTGTTGCCTTCAGGCCAGTTGCTTTTTGTCTTCCAGCACTTCGGGTATTTATTACAGGTAATCATTGCCTGATGATGCTTGACTTGTGTTTTATTTTTGGAAAAGACATATTTGGATTGTGCTGAACAGAGAGGAAAATCATGATTCAGAATTTGCAAAAGGGGTCAGAGCGCAGGTATTGTGCTCTGCAGCGGCTGCAATCACTGAAAGGATGCCATGGTAGGGAGTGCTAGAAAGAGCTATGTATTAAACAAGAGAAAATAAATATCCCCAAACACCACATCTAAAACAAAACTGAGATTGCCGGGTTGCCTTCTAGGATATGGATTGTGACTAAACTTAACGACTTTATCTCCTCTGCTTTTCCCCCTCTCCCCACCAAAAACCCTACCAACCAACCAATAATCTAAAACCAACCATCCAAACAAGCAAACAAACAAAACCACCAGGATATACAAAACTCGTATGTTCTTTTCCTTCAATGAACCTTAACTTTGGTTTGCTTGGTTCTTCTGAGACACCTTATTTCACCACGTACTGTTGTCACTGCAAAGATAGAGGAATTCTAGGTGGCGTGGGGAGAGGTTTCTCTGGTACCTCTGCAGGGAAGAGACAGAAGTGCTGAAGCTGGGGAGGTGTGATTAGCAGGGATGATATGATGATGCAAACGACTTTAAGTAATGCCATCCTCAGGTAGTACATGTGGTAGTTGAAGAGTGTGCAGGAAATAGCGCGTATCTGCTTATGGACACCTTTCTTCCTCTGTCAGGCAAGCCTCAGTGGGCAGAGCTGAAATAATGAGGGAATGCGTTGTGTACCTTCACTTTGCCTTTATAGCACAGCAATTCTAACTGCTCCTAACATCCTGAAGGCATTTGGATGCAGCTCTGTCCATAGCTAGGCATTAATGACGTTTTAGGCTCGTGCACACAAAGCAAACAACTATTTTTTGGCTGCCCCCAATTCTGTCATATTTACGAAAGCAATTTCAGAGCACTTAAGAAGTATGTAGCGAGAGGAAGGAGTGAGTGCGTAAGCTAATCTGAATGGTGGGAAACAAAGTAATGGTGTGTTTAGGTACCTATTTGTGAAGGGGAGTATGAAGGAAGAGTGTCATCCTTTTGCAGTAAAGAGAAAGAGATGGAAAAAGTAAGCAGAGAAACAGTCAAGGAGCAGAAGTCCAAAAAGGTAATGGGAAGGCAGGTGAATGTACTGAATAAAAAGTGTCTGGGGAAGGGATGAAGAACAGATTTCTGTGTGATGAAGAACAGATTTCAGATTTCCTTGAGTGAAAAACTCTCTGATCTGGAATTGGTGAGCAAGAGAGACCCATACAACTGGAACCCTTTATGATTTTCTTCTATTTTTGTCTTCCTTTTCTGAACAGCAAATAGCTTTTAGCAAGAAACCACTGATATTTTTAGGCAACATTTTAAAAATATATGTAGGTGAGTAAAGAAAGGAAGTCAGAATGCTACGGTTCTTCTTCGGAGCCGTTTCCGTTGTGTTCGTATGTACGTTAAGTAACCAAGCACGTGAGTGTGATGAAGTTATGGCAGCGCTTTCCTTCATGCCTCATCTCTGGAAGCTCAGTTTCAATGTTACACGTTTTTAAGCTGATGGCCTCTTTCTTGAGGTACCTTTTCTGGTCATCTTACTGGTCTTGAGCACTTAGAGAGGGAGTCTGTTTCCATTCTCTATTTAATAACTGTGTTGTCTGCCCAGCTAATGATCCTTCAAGAATTGTTATTGAGCTTTCAAAAGATCCCTTAGGCAATGTACATTTAGCGAGTGCAGCAGTAACGTTAGCTAATCTGTTCTCCTGGCTTTGGTGCAGGGCAAGCGTCACGCTGGAGTTCGGCATGGGGTTTCTGTGCCGTCATGGGAGATTGAGTTGCTGAAAGCCCCCTTTGTAAGCACAGAACTACTGGTGTTGGTTAATCTGTAATCTGATGTAACCTTTATCTCTGTGCCAACTGTAGCACACAGTTCTCAAGGTAGGGTGGCTGTGAGATCTTGGTCAAAATCCTGTATTTTTCACCTGCAGGAAGAAGTGGTGGCCGTCAGCTGGATGATATTTATACCTTCTGACCTTAGCTGTGAAGACACTTCAGGCTGACAGACATATTTGCTTTTTCATGTGGTCTCGTGGTTTGATTTCTCCTTTTAGAAGAAATCAAGGAGCGTTCTAGATTTGCTCGATACTGCAGCTTGGTAGCTACAAAACTTGTTTGACGTTAATATGTATGTCTGCCCTTCATGAATACTTTTTTGTGCTCGAACATATGCGTGTGGCACATGCTTGTGTCGTTCAGCAATATGCTCTGTGAGCATTAGTTTGTGGCTTCCTGGCTTAGGAATGACTTGTGTGCTCAGTTCTCGTGCTGCTGTTTATTGCTTCTGGTTAGAAGCTATCTTGAGTACAGCAGAAACCTTCTGCTTTGGCCAATTGTACCTCTACTAGTTCTATCTGTCTTTCTGAAACGAGACAGTGACATTTATAGAGAAATGTTATGTAGACAAGCTCTTAATTTCATGGCAAATTACTGAGATTTCACTGTTGTTTTTTTACTTCATGCTTCTCATGCCTCTGTGTGTTACTACAATAGCAGCAGTGTTATGACTTATTCTTGCTAAATATCCTGCTAAAGCATGCACTGTGTATGGTGTTACGGGAGAAAACACTTGGATTTCTAAGCCTAATTTCTGTCTTAACTATAAAAGGAAGCAGAATTTGTATTTGCTGATGGTTCTGAGAATAGTTCCAGTTGAAGTAGGGTGGGTACCTGTACACGTGCACGTAACTCAGGTGTAATGGATTCAGAGATACAAGTATAAAAGTGAGTATTTCTACTAATAGTAGAAAGCTTTTTATCTGGAGTAGGCAAATCTAAATGGCTGCTAATAAATACAAATACAAAGGAAAATGCGTGACAAAGAAACATGTACTAGAGCAGAAGTTGAACTGGGAAGGATGGAGACAACTTCTCATCAGGAAGTGTTATTTGAAAAGCTTGACTTTATGGGGGTGCTAATTAAATAAGATAGCTGCTTTAGTTAGTCTTTGTTTCGGTGTGAAAACCAGTGATTATAATTACCAACTGATAGATAGAGAAATATTTTTAGGTGAGGTTTCTTGAAGACATTGAAAGAAGAAGCAAAGGGGGGAGGAAAAAAAAGTGTAGTGTCAACCAGGATCTTGATACAGTAATAAGTATGCAGGGCAATGAATAATTGATTTAATAACTTCTTGTCCTGGTTATAAAGCAAATATAAAAATATAAAAATAAAGCAAAGCTGCCTGCTATCTTACAATCTTAGAGTACTAGACTTTGCAGAAAAAACTGGTAATTAATGTTTTCTCTTGAAGGTTTCCGTAGGTGCTTCTTTCAGCTTAGAAAAGCGTGTGTGGGTAAAGAGAGAGAAGCTGAAAATACAAATATCTGTTCTTTCTGCAATAATCTCAGTACCTGCAGTTCAAAGTATTATGTTTTTATGACTAGCTTGAGCGCTGTTACGGGTAATAGGCTTCAGCTGGTTAATTTGGGATATGTGGTATCTTAGGTAAATACCACCAGTCGTGTTTTCCCACAGTTGTCACAGCTCTTATTCGAAGAAATGTGTTGCTACTTGAGATGTTTTAAAAGTGCAGATAACTAGAGTGTAAATTAAGCTTAAAAATCGTGCACGAGGCTGTTCTGACTAAGTCCTGAGTCCTGGCTTACGGCTCACAAAGGACATAATTGCTTTGGGAGAGCTGAGTGTGGAACACAGGAGTTAAATGCACGAGACTCAGTTTGTAGTTACTTGGGACGTGTTGTTTCCTTGACTCTCTAGTACAAAAAGATAGGAAAGAGAGGAATGCCTGGAGCAGTAGTGGCAATCATTGTGGTTACCTAATTACTGGAGCTGAAAACTCCTTTGGGCTGCAGATGGGAATCTCTCTACTTCCAGAAGATGCTATACTTCCTCCTAAAAATAGTGAAAAATCAGCAAGGCTTGCTTCTTAGGTCAAACACATTGATGTTGTTGCTAAATTTCATCAGTACAAGAACTTGACACCGCCTTTACCTGTGTTAAATCTGAGTGTTGCTAAGTACAGTCCAATTCATGTGGTCTTTATTATGTCTAATCTTTCTTTTATTGGCTAACATTATTTCATTCATTTTTTTCCCTTGGCTTAGAATAAATAAGGTGCATTTCCGCCCTCCTTCAGGCTTCCCGTGAAAAGATGAGCTGATTGCAGTCCAAATTTGGTCACAGAGAACTGAATCTGAAGCTATTTTAGCACTAGCTCTGAGAAATGTTTGTAGCGGGGATTCTGTGTGCTAATGTGCAATGGCTGCATGTATTGACTTGGGGTGAAAAAAAGGAAAGTGCCCATATGTGCCAAAGTTTAGAGTCTTAAAAGCATGTATGAAGAGCATTTGGAATTGGAAGGTGTTTTTTTTTCTGGTCTATTTCAAGTGTAGGAGTTGGCATTATCTTGCGTTGTGGGGTGCAGCTCTGCATATATTAGGAAAATAATCATTTTTCATTCAGTTTACTACTGGCCCTTATTTGTCCTTGCTTTATTGTTTTTCCCTCTCAGGAAACAAGACTTGTCTCAAACAAACATTGGCATAAACAAACAGGAAGCATGTCAGAAATATTTTCTGTTGTGCATGTCCAAGTATCTTTTTCTGTTTTGAAGAAATGGGGTGAAAGACCTTCAATTCAACCGAGTTTTAGTGTATTTGTTTCACATTAGAAAAATCTTGCCTGTTAACTAAATCTGCAAAGAACTTTATTTTGAGTAGGCTTCAGCAACTAAACTTCAGTCTGTTTGGAAAGAAAAGTAGAATTGTTTAAAGTATTCTTGGATTATACATTTAGATGTCTGCTTCTGGGCCCGGCGTTGTGTCTGCCAAACAATTTTAGTTAATGATAGCAGCGTTCTTTGTTCTGTATTGAATTTTAAATGTCGTCGTTTTGTTGTTGCTAGGATGCAGGGGGAAGTCACCACAAAGTCTCTGTTTCTCCTGTCGTCCATGTCCGAGGGCTGTGTGAATCCGTTGTGGAAGCAGATCTTGTGGAAGCTCTTGAAAAGTTTGGAACCATATGGTAGGTTGAACAGTGTAAAGTCATGTCCCTGAACGAGTTGGAAGAATGACTTAAAAGTCAAGTAGACCTCTTTAAATATCTTACGATGGCCGCTTTGAATCCAGAATTTAGTTGGTAGTAAAATGTAATATTTTTTTAGCTGTATAAAGATTTTCTTTTTCCACACAGAAGTCTGGTTAAGCATACAATGCATGTTCTAGCGTCTGCTGTCAGACCTCAGGAGCACAGCTGATCCTAGCCTGACGTATGAACTGTAACAGAACTGCAGAACAGCACGAGAGTGGCTGTCTTGACATAAATGAATATACCAGGAATAAGGATGTGCCACAAAGCAGATCAGATTTTTTTTCCACAGGCTTTGTATGGGTGGTGTGCTTATGATAGTCCCTTCAGTGTTCAAAGGTTGTGTAGCCTAAACATTCTTCATCCGTGAGCAAAACAGTAAAGGTGAGTTGGTAGAGCCAGCTTGTCCTGAGTGCTTCATTTTGGAAGCATCCATTTCTTTTGAATTAAATGCTCGTAATGAAGTTATACAAGGCTTTGTATTTTTGCTGCCTAAATATTTAAATAACTGAATTATACTTCTATCCATATCTCAAAAAAAAAACCAAAGAGCATGAGCTTTTTAAGGAATACAGATAGGTATGCTTTAGCCTGAGAAGTTTACTTTTCAAAAAACTAAATCCGCTGAGGTCTCTTGGCTTTGTCAGTATATTAATTTGGTTAACTGCTGGTTAACTGCTTGGTTCTGTTTCTTTCTTCTAAGGTAGTTTTGTGTCAGAAAAAGTGTATTTTTAATTTTGTAGTAACAAAGATGTTTAGTTTCGTGTACCAGGTTTGAATGCTTTTTGTAATTTGTATTTACTTTGATCCTTTACATTATGTCTTTAACAAAATTAAAAAAAGACGATGTAGTTCTAGTAAATGATTGCTTAATCATCGTATTGGTTGAACATTCGTATGTGTTACATGCTTTCAGGAAAGCAACTGCTCATTACTTATTTTTCTAATGGATGCATTTCTTAGTGTTATGTGAATGCTATAGAACTGTGTGACCTGGTTTGCGAAAGGGAGACCTCGCTTCCATTTATGTCCTATTTTAGACTTCAGAAAAACGAAATTACCTATGACAGTTACTGGATTTCAGAGTAAGCTTATGAGAGAATTTACAGTAATGTTTCTCTTACCAGTTACGTCATGATGATGCCATTTAAGCGCCAGGCTCTGGTGGAGTTTGAAAACATAGAAAGTGCCAAGAAATGCGTAACGTTTGCAGCAGATGAACCTGTGTACATTGCTGGACAGCAAGCCTTTTTCAACTATTCGACAAGTAAGAGGATTACTCGGCCAGGGAACACAGATGACCCATCTGGTGGAAATAAAGTTCTCCTGTTGTCAATTCAGAATCCTCTCTACCCAATTACAGTGGTATGTTGTTATTATCATTTTAATAATAAAAGGCTGTTGAGCAACAATCTATTATCATTTCCATTATATTCTATTTATTAAAGTTCTACACTGTCAAACTGAGACAGGAATTATAGTTGCCTACCAAATGTTTACATCATCTTCACATAAGTAACATGCAGATTCTGGGGGGGAAAGTGTTTTTGTTTTTTTTTTTTTTAGATGATTCAGGCAGGCCTGTTGTACAGATATTTTGCAATACGTTTTAAGACTCCAGTGGTCAAGATTTTGAAATGTTTAAGTTGCTTCATACTTCAGAAATATTTCCAAGTGTGTTGCCATAACATCAGGAATGTTGTTTAGCTTTTAGGCCCTGAGGTGGGTATGTTTAAACAGCAAGTCGTTTTTCCAGTAAGGAAGGTTATTCTACTGCAGCTATTCATTCTTAGGTATTTATTTGTGGAAAATTGAAACCTTGAGCTGTTGATGATCAACTACAGTTTGGTGGAATTTGTCTCACTTTTTTTGGGCTGAAACATTTTACCTTTCAGTTTTTCTAGTCATGGTATATATATAGTTGCATCCTAATTTATTGCCATCTGCTTATGGCAGACTTAGGTGGGTTTTAGTGATACAGATACATTTTTTCTAGTACTTAATGATGAATATTTTCTCATGCATTGAATGTCTGCTTATCTTTTTCATAGCATTTTATAACCTCTGTTGAATTGCATAGGAATACTTAAGGGAAAAAAAGTCTGCTTAAAGCAGACTTGCTACACTGTGATATATGTGTGACATAGGCATAAATTACTTGTTCTTAGAGAAATGTATAAATGTAGCAGTCAATCCAAGTGCTGGGGTTGTGTGGAACCATATAACTTAGTGTTAAATTCTGCTTTATGTGCCATTATTTGCCATTATTATGTTAAGAGATTGAAACTTAGTGTTCCTGTAATTCTATAGTTACAAACAATCAGTTCCATATCATGCTTTTTGCTTTGTTTTGTTGGGAACATAGATACGTTTTTGGCCTTTGATTCGTTAGCACATGATGAATTCTCTTTCTTCCATCAATTTTTATTTATAGAAGGGCATGACAAGGTATGAGTTGCATTTTCATGAGGGTTTAAAAATATACCTGCTTTGAGCTGTGTGAACAAATCCATTGAGTAAATTGAATTACTCTTTGCACGTGACTGTAAAACAGATTTTGGAAACTGTTTCATTCATGCATTTTAAACTTCGATTGTAGAAGCAGCTGAACTTGATGTAGGTGCTTGAGTAAACCGTGGAAGCAGAAACATCGGTCTTGGCTAGGGGAGTTTCATGGAAATTCTGAGCATGAAGCCTCTAGCCCAGCAGCTCCTTATAAAGAAAAACAAACAACAAAAAGCCACTTTATTTTTCTTCCTGACTGTCTGGAGTATACCAGTGAGCACTAGAAGCAGGCAGATTTACAAAATTAATTACAAGCACCAGAGCTCATCAAAGATAGTGCAGACTAGTTGAATCATAGCCACTGGGAAGAGCAATTTTGTAGAATCACAGAGCGGTTTGAGTTGGAAGGCACCTTAAAGACCATCCAGTTCCTACCCCTCTGCCATGGACAGGGAAACCTAGGACGAGACCAGGTTGGTCAAAGCCCCATCCAGCCTGGTCTTGAATACCTCCAGGGATGGGGCATCCACAGCTTCTCTGGACAGTCTGTGCTAGTGCCTCACCACCTGCTGAGTAGATAATTTCTTCCTAATACCTAATCTAAACCTGCCCTCTTTTAGATTAAAAGGATTCCCCCTTGTCCTATCACTGCTCCCTGACAGAGTCCCTCCCCAGCTTCCCTGTAGGTCCCCTTTATGTACTGGAAGGCTGTTATAACCCCAGTTCCCTCAGCCTGTCTTCTCAGGAGAGCTGCTCCAGCCCTGCTGGAGGTAGGTGCTCCACTTGCTTCAGAATGCCTCAGGCAAAGTGGCAAAGGCTGTGTTACTGGGGAGGAGGAGAAAAAAAGCCAAACACCACCTTTTTCTTCTACATTCTTCTCTCCTAAGTTTGAACTCTTCTACAGATTACTGTATATGATTCTGTGATTCAGTGAGAAGATACGGATGAAGTATTGTGACCAGTTTTAAGTGGCAAGTCTAAATAATGACAACAAACTGCTCAATAGTTCTTAAGAGCTTCTCTTTCAAAACAACATACGTTGTTTGCAGATAAATTAGTCTGCTCAAGGGCATCTCATGGAAGAAGCTAAATTGTTCTCCAATTTTGCTGCTGTTTATTCCAGCCACTATAATTATGACTTGCTGCTTTTCTAGCGGATTTATTATTTTCATTTTTAGAAGCTTGTGGCAGGGAAGGAAAGAAAGGCAGGTGAACTGTATTTAATTCCTAATTGCTTTTCACCCCTTGTTGGATGGAGGGGAGGGTGTGTTTTGAGAATGTTTGTGCCCAAGAGGTGCCATATATAGGTCTTTGAAGTTCTGTTTCCTAATTTACTTCCACGTGGGCAGACCTTTGTCAAGGATTTGTGGATAAGAACAGGCAAATTTGTCTGTTGAAACAGACCTCAAAGTGACCTGTGCCCTGCAGTGTGTTCAGCTCTACATCTGTTCTTGCCTCTTAGGTTTAGAGGGTAAGAGCTTCTGTACCCGCATGAGGAAAGTGTGGTATGCATTGGTAGTTGGAACATTTTAAATTTAACTATCAACTTCTTTTGAGATTAAGTTGCTCTAAGATTAAGATACTCTAGTACGTAGGTAATGTGGGTGTTAAATCTTTATTTGAAATATGATCCCACATTTCTCTATTTTGTGAATTACTTGGTTGATTTGGTAATCTGAAGTATCTGAATTAGCAGATTTAAAAAAATAATTAAGCTGTCTGTGCGCCTGTTGGCTAACCACACTCATGGTGTTTTGAGTAGAGCTTAAATTTTGAAATAAATTTTTTTTTTTAATTAACTCTGAAGGAATCTTTTGAAAAATGAATTGTGAAAGAAAGGCATATGCCCTAAAATTAGTGTCTTCTGGAGCTTTGAGTCTTTGGGTCTCAAAAGAGTCCCCAAAGTCTTTGGGACTCTTTTCTCCCAAACAAGAAGAGATGAAGTGCAGCTGTTTGTGCTATTGAGTGTGCCAACAAAATAAAAAATAGTTTCATAAGTTTTATTTTCATGGGTTAGAGCTTTTAGAATCCCTTCTAAAAATGTCTGTCCATTGTCTTAAAAACCTAAGCTTGACAATCTCCTTTACTTGCTTCATTTAGCTGTGTCAAACAATCACTGGAGTGTCTGGTGCAAGGCCCCTGAGCATGGACAGATTTATTTTTTAACGTGGCAATACACCCATGTATTAAGGCTTATGGTACTTTATATGAGCCAGCAGTTATGCCACTGCAACTGCAGCCAGCAATAAGACACCCTTTTTTCTGTTGTTTTTTCTATGTGTATGTGTTTTATTTTAAGAAGTTCAGCATGCTCCCCTGCCCTTTGCTTTGCAATTGCTATCTTATTCTGCAGAAGATAATAAATGCTGTATCTACTCCCTTTTCTCTCTTGTTCCCCAAATAAACCTGGGGATGTGCACTACGTTCTTGGAATGAATTTCATTTGGATATACAGAAAGGAAGGGACAAATGGATTGTGGTAGAGTCTTTCACTGAGATGTCAGTGCCTTCACCTGCTAGGGTTAACTACAAAACTGGCTGTCTAGTAAAGCTTTAGTGCTCTCAGATCTTTAAACATGATCTAACAGGTCTATTGTTTCAAGAAAACATGGTTCCAACCTTTTTAGATTCTCAAGGCCTATTCTTCAGATTTCTGAGTATGGGTGTATAATCACTCTATTAAAAGATGCATTTTTCTTGGCCAAATTCATGCTTGTCTAGTTTCTGGTACCATTATGTCTGAATTGTGTGTAATGGATAGTTGTTTGAGGTACTGTGCATCAGATCAATACAGGCTTATGACATGTTAGGAGTAAGGCAAGTTTTTGTCCTTAGTCTTTGGTTTCCCTGCTGCATTGAAAATGGATTCAAATTTCATTGATTCTTTTTAATATAGAGCAATGCTTGTGAAAGCATTGCTCTGACAATGAGTTTGTATCAATCTAGTGCTTTCTGTCAGATCTTTGTTCCACCTGAAGTGCAGCAACACAGCAACTACTTAGTGTCTTTTAATTTAGGTGAATAGGATTGAAATTCTCATTTTGGTAAGCTCCCTAAGGTTGTACTGTGAACTTCCTGAGGCTACTTTTCTGAAGATGAACACGATCAATTAAAACTCAACAGTAACAAAATCAAAACCTCTGCTGTAAGGGTTTTAAGAAATGAACTGTGCTGTTACTACAGTGCCATCTTATCTCTGTCTGCTTTGGTGAAACCATTACAGTGTGTGATTCAAATTGTAAATGAAAAGTTAACGAGCCTTGTCTTTTTGTCATTTACAGACTAATACAGGAAAATGTTTTGTGAACATAAATTGTTTGAAATTTAGCTCTAACTGAAACACTTTTTTCTTTTTTAGGATGTCTTGTATACTGTGTGCAACCCTGTTGGGAAAGTTCAGCGCATTGTGATATTCAAGAGGAATGGAATACAAGCTATGGTTGAATATCCTTTTTTGAGTGTGATTTTTTTTTCTTGCAGGTTCTCAACTGCGTATGGGGCTTTAACATGAGAATCACAGAAAAATATTATGTAATTTGGAGACAAATCTTTAATTTGTACCCAAGACATTGTAATTTCTCATGTGCATAAGACAAAGTGTCACATGTGTAATCATTATAGGAAAATGATGTGTCAACAATGGTCTCGATAACCATGTTCATATGTGACCTTCAGGTTAATAACTGTTCACGTGAAATATGCCATGGATTTGACAACTCATTAGGCAGAAAAGTTTTGTGTCTTCTAGCTGTATGGATTCTCAACAAATGGGTAAGGGATTGCAGGTGTGTAGTTTGACTTCTTCAAACTTCTGAGATAGTTCTAATATATACTGCTGGTCTTACTGTGTTGACTTTAGTGAAGCATGAGACTAGCTTAGACCTTCTTAACCAGTTTATCATGTGTTGAGAAAATTCCCTGCTCTGTTATCCTACTGTTTACTGTATTTGTAGAATTAAGCTGTACATCGAATGAATGTTCAGACTTGTTAATGTGTTACTGTGGTTTGCAGAGTCCAAAGTCTGATATGATTAAGCCTTAGTTTATAAAACTCTAAGACTTATTCCTAGAGACTGATTACTGTCCATTTCTGTAGCTGCTATTTGGAGAAAATTGTACAGAAATCTCAGGTATTGTTCTGTGATTTCAGGTACTATCCATGTGGCAGGCTTTATTGATGCTCATTTTGGTGCTTTATTAGGGATCATTTCTGTAACTTGTGAATGACTTGACTAGTTAGTGGCTGCATTGATGATTTGTCAGGCAAAAAGAATTGCCCTGAATTTCATAAAAGCAAATTAATTGCTGTTTATCTGTGTAGAAGACTTAAACCATGAGTTTTAACAGACAGTAGTTTGACTTCCTATAGTAGTGTGGTAAGTTTGTGGCAAGCAGCATTGTTTGGGTTAGGTGGCTTGCTGTATAGTTGGGGGATTATTCTGTGAAGGATTAGGGAAGTTGTGGGGAGGATACTTCACGTGTTCTGAAACTACCATATTTCTGCCCTTTAAATTAAACTCTGCAATATGCCTTTTATTAAAAGCAAAAAACAACCAGCAATTATTAAAAAAAAGAAAAGAAAAAGAAAATCAACCTTGCAAATGTAAGCAAAGTATAGGTAGCAGTATAGATAAACAGTTGAGGAGGCGAGGCTTCAAATCAAAACTTGCCTGAAATTTTCCAAAATGTACTCAAATTTCAATGCTAATTGCAGTACCCATCACTTTTGCAGATGTGGTCCTACAGTTCTAGTCAGCACCTACCAATTTTCTAGAGGCTTGAGAAGCTTAACTTTTCTCACTCAAACCTTTGGCAAATTCAAGCAAGTTAAAAAAAAAAAATCCATTGTGAGTTTAGGTTGCAGTGGAAGAAGTTGGGCTGTATGCATATGGTAAAAACAAAAGGGACATGGCATTGAAACACAATACTTGTGAGATTTTGAGTAACTATATCAAGTGATGGCACAAAATGGTCTGCTGCAGGGTTCAGGATTTCTGCTGCAGTATGTTGCTGAATACGTATGAGATCATGGATTTCCATGAGGCAAGGCTCACGTGCATATTTCTGCTAGTAACAGAACTAATCTTGGGGTATGCAGAGGATATGAAATAACCTGCTTGTTGGAGCCTGGCAACTGCATCTGCCTTGAGCAGTGGATTTAAAGCAATCTGCTTATTGTATTGCTGAT
The DNA here is from genome assembly GCA_011075105.1 of Heteronetta atricapilla. NCBI lineage: Eukaryota > Metazoa > Chordata > Aves > Anseriformes > Anatidae > Heteronetta > Heteronetta atricapilla. The sequence goes on from CM021733.1 coordinate 11,769,353, forward strand.
GCAAGATGGCTGCTGGTTCATTCAGAGCATCCCTTTTGGTTCTGTGATTGTTTCCTTTTGCTAACAAGCTAAAAAGGGCGTACTCAATTCTTTTCACTGTAACGGAACTGCTGACTTCATTAGACTCCTACCCACATGTCTCTAGCTGCTGCTAGCTGTGAGAAGGGATGCATTGTCCTAAGTCACGCCTTCTCACCCGCAAATTCCCATCTCTTTCCCAATGATGCAGCTTGATTTTTCCCTTTTGGTTGTGGTTCAAATATTCTCTTGCTGGTAGCTTCTATCTCCTTTGACTAAACGTAGTAAATGCACCAGAGTATCCTTTTCAAAATAACATAAACTCAGAGTATCAACAAAATTTACATCTGTATGATCCACAGTGAAGTGGCTATTTAGGAATGTTCTCATCATATGCTGCTTACGTATTAAAAGCAGATGCTTAACGCAAGTTGAACCCATGTATATTTGTTAGTAACTTTGTCCTGAAGTCCGTTTAGAGTTCTTGTTGCCATAGTGAACTATATGCAGGCTACAAAAATAAATCTATTTCAGAAGAAAGGGACATGGATGAGACACCTTGAGAAAAAAATCCTTAACATGATGTGCATGTTTGAATCAGTTTTTTGTGCCCAGAAGGCAAAGGCAGCACTCAATGGAGCAGATATCTATGCAGGATGCTGTACACTAAAAATTGAATATGCAAGGGTAATGCTTGGACCTTCTCCTCTTACTTTTGCTAGCGAAATATTTATACTCAAGACTTAACCTTTTTCACTTTTACTTTATTTGAACAGCCAACTCGACTTAATGTCATTAGAAACGACAACGATAGTTGGGACTACACTAAACCGTATCTGGGCCGACGAGGTAGGTTTTCGTACGTTATCGCTGTAGATGTATGCCTATACTAATGACAATCCTTTATACGTGGTCAGGCTGTATCGCAATAGTCATTTCAAAGCGAGCCAGTGCTGCTGAAGGCTGTGTTCACAAGCCAACCTGTAACCCAGGAAATTAACCCTGAGCCCTAGTGCCCCCTACTGCCGTGTGCTTGAGCCACTTAGTTCAACAAGGAGCCCACACCTGCAAGCACCTTCGCAGTTCTCAAGGACTTGCATTTCTCCAAGCAGCTCTCTCTCTTTGGAGGAGAGGAAACCTGGTACAGACTATTCCTTACAAACTACAAACTTGCACACTGCTTCTCCTGCGAAAGGACTCTTTTCCCCTATGTTGGACGAGGCATTAAGAAGGATAGAGGACTTCAGCAGGCTGACTCTACACTTCATCATGCACCACATCGGCATCAGCAAAACCAAACCAAAACAAAAAATCAAACCCTCTGAAAAACCTCAGACTTGCAATTCACCTTGTCTGCATACTGCATGCACCACCACCACAAGTTTTAAAAGGAGGACACTTTTCAGTACTTCAGATTTGTATGGGATGAATAACATGATAGACTGTACCCACTCTGTTCAAGTTTGTATGTATGATGGTCTTATTTCCCTTAAAATTAAAACTGAAAAATTGAGAGCCTCCAAAACTAAGAACCTCTCTTGTTGATGTCATTGACATTGTAATCTTATTACTTGCTGTATATGAGAGTTGCATTCAGTCTTAAGAGTGTAAATATTGTCTAGTAGTAGGGAAATTTAGTCCTGATCCGTAGATAGTGGGAACTGAGCAGTGCAATAACAGATAGGTCCCCTCAGTTATATTTAAGTATTAAAACAGGGAGATACATAATTGATACAGGCATACTGTCTGTTGAGTACTCAGCTGTAAAAACTACCAAAGCTTGACTCATGTCAGTGGGAATTATGACTATATGTAAAGACAAACTGCTGTGTAGCCTGACTCCTGTAAAGCGTTTATTTAAAAATAATCTGTAATTCTTGAGTGCAGTGTTGAGTAACTTATGTACAATAATGTGTGCAATGTGAAGTTAGAAAAGTGAAGACAACGTGTCCAAGATAGAGTATCTACTTATCAAAGGCTATATGAGAGCCTGGGCTTTGGCTGTCTCAAGTGACATGCGCTTTCAAAGTAATTCTGCTGAGACACTGGGCTTGTAAAACTGTTGTACAACTCAAAACATAGGGCTTGAATTTTCAGAATGAAGTTCTTGTAAAAAGTTAACAAGGGAGCTACAGTATTGGTTGCAGCTTGTAGATGATGGCTATTTGTATGAGGGTGTAACATTTTTCTCAAATACCTGAGTTCAAAAAGCAACTTTGAAGAAACTCAAGGACAAGAAAAAATCATGAAGGATTGGATATGAAAATCTGAAGGATTAATATGACCCTCATATCTTCTGATCATTGTGATGTTTGGAGGGTGACTTGTAATATGGTGCATGTAATTGCATTATGCAATTGGTCTGCAGATATGGCTGTATGAACTAAGTGTTCCCCAAGCAAAAACAAAAACAAACAAACAAACAAAACAACAGTGGAAAATGAAAAACTTGATAGGCATAGCTTGCTCTTTCTCAAGAACTCTCACTCTACTCTTGTTTTCCTTCTTTTTGTTACTCTGAATGCCATTCTCTGTTTGGTGTATATCACTCTACTGCACATACATGAATAATGATTATATTTGTATTACGTAGCATGATTTTTCATTTACCATGGCCCATATCCATTTGTCTGGAAAATGAGAATGTAAACTGTTGAATGAACACACTGAAGGGAAAGCAGGTGTCTAGAGCAATTACGTCCATGAAGTAATCCAGGACTCGTTTTGAGTGAGTTCTGGTATGTGTGCTTCAACTTGGTCTTGCAGCAGTGTTGTTTAGGTTTTGAACTTAATCTGACCCAAGCTGTAGCGGCCTGACTTCAGCAAACAAGATGGAATTTCATTCTGAAGACAGGCATGCTAATACATCCTTTCAGAATTTCATTCTGTGTCCCCTGTGCCTTTCCCCTGTCCCTCATGCCCCCTGCACCCCCCAGAAAAACCCAAACCCAACCAAAAAAAAAAAGGCACAGAGGAAATGTGTGTTGTTAATGATTTTTTTAAAGATCTATTTTCTCTATGGTAACAAATGACTTACTTCCCCTGAGTATTGCTGTGCTTAAGAAAGCTTCCTAACAAGTGCCTGGGGCTCTGAGCCCATAATGCATTAGACTGGACCAAAAAAAAAATCCACCTGTCCTTTAGTATTCTACTGGCTTTTAGCCAGGGAGTTCGAACTGTAGTTTGGAACATTTTTTTTGGTGGTAATAACAGGATACTCAGCAACTCAAGGACCTGATTTAAAAAAACAGAAACAACAAGAAAAAAATGTAAATTCTGAATGAAAAGAATCTGTATTTTTAACACAGATCATTTATCGTGTTCCATTGCCTGTTTGTTTCAAATATTTCTACTGGCACAATAGAGTTAGTTCAAGGAAGGAACAAGCCTGGAGAAAGGAGAGGGTAGTAGAGTGCTCCACCACCAGGAGGAAATATTTGTCAAACTATGATCTGCTGGAATTCTTTATTTGGAAACTACAGACCTTCACTTATTACTGTGTACACTTTCAATTTAGCTTCCACAGACTGGAATGATGAAATTGATTTTCTGAAAGATGTTTACTAGATACAGTTTAAATGCTAAAAATATTTGATGTGACTGCCCAATTGTTTTCCAGAGCTACGAGTGACAGAGCTATGACCAGAAAAAGGAATGGAAAAACATAACTTGACCAAAATAATCCTTGCTTTGTATGGGCAAAGGCAGTCAGCACTGTTCTCTCTTCAATCTTGATTGCCAAAGTAAATGTCTGATTTAGAACCTGTTCTTGAAATCCTAAGCAGAAAGGGCATGTTTTCATCTCCCACTGTTGTGTTATCTGTCATGAATATTTTTTGTTCTTCAGGGGAAGTAGCTCTAGGTGCATTGGGCTGGGATTGTCATTTTCAGCAGTCGCCCTTAAATTTCCTGGGAACTATCTGAAGCTGAATAATATCTTGCCCCATGCTTTCCACAAAGAAGTCTGGAAATACATTTTTCTTTGCCGTGGAACGTGTATCTAATTAGAGAATACAGCTTTGACTGCAATGCACTGCTTTCCTCCAGTAATGTAGACCCCTTGCTTAACTTTATGACATAGAGAACTGGGTTTTCTTAAAGGATTGACCGTTGGTTAAGCGCATTATTCAGTAATGTTTCTCTTCAGTTGACCTGTTATGTGCTGCTGATAATGCAATAATGTACAATCCTTTCAGCACGCCCATAAGTCAGTAGGTGTTCTGTAAATATAAATGTACACGTATGTAATGCTCTCTGTTTACTGATTATGAAACCATGTAATACAGGTTGTTGTTGGCTTATGCTGAAACTTCTTGAAAGAAGCCCACTTTGAAAATGTGTTGCTGTTGAAGCTAATATTATGATTCAGGTACTGTCTTTCAAAAGTACTGCATTTCAAATTTGTTTTAAGAGACACATAGGTAAATCCTGCTGTATGGTGCTATCTATACTAATGTGTGATGCCTGTTTAGGAAAACTATTGGGTATTTCCTTAGTCTTTAAATGTCTGCATCTCCTCATTGGCCACTGCCCCCAATCAGCTTAAGTGGAATTTGTTATACAAATGACAGTCTTTTAATTTTGGTGTCCCAGGGCTATACCTTGTGGTTTTAGATGTATAATGAATGAGAAATTGCTTAAAATTAACAAGGACTCAAATTACATTTTTGCTTCTTAACTAGAAGCTTTGTGTCTTAACTGGAGACATCATGTGCATACTTGTCCATAGTAAACTCTTTCCTTTCCCTTCCCATATGTTAGACAGAGGGAAGGGCCGCCAGAGGCAAGCTATTTTGGGAGAGCACCCATCGTCATTTAGACATGATGGTTATGGTAAGTAACGTAGCATGACAGGTGGTTTTGATTTCTGTACGTGTTATGTGGAATACCAAATATTCAATCAGTGCATAACTGTGGACTTCTACAGCGTGAGTAGTTCCCTATTGTTCTATACATGTGGTGCTGTCAGTCCATGGTCTAAAAATGCAAGTGATGGACTCAAATCTGTAGAGTCTTTATTGCCATAACTCTTCCTTCTATGGAGAGCATCCAGCTCTACCAATACATTTGATTGAAGAATGTTTTATCTCAGTTACCATCACTCTAGCAGTGGATTGAAAATAATATCACAACTGGGAAAGCTGTTTTCTTCTAGAAAATGGCAGCCTAGCTTCATCAATGGTTTCATGCAACCAAGAGCTCTATGATATCTTTGCGTGCAAAGAAGTGACTTGTTCTGAAAAGGTATAGCCGTGTGACTACTTAAGTACGATATTTTGGAATTAGTTCTATAAAGGGATGCAGTTATTACCAGTGCTATCTGAAGTGAAGATCTGCCATTATTTTAATCATTTGGATCAAGACCTGAGGGTTGAGAATCTAATGTTTGGGTTTAGATATGACTATTCCAATTATTTACTGTCTTAACTGTCAGATACAATGTGATTTGTCTTGCATCTTTCTTTTCAAATGTACTATTTCACCATGTGCATTGACCTTCTATCTACTGTTTCCAAAGGCTCCTCAAATCACCAGAATTTGAGTTCTGCCTTGTGTTCACTGGCCTTCTTTTTTTCATTCTTCTGATGCACGCTTCCACTTTAAGTAACGTGGCTTTCTCCTATCATGCTTTCTCCTTCTCATTACTGCTTTTTCCTGGGGGGGGGGCGGAATAAGGCAAAAGGTCCCTTTTATACTTAGCTTATGTGAATTTCACAATATTTATTGTCTCAGAAGAACAGGGATCCTCTTCTGTGTCTAAAACTGATGTTTTTTATAAACAAGAAAATACTGCATACTAGTAACATCTCTTCATTTAAAAAGAAAAAAGTGATACCTGTCACTTTACCAGTAGTGGAAAATAAATCATCTTCGTTTTGTATTAGTACTGGGTGGAAAACTGATGATTTTGAAAGAATATATCCTGTAATTCAAGCTATCATTTAAGTAATTACTGAAATACCTTTTTTTTCCCCAATTTCTGTATAAAAACAATACCATGAAACAGCTCCTCCCTTGTTATCTGGTGATATAAGAATAGATGTAGAATATTAAGGGAGATAGAAGAGGTTTATTTTTTATTTTAAATTGGAAAAAACTTCAATGGAAACCACGATAAACCTTTTTTCCCCCCGCTCATTTTAATTATGCATTATGTACGTGGGATTGAATGCATGATTAAGTAGTGAAACTTGTTTCAAACCATCTGATAACATGATGTTTCATCTCCTTAGGGTCACATGGTCCCTTGTTGCCATTACCAAGCCGCTACCGAATGGGATCTCGAGACACTCCAGAACTCGTTGCTTATCCATTGCCCCAGGCGTCCTCCTCATACATGCATGGTGGAAATCCTTCTGGGTCAGTTGTCATGGTTAGTGGATTGCATCAGCTAAAGATGAACTGTTCAAGGGTCTTCAACCTGTTCTGCTTGTATGGAAACATTGAGAAGGTAAGGCATAATTTGTTGGAAGCTTTGAAGCTACTGCAGTAGATTTAGTTGTTTTGGAGAAAGCCTGGTGGGGACGGTCTAAAAATATTTCCTGACAGTGTGTAAAATTCTTAATTGGGGCTGTTCATTGCAATGTCACTTTTTTTTCCTTATTTATCTTAGGTGAAATTTATGAAGACTATTCCAGGCACAGCACTGGTTGAAATGGGTGATGAGTATGCTGTAGAAAGAGCTGTCACACATCTCAACAATGTCAAGTTATTTGGAAAGAGACTTAATGTCTGGTAAATATTTTTTATAAGATTAATAGTCTGAGAGTGGGCAGATGTAATGAGGTTGCAAAGACAGGGTATCCTGTTCTTTCATCATTGTTAGAGTTATGATTTCCAATTTACAACTATTATTTTACTCCAGCATATTTTTGTGAATTTGACAGCTGTCAATTTCAGTGCAAACTCATACTAATGAGGTATATAGGTGCTAATGGATTGGTTGTTAATAAGCTGTGTTGACTAATGTGTCTTATCCACCCTTTCTACAGTTATTAAGGAAAGAATCAAATCCACCTTGTCTTGTTCTTCTATTTCAAATTGTTGTAAAGAAATGTCAGCTCTCTTCTGGCTAGATCAATAATCTGTGTGCAAAGTATGCAAGTCTTGATTGTTTGAAAATCTTTTACTATATATCCTTAAATCCCAGTGTTTCCAAGCAGCATTCAGTAGTTCCAAGCCAGATATTTGAACTGGAAGATGGCACGAGTAGTTACAAAGATTTTGCAATGAGTAAGAATAATCGTTTCACCAGTGCTGGCCAAGCATCTAAAAACATCATCCAACCACCCTCTTGTGTGCTGCATTATTATAATGTTCCCCTGTGCGTAACTGAAGAAACGTTTGTGAAGGTAGGCAGTTGCAATGACTGTGACAAATAGTGCTTGGAGGCCTTATCCTAGCTTTATGGTGTGCTACTTTTTAAATGAAATAACTGGGATAGTTTGGGGAAAGCAACTGGGAGATAATTAGTTCTTAAAATAGCTTTGTAGCCTCTCTCTATAGAAGCTGCTATATTTTTGCTATTCTGGCATTATTCTCGTTTTAAAGTGAGAAACGAGATCTTGGAAGTAAATTTTTTGTGGAGGGTGAGAAAAAGACTTGTTTAAGAAAGCCAAATGTAGTGAAAATTAAGACTGCGGTCCACAAAGGTTTACTGACTCCCTGAGATGGTTATTCTGATGACTACTAGGATGTTTTGGAATTGAGAAAAGCTTGCACATGGAATGGTTTGCACAGTTGCATCCTAAATAAACACTGAATACTTAAAATAAGTAATACTGGGCCTCTGAAGTGGAGTCAGTGGTAATTCTTTTTCAGTTCAGTGATTTTTGTTTCTTTCTGCCTCAAACTTCATCTTGAAATTTAATTCTGGTTCACGAGAGATATGCTTGTATGTACAACTTCTGAGCTACTCTATTGAAGTGGAAATGTCAAAACCAACTTGATTTGTAAATGTATACTTGAGGTGGTAGTGATACCTTTATTCTAAAAAACATTCTTATAAAATGTTTGGGAAAACACAGATATAGAAACCCTGTTTTGTAGACTATAGAATGGTATTCTAAAGAGTTACCAATCTAAACAAGATTCTTGCATATTTATTTGCCATAAAGTCTTGGAAGTTCTCATAAAGAATCAGTATTTCCTTGTCTGTGTATCTTCCAGGAACTTAGGATTTTTGCTAATGTGTTTATGTGCATTTTTGCTGGGGTTTTACATCTTATTTTATTTTTGTGACAGCTATGTGAGGATCATGAAGTTCTCAGCTTTATTAAATACAAAGTGTTTGATCCAAAACGTAAGTAAACTTGGACCTATTCGAGGGCTTATTTCAGTTCTAGTTTTGATGAGAGCATGCACTGTCAGGAAAAGGTTATTGATCCCCCTTCCTCTCTTTTGTTTCTTATTTTGACAGCCTCTGCCAAAACACTCTCTGGTCTGTTGGAATGGGAATGTAAGACAGATGCAGTTGAAGCTCTCACTGTACTTAATCACTACCAGATAAGAGTCCCAAGTAAGTCAGTTTTACCGATCTTACTGCTATCACTTTTTTTTCTTTCATGTTGATATTGTCATGGTATAAAGTAAAGCTTTAGCAGCTCAGTCTGCAGCTAGAAATGGCATTATTTTAATTATATTTATATATGCTTTATGCGTGTGTGTGTGTATATGTGTGTATATATATATTATGGTATACAAATATATCTAGTACAATGTATAGATTCCTCTGTGAGTTTAGGTCCTGTCTAAATGGCACTAATTTTTCCTAGCTTTTGAGTCAACCTGTAGAATTCCCAGCACGTTCTGCAACTTTGAAGTTACAGAAAGTTGGAGGGGGGAAAAAAAAGCAGTTTGTGCCTCAAAAAGGAAGGCAGAAAAACTATTGCTTAAAGTCCACTGTCATCAAAATCAAACCCAATGTATAGTGACGTATCAAAGCTTTTTTGTATCTTTCTCAATAAGTGCAGAGAAATTTGCAATACCTTTGGGTAGAAAATTCTTAGAAGTTGCACAGCTTAGTGCTGTGAATTCAGTGCTCCTGTAATGGGTTCTCTTTCAAATTGGAAACTTGGAGGCCAAACTAAAGAATGGAGAGGGAGTTCACCTGCTAAATAAATGCGCAGTGGGACAGATCTGCATTGGACAGTTAAGACAGTTTATCGGAGTAAGTGGAATTATTCCAGGTGTTCACCAACATCACTTTGAATCCACCTTGGTGCCTAACATTATTTTAAGCTACTTTCTCCAGGCTGTTAAGAATTTGTCTCTGCCTGGCAAGTTTTACTAGCTTAACTCTTTCCTGTCTCCCTCACCTTCGTGCACCTTCTCAATAACGGGATAAAGTTATTTCGGGGTCAGCAATTTTCTTTAAGATACTCTTGATAACATAGTGTTCACAACTTCACATTTATCTCTCAGTTTGGAGTCATGTTAGACAACAAAAGAATTTACTCTTTCAACATAAAAAAAAAGCGAATTCTAATGTGTAATCACAAACAGCTATTGCTGGAAAAGACAGTATTATTTTAAAATAAGGACCATTTGTTAAGACTTGCTGCAGTAAGGTTGAGTGATGCATCTTCCATGACCTGAGAGTACCAACTGTGTGCTGGCTTTGGGTCTTGACAGCCTTTTCAAGTAAAGGGAGGTTATCTTAGGCTTGGCTTTCTGGGAAGTCTCCTGGGTGTCCTACTGTTTTTGTTGTTGTTGTTGTTTTTTTTTCCCATCAAATGTGCATAAATACTGTCCAGTGTCATTCTCTCTCTTACGGAAATGCCACATTCTAAAACCTGACTTTGTTAAATATTTATTCAATTTGCCTTTGAAATTGTCTGTTGAATACTGCTCTTGTAAATAGCTCAGAGGGGAAGGCAGACAGCAATAATGGTGAAGTCTGCCTGGTGTATAGTGTGATATTTGGAATTCTGTCTGCGTTCCCTGTGATCAGACCCATCACTTTGCTTTTATGTCTAAAAAATGCTGCTAAACTATAAAGAACACCTACTTACAGGTCATCTGGTGTCTGCTGGCTGTTGAGGGTTTGGGGGGAAGCATTACACCCACAGAAGTGGTAAATGTGTCAGATTATGCAAGGTGATTTCCTTGACCAGCAGGAGAGCCAAACACAGGGCACTTTACTGAGCATGTTCCATGTTGTTTCCTGACAGATGGCTCTAACCCTTATACCTTGAAGCTTTGCTTCTCTACTTCATCGCATTTATAGAGAAGAGGACTGCATGTTAAGAGCTACATTCACCTTGATTTGCAAGTTTGAAACTACACTTCGTTCACAAAGCTCTAAAGTGGTTGCTCTAATGTTGCCTTGTTTCAACTTAATTCTAATATCTTTTATCTTGTTTTATAATAAATTGATGTTCCTTCATAAAATACTAAACAGATTTTTTTTCTTTTTGCCTCTAAGAAATACATGTTATAAGCTTACTACAAAGTCTGTCTTTCGTTAGTGTAGTATCTTCAGATCTCTAAGGAAACACCGGTAGTGTGAACAAGGCAGTGTACCATTCAGACCTTAAGATGTCCATTGTTTTCTTCCAAAATTGAAAGATATTTGCATTTTCGATAATGTTAAAGATTAGTAAGTATTTTTCCATTTGTAGTTTTAATTGGCAAATAGAACTGTTACATCAGAATTTTAAATGTAGAACTTGTTTTTCAGTATGTTAAGTGGTGAAGTATGTTGCAATTCTAAAAAGCTTGTATTTATAAAGCGCTTTAATCAGGTTAATGTTGCACATACTGAATTTTTAGTAGTGTAGACTTACTTGATTTATAGTTCAGACAAAGCTAACATAGAAAATTATTAATTGTACATGTGTATGGTGTGAATTCATACTTATTTATAGTGTTGTTTTTTTTATATAAAAAAACTATTTTCAGTTTGCATTAGCATGATAGCATCTATAGCTAGTCCCACCATAGGGGCCTTTTTAAAATTAAAATTGCAAGCTTGTATCAGTGTGTTCATCCTCATTTTCCATAACTTAAATTTAAAACTTGGTGTTTAACATATCCTTTTTGAATTTTTTAAAGTAGTTATTATGACTTATTAAATGGTAAAAGTTGGATATATGAGAACAGAAGATTATTCGCAATAGAGATCAAGGTGGTGGAAAAAGTTAAAACAAAAAGCAAGCCCCACCATACCTGGACTGTTGATTTCATTCACACTGGATTCTTCTATCAATGTTTGCTTTTGTCTGATTTATCTTTTGTTACGATGATGGACGGATTCATAGGGTGAATAGACTTGACTTGCTTCTCACTTAAACTGAAGTTGTCTCTGTGGGGTTCAGATAATATAACCCTAATCACGTGATGTGAAACCATTGAGATAAGAAATCTTTCACTTTGGGGAAGATGATTTATTTGTGTCCCAGTACTTTGGCGCCTCAGTTCTGTCTTCTAGAACTGAAGTTGCATCTTGTTTGGGCCCAGCCCCCAGAAACAGGAATCCAAGCAGGAAGCCTGGGAGCTCTTGTCCCAGGCCTTGTGCTTGTTCCCCTTTCTGAATTTGCAGCAAAGTGTTTAGTGCCTCTTTTAGTTCTGCTCTTAGTGATCAAAATAATTTCAGAAGGTGTTCTCTTTTATCACACAAGTCCTTCATTCTGTCTTTATGGATTTTATCCGTATCCATCCTTTATGCAAAATTGTATTAATGCAGTATGCTTGTCCTTGAGAAAGTATGTTGCAGTATGTTTACAGACTGTGGGCATTGCACATGTTTTTAAATACAGACTAGATTTTTCCCTGTTTTTAATTTCAAGGCAAATACATGTAATGATACCAGGGAAATGTCAGCTGTTCTTCAGGTTTTCCCATGAACTATGATTCATTTTCATCCTGTCTGCCTCCATTTTATTCATGTTCCAGGTAATGAGTATTTCAGGAGTTCAAAGCAGGCTTCTAATACACCTGAACTGGGAACTGAGGACTGCTACTCTTTGGCAACTCTTTCTGCATAAGGTTTGGAATAATACCGGCCACTAGTCTGGAAGATGGCAAACAGACTTGCATTCTAGTGGCACTGCTAGTGCTCTTTTCAGCCTTAGTGCTTTTCTCCCTGAAACTGCTTCCAGAGAACTCTAGCCTGGAAGGCGATGTGCCATAGCCAGCTACTTGCCAATAGTGCTGGGTACTAGTGTTCTGTGCTGCCTAGTGGTTTAATTGTGAAACGTCTCTCCCAGTCATTCATTTCTCTTCCATCACCTTGAATATTCTGTGGAAACCAGTTTCTTCTGTCATAACTTGCATTGCTATTTGTATTAATGTTGTTTCAGAAGTCAAGTGGTTTAAAGTTAAGCATTAAAAATAGTATGTTATCTGTTGGTCCAGTTTGGGATGTAGGATGTGACCCTAAGAGCATTCAGGTTTAAAAAAGAAAAAGAAAAAAAAAAGCACTTTAATGTTTCTGTATCCTTAGTGGATCACAGCATTCAGTGCCTAAGATGCTCAGGTGAACAGCATCTTTCCTGTGGCTGCTCAGATCAAACCGAAAGCAGACTCATTCTTGGTGTATCTGAGAGGACGTGTGATACCAACTGGAAGTCCCTGTTTTGCAAAATGAGTAGCCTGTGCCATGCGGGGAAGAAAAGAGCAGAGACTGAGAAATTGAGAAATTGTTTAACCTTCTTCCTACATAAAATAATCATCTTCTTCATGTAAAAGTTGAGAACATGAAAAATTCCTTGTTGGTCTCTGGCTGTAAAAAGAAAATAATGTCATTTCCTGGGCCCACAAGGATAGATAGCTGTCCTCAGGGAGGAATGAAGTTGGTCTCCTCCTTCTGAAATTGAGGTTTGTGTTCACCTGTAATCTTGCTCTTTAGAATAGAGCCAAAGCAGTGGGGCAGGTAAAGAGTTGCTCCAAGGGGAGTGACGTTTGTGTGTAATTTGGCAGCCTACCACTTACTGTATTTGTTAGATTAAAATTAAAGAACTAAGGTCTCTCAATGCAGTTTTTTCTGTCCCTTCTGCATAAGCCATATATGCAAAATAGTGAACACTGCTATGCATATTTCTTGCTTGCAAGCAGCTTGCATTCACGCTGTAATATATTCACATCTGTTCCACTGTTTAAAAAAAAAAAGGTTTATTTTTTCTAATTGATCACCTTTCATTGGAAGTAAATGATACATTGAGGTGGAGATCTGTTCATCTTCTCTCACGATACTCTAATCTTTCTCTGTACTTATTTCCCCTTACATGCAAGAATTGGGAAGAGTTGCTTTTTGACTTTCTATACCACCACAGCAAGATGGAGTGTATCACTAGGGTGATATAAGAAAGGATTTAAAAGAAACCATTCAGGAAACGTTCGGGTGTTTTACTTCACGAAAGGAATGGTACAACTTAATGTGATGTTGCTAATTCTGTCTTTTAGCAGGGGATGTTTGGGGTAAGCTGGCTTGTAACTGGCTGAAACCCTCTATTGTAATTAAATGCAACTTGCTCCTTTTCCTGCTGTGTGTTTCCTTGTGAACAGAGCTTGAATTTGTTTGAATATTATGATGTCTTACCAGGAGACATTCAGTCTCTTCTTTTAAATAATACATGGGAGTCTGAGAACACAAACACACTTGCTCATTTCTTTTTCCGCTTCTGGGATGTGTTTAAACATCTTTTGGATTTTCTTGAGTCTTCTTTTGAAAATACCTTGTATTCTTACATCGGTAGCTACTCGGGTATTTTTGGACACTCCAGCTCTTTATGTCTACCCAATCTGTTGGTTTATTCCCTTTTGGCAATTACAGAGGTGGTATTAAAAATAATCTTGTTTGCATTGGCATGGACTTGTCTAGAAATAGTGTGCAAGAAGGCATGGGAAAATAAAACCTGGTTATGGGCTCCACTTTCTGTGAAGCATTCTTGATGCAGAAAATATAATTATTCTGAGTATTGACCTTAAACTCGATGCAGCTATGCTGAAACTGGGAGCCTTCCACTTTCACAGATCTGGAATCTCAAAGGTAACTTAGGAGTGTCCTGCTGTAAGATTTGCCTTGCAGTAATTACATATTGCTGCTGTCGTGGTTGATGCTCTGACCAAACCCTGGCGTGCTGTCATAGAGGAGCTGATACTGCCCTCTGTATATGTGGCTGAATGCAAAAATCTGTCAGCCTTAAACAAAACAATTCTTGATTTAGATCCCGTGGTACTAACAGTCCCAAAGAAAGGAAAAAAAATAACATCGCTGCAGTCTGGTGCTCCACAGGGTGCTTCAGGTGCGTTGGTTCGCTGCCAATACTGTTCTATATTGTAGGTTGCATTGTTCCAAGACTGAGAAAGGCCTCACTGAATAAAAGCATGCTAGAAGTAAACTGTCTCACCTGGTTTGTCGTGGAATTCAAGAGTGTGTGGACAATCCAGTCTAAGCAAAGGACAAGAGCTGCTGTGAAACCCCTGGAAAGGAGGCACAAAGGACCAAGGGGTGAGCACAGTTCACTGGACCTGCATTTGTGTCCTGGTTAGGGTGCTGGCAAGGATGAGAGGTGGATGTTAAACTGCAGCCAGATTAAGTGCTTGGATGTGTCCAAGGGCCATCCTGTCTTAGAAGGGAGGTTGTTTGCACTTCCTTAATTTCTTCTAGTTTATGCCATTTTTTCCTCTTAATTGTTCAGACCATGTGTTTTAAACTAATCTACCCTCGTCCCAGCCCACCTCTGCTTCCATAATAAGTTGTCTGGGAGTCAACTGGACTGTGAAAAATGCTAATATTCACAAAGGAAGGCTGAGCTGAGAAATTCTTGGTGTCATTCCTCATCTGTAAACTAAGGGATTTGCTTTCTTTTTTTTTTTTTTATTTTTCACCTCACCTGTTTCACCCTAGACGTACCAGGTTGCTAGTAAAATAATGCCTTGTTCTCAGTTGCACCATTACAACTGGCACTTGTGGAGAGGGGTGATCAGATGTGTTCACGTGGCACGGTATTATTTCTGGCATGCCATTCAGGTTCTTTGCTAAAGCTGGCAGGGGACAAAGTCTGAGATGAAGGTAAGCTGAAACAAATAGCTGTTCAGGGGTTGGGATGAGGGCCCCAAGTCCGGCAGCTGATTTGTGAAAGGTAAAGAGCCTCCATTCCTAGACAGTTGTATAATCAAGTTAATGGAACAGAAATATTGTGTGCTTTTAAGTCTCCTAATGCATAATGCTCTTTTCCCTGTTAAAAATAAAAGGTTTCTTTCTCCGTGGACTGTGATTCCCACAGGATGTGGATGAACCTAGCATAGCCGGATTAGTAGTGCTTTGGCTGTGTTCCTCTAAGGGAAATAACTTCAGTCCCTTTTCTTGCGTTCAAAAAGCCTGGATGTCTGTCCTATGCCAAGCCTTCCTGTGCTGGCCTTTCACTGCCAGCTCCCTGGGCTAGAGCCACGCATTAAATTAGATAGGTTCTCTGCTCTTCCTTTTGAATGTTGCAGCTGCTGATGTGAGGTCTTAATTTCTGGCATGATTTATTTAACTTTTTCCTTCTCTGGTGTTTGTAGAGCAGCTGCAGCCTGAATGGGCCTTCACGCAAGGGAATGAGTACTGCAGAAATGCGACAGGGAGCCAGCAGCTATGTGGTACATTAAAAAAAGCAAGATAATTAACCCTCTTTTCCAAAGCATCCAGGAATATAAATTGGTCCTGGCAGGGGCCATATAGCAGGATTCAGGACATAACACTACGGTGGGTTTGTAGCATGGGGGATGGCTGAGGTTAGCAGTTGCTGCAGAGTACAAGATGTAATTATTTAATTTCAGGTAAGCCATTACCTGTTTATTTTCTCCTGCCACTGTTTCCTCTGTCCATTAGTGAGCTCATCCTTCTTTAAACAAGTAAGAAAATTAGGCTGCAAGTATTTGTGCTTCATTCAAATTGAAGTGGGTAGCAATCAATTAAGCCCCTAGAAGTTACTAGTTGGGGTGCTTGCTTACTAAAACGCCTCTCTGTGGGACTCATTTTCTCTCCCATAGGCTTTTAAAACAGCAGGCTTTGAATGTTTTAGGAAGCACAAGTCCTGTTGATGATTTCCCTGTAATCTAAGTGTAAACTTCTGGCCTTTTTAAATTGACAGTGCTGGTGGCCGGGATTTGAATGTAATATAGATTATGCTTCTATTTTCTCTTCTGTTAACCACAGCACTGAAACTGCTAAATCAGATTAAATCAGTGAGCTCCAGATAAGCGCCCTCACCAGAGGCTTCAGGAGACTGAGAAACAGCCTGGGTAATCTGTCTTGAAGTTACTGTGTAGCTGCTGTCTGAAACATGGTCACCTGAAACTCTTCACTAGGTTAGGGCAGGAATCCCACCCACTGAGCTTTAACTTCTTACTTAACCTATTCTTCTGGGAGGGGCTTTTAAAATTAAAAACAAATTCTTGAGCTCTGAGGATATAGCTCAAACCAGAATATTTTAGTTCTAGTTAAGTATGTTCATCATGCCCAATAATTCTGTGCTGGTTTTTCATCTTTTTGTTGCTAAAGTTGTTTGCCTTTTTTGAAGGTTTTTGTTGTGCCTCTAACGCTTCCTTTTTGTGTGTGTGGTGTTTTTTTTTCTTAATATGAAGCAATAAGAACTAACGACAGGATTTCAGGTTAGGACTGTGCTACTGATTTATTTCAAAGCATTTCAGAATAATATACTCTCTAGTCTTGCTTTTATTAGCTACAGCTTCCATCTAATAATAATGAAAACCTACCCTAACACTTGAAAGGATGAGTTCCCCTCCATGAAGGCAAATAAGGTGATAATATTTCCCCGTGTCTTTTGGGACATGGACACCAAGTTCACAGTTAAGTGTGACCCCGTGGCTTTTCTAGCATAGGCCATAACAAACTATTTATGCTCGAGTGTTGCATTCAGCTGCCCCAGCTGCTACCTCCAACATCTGTACCCTTGATGACCATGTCATTACAAAAAACAAACAAAACCAAAAACGAGCTTTCAAGCGAAGATTGTTCATTGGTCTTTGCTTTCTGCATGTTCTGAAACTTCTTAGGAAATAGAGCAGGCATATTCGGGTATGCAGGGACAGTAAAAGCTAACTTTATTCTTTTAGACTGGCAGAGAGTGAGCAGTGGCACTGGTCCCGAGACCGCCAGCGCAACCTCCATTTCTCACTGCTGAAAACAGGCTGAGCTTTCCAGGAGCTCTCCCTTGCGGACCTTTCTAGTGAGCATCCCGGTAAGGATAAACCTTTCACACTGAGCAGCGAGCAGGAACCCTGATGCCATGACTTCACCTCTGGTATGGGGGTGGGGTCAGGCTTTGTCTTCCAAGGGGACAGTTGCTGCTTGCTCGTAGCACTCTATCACAGCAGCATTGGCAGGAGATGTATTACTGACACTCTGCACGCAGCTGACCAATATTCGTGAGGGTCTATTCTGTAAACTGCTTTGGAAACAGTCACTAACCAGGTGAAGCTGCTTCTAGGCCATTTTGCAAGCACTTGGGCTACTTCTCTTATTCTCCTCTTCAGGTCTTAATGTTTCCCATTTCCTCAGTCGTAGTGTGGCTGCCTGTACCCCTGTATCGGCTGGGTTCCTGCTAAGCACCATGAAAATCAGTGTTCTCAACAGTGTCAGCCTCTTCCATGCCTGCTTTGAGTCATGTGCAAGGGCTGGGCTGAGGCCTGCCAGCCAGATGGTGAGCTCGTGAGCCAAAAAGGGCGCAGCAAAGCCATGACAACAATCGGCCCAGAGCTCCTAGTTTCACCAGTAGCACAGGAACTTGTCCACGCCTGTCCTTGCAGCTCTGCGAGGAGTCTAGCAAAACACCACCAATAACCCTGAGCCAGCTTTGTAGCTGGGGCTGTGCAACGCCGACACCAAGCTGATAACAAATGTTTGCTTTGTGTCCCTTCCAAGGGCAGAGCAAGTTTTGCTGCTGAGATCTAAGGAAATGGTGGGTTTCCAAGAGGCTGATACTGCATTCACCTGGGAAGCGCTGCTCTTATCTGCCTTGCTAGCAGGGAGCTGACCAAGAGAAACGCCATCGTGCCTCTGGCTCCTGGTTGTGCCAGCAGTCAGTGCACAACAGCCACACACATCTGTGCTGTTGGGCTGGAAAGGAGAGAACTGGATTTGCTCCAAAATCTTGGCTTTTGATCAGATGGGTGGCTGGAGCACTGACTGCTGTAAAACTGAATGTTTTTCATTGTGTTTTTTAGCCAGCTTTGGGCTCACCTGGCTTGAAAACAGGAGTCCCAAGGTCTTTGGCATCCCTCTAGTTTTCCTGCCACTTCTCCCTGGTTTGCTAGTGAAGGAGCAGCTCGCCCCTTCAGCATGCCTGTGCAGCTTGCTGGACCTTCATCAGTGTGCTGGTCCCCACAGGCACAGCCAGGCTGCTTGCCCTCCTGGCAGTACAATTATCTTGGGTCAGGGAGGCCCAGGACACCTCAGGGAATGCTACTGGACTGGTCGTTCTGGTGTGGGGAGCAGGCGCAGCCTGAACCTGTCCCTGCATGGGCTGTGTGGGTGAAGACTTGCTGATCTCTGCCAGGAACCTGGTAAATGTGAGTAAGGGAGGGCAGTGAAGGACGGGGGGCTGTTGCCACAACGACATTTTGTGGCTACTTCTCTACGGGCCTCTCATTATGGACTTGTGCCTCTCATCCCTCTCCTGGCTGTTTTCAGGGCCTCTAGTTCTACCTACAACTAAAGGATACCATATTTAATAAAATATGAAAATGGCTTTCAGTGTATAGTTCTGGCTTCCCTATGTGCTAGGCACAGCCCAGCTCATGCCATCTACATGACTGGAAGTTGCTTCCAAACTACATATGCACATACAGCATCTTCTCAGGCTCCTTTGCCTGAGGAATTGCAAATAAAATACTTCTTTTGGGTCTGGCAACCTTTGTGCCAATCTTGACACAAGATTCAAACCTGACAACTCCATCAAATGCACTTCTGGAGCACGTGAGCAGGAGGATTAGGAAGGAAAGCTCCCGTTCTTGTGTCTCTGGGTCTACAGGCCAGGCTTCGAGGTCTCTGGTGCCTGGTGGAGGGCAGTGGGGCAGGGCCCTGCCCTGCTGGCTGGGGACAGCAGGTGGCAGCAAGGAATTCGGGTCCCTTTGCTCCAAGTTCAGTGCCAGGGAACGTGCATCCACCTCTCCCCAGAGCTTCAGCTGTGGGCAGGGGTCTGCAGCCAAAGGCTGGTGACTGGGCTGGGGCTGGTAACATCTTCCACAAGCTCTGCCTTGGGTAGCTTTTACGCTGCCTTTGCTTTGTGCTCGTAGCCTGCTCGAGGTCACAGGCTGCTCTTCTGTAGTACCTGTGCTGCATCACCACAGGGATCTACGAAGCTAGATGCGTGCAGGAACTCCCAGCTGCTCGAGTTAGGGCCCTGTTATTTGCCAGGACAGCCACTCTGGCTCGTGCAGGGCAGTTTGCCGAGACATCTGTGAGCGAAGGGAGAGACTGCAGGAGTGTGCCAAGGGCAGCAAACCCACGCGCTGCTGATCACGGCTACGCTTTGGAGAGGGTGGCGTGTGCGGTTGTTCCTGCAGAAACCCATCCTCACCCTGGGAATCCTCTGGGTTATCCAGAAACATCCGCGATGGAAAACTCGATGTCTGAATCTCTGCTGCAGTCTTGCCAGCTCCGGGGCATGAGCGAAGACGTCTCTGCAACCCCTCTCCTAAAAAGCAGCATTGCAAAAGAGCTCCGCTAGATAACCCAGAAACCTGGATTTGATTCCACTTGTGTAAGCAATTTAATCTACCCAGGCGAGGGAGGATATTTCATCCCTGCTCCTTGAGGGAGCTGATACGCTTCCAGACGTGTGCAAATGCCCTTGATGCTTCAGTGAAAGTGGCTAAACGTCAGCCTGCTTTAGGAAGAACAAATGCAAGACCAATGGGTTCGCTTCCATGGGGGGACAGAATGGAAAAAGATCCCGTGTCCGGATGCGATGGCGTGGGACCTCAGGAGGATATTTGTTAAATAAATGCAAAGAGGTTTAGCGAGGAGGCATTAGGCTGCATCACCTCGACGGGCTGTAGAAGGGAGAGGCTGGTGAGGGAGGAATATGAATGCTGCTGGAGGCTGCCTTGGGTCACAGCAGGAGCCCGGCCAAGGCCCGGTCTCAGCAGCTGTTTGCTGTCGAGCTCTGGCCCCTTCCCTGGCTTCCTTTGTGCTGCCTTCGCTCCTGGCAAAGACCAGGGCCAGCTGCGATGATGGAGCCAGGTAGCCTATGGCCAAAAGAAAACAATCGGGTGTGGCATAACCCACGTTGGTTATTTTGGGAAGGTGTCTGCCTTCTTTTTGGTTTCTGTCCTCGTTAAAGGTAACAGAAACTGGCTTTAGACAGGTTTCAGAAGGTGAATGGTGTGAGTCATGCAGCAATGATGTAACGTGGTGAATACTTGAGCACCTTGGTCTGGTTGTGCCTTCGCCCTGCCTGCCTTCAGCCTGGTCTCTCCCCTGCTCTCCTTTCCTTCTGGATTTGCTTTATTTGTTGTTTTATTCTGTTTTCCTTTTGCCTGTGCCCCTTCCTTTCAGGCCAGGGCACGTGCTCCATAAGAGGCAGCCCCAGTCCAGAGGTCTTTCACAGTGCTTAACCTTGGCCATGGATTTTGTAACTCCTGGGGGAGGGAAGCTCAGTTTGGCATTTCTAGCGCAGTCCTCTGCTCCCAGGCAATGTGTTGCCTCTTGCACAAGCTGTCCTGGTGCTTCGGAGCTGCCTTGCTGGGGACAGGAGTGAGCAGAAAGGGGAAGGGAAGCTGCCAGCAGCCCCGTCCCCAGGGGGTCGGGCCAGGCGCTGAACACGGTGACATTTGTCCTGCTGGCTGGGCTGAGGCGCGGGTCCTGCACCTTCCCCGTGCCAGGATCCCTCTGACAGCTGTGACCCGCTGAACCTTCTTGCCATGCAGAGCACCAGGCATGCACACGGAGCTTTTAAGATCCGAGGATCAGCCCCAGAGCAGTTCCCTGCGGCCTGTAAATGAAACGAACCAGCTCTGCACAATCAAACCCCTCCTGGCAAGGCGCTGCTGCTTCCTCCAGCTGAGATTTAACCCAGGGGGAGAGGGCAGTTTGGCTTTGGAACAGCCAAAATGTTTCCTGGGTTAAAGAACCACCACACTTCTTCGAAAGCACGGATGGTTTGTGCTGCCTGCCTCTAAGGCATCTCCTAGAGCTGACAGGCACAGACCTCAGGCTCGGTAATGCAGTGCCCTGCTCCTCAGAGAGCATCGTGCCTTTTAGGCCCCTTGATTAATGGTTGGCCTTAATTACATTGCAGCAGCTGGCTCCCTTGCCCAGCTGTGGAAAGAGTCATGGATTTTATGTAACAGATTTTGCTTTTTTTTTTTTTTTTTTTTTTTTTTTTTTTTTTTTTCCTGGGGTTGTTTTGCTGTAAACTGCAACCACAAGCTCCGGCTGCTGCAGACCCCTCTGTAGGCTGCATCCCTGAGCAGGTACGACTTTGGAGGTTGTACGGACAGTGTTTGATCTAAGTTAGCACGTATGGCTGAAGGCAGGGGGCTGTTTTCAGCTCGGTTGGTGTCTGTTTGCCACCTGCTCTATTGTATTCTGACAGCAGTGCTGGTGGGAAGGGGCCCGTTGACGTCTCTCATGCAGCCCACCCTTAGAGCAGGACTATCGCCAGGGCTGGGGCAGAGCAGCGGGGGCTTTGGGGAGCTAGGGCTTGAAAATGTCGAGGATGGAGACCCCTCCTCTCTGGGCACGTGTCCCAGGGCTGTGTCACCCTTCTGGGGAAGTTTTCCTAATGCCCTGCCTGAACCAGCCGGGCTGCAATCTCTGCCTGTCACCTCATGTTATATTGTCTTGACCTCTCGAGAAGACTGGCCCCATCCTCCTTGTACCTGCCTCCCAAAGAACCACAGGCTCTTGCTAAATCCTCCTGAGCCCCTCTCCTTCCACTAAAGGAGCCAGACATCTTCACTGCTCCCTGCAGGTGGTGACTCCTGGCCTTGACCAGCCTGGTGGCTTCTCTCCACCCGCCTGGCTGCTGCACACTCATCCTGCAGGGAGCTGCCTGCAGACACCGGGAGTTGGGACAGGCTGAAGCCAAGCTCAGAAACAAGCTCCTTGTTGTATCTGTTCAAATAAGGCTTTAGGAGAACCTGGTTTTCATTGATTGCAGAACGAGGTGGGTCTAAACCAGCAGTCTCCACCCCTGGGCCTGTGGTGAGGTGTTAAGTTCCCTCCTCTCCTCCTTGCCATGCATCTGGGGTGTGCCAGGCAGCCCAGAGCCAGCCGGTCCCCCCCGATCATCTGAGGGATGGTGTCAGATGCCCAAGGCTGCTCCCCCCCAGGTCTGAAAGATTAGACTGGAAGTTTTCCGGGTGGGACATGTCCCAGGGCTGAGGTCAGGGACAGAAATGTAACGTCTGTTATACAATCCGCTGTTAAATAATCGTCCGGGGCCGCTGTGCCTGCCAGGTGGCTGCAGCTGGCGGTGGAGCTGCCTGGAAAATCAGGCTGTGCTTTGCAGGACAGCCGTACCCCGGGCAAGAAGCAGGAAAAGCAGTTACATGCTTCAGGGCATCCCATGCTCGGGCCCGTCCTCGTCCTCGCTGCTGCCCTGGGGTTCCCCATTGCCAAGTGCTTTTTGGTGAGGGACGCAGCAGCTCACAACGGCACGACCTATTTGCAAACCCAGCGTCGCGGTGTTTGCAGCAGGGAGCTGCTCTCCGCATCTCGTAAAGCTGTGGTGAAGCAAAAGCTGGGGCTGGGGCCTCCCGACACGCACCTCTCTGGGTGGGGATGAGCCCCCCACGCAGTGCTTACCAGCACGCAGGGGCTGCGCCACCGCCACACTCTCAAGTCGCCGATTTTGGGCGCTGCTGCCCACCTGGGACCGGGTAGCAGCCCTGTGCAAATGATTTCAAAGATGCTGCAGAACAAAGTAGCTGGAAGAGGCACGTGGAGGACACCGGGAACCCTGTAGGAAGGGCCAGGGATGATCCGTGTTGGCCGCAGACAAGCGGTGTCTCGGGGGAGCTGTGACGCTTTGTTCTAGGAAATGGAGGCCAAGTCCAGGGAGATGGTGGCACAGGGAAAGCTCCCAGAGCAAAGCTGGGGAGCGGCCGCGCCGTGCTGTGAGCCCGTGCCTTGCTGCCTCGAGGTTGCATTCCTCTAGCAGGCATTTACAGCTAGTTAGCCTATTTTTGCTGGGTATTTTCTTCCTAATAAGGGTATTTGGCAGGTGGCCGTGCTCTCCTGAGGGTGAGGGAGAGCAGCTCAACATGAGAGCAACAAACTGGCGCAGGGCAGGGTGAGTTCTTGTTTTGAGCTCAGAGGTTAGATGGGAAATGGAGACAGTGGGGGATGACTGGATGGCATGAAGGAAGCTCGAGTTATCCCTCACTTGTGTTGTGCCCCCACATTCGGCTCTGACAGGCACAGAACAGTGTTGGGGTGGGGGAGGAACGACGCTCACAAAGCAGACGGGAGTCACAGGCCGGGTTCCCCGCGGTCCCTTCTGCTCCATCCCGGAGGCTGCCGTGGGGCAGATCACTCGTGCCACACACACAGCTCACCTGCCCCGACAGCAGGCTGCCCTGCTTTACCTTTATGGTGTGCTGCTCACCGCCCAAGTGCCGCAAAGCTGCAGCACATCCTGTGCTCATCTGTCTCTGCTGGCAGGTTCTTCGGAGCCCGCTTTCGTGTGATCCAGGGAGGCGTTCTGGCTTAACGCAGCTATTTTGCTGTTTAATCCTGCTTGCTTTTCTTTTAACACCTTTCCAAATGTTTTAAGCTATCCTTTGTGGTGCTCATCCACTGTTCAAGCTGAGATCAAATGATTGTAACTTAATCCTGGGATCTCCAACGAATTTGAGTTTGGGCAGCTAACCCTCTACTACAGCCAGGCTGCATTTACCCGGGGTGGGGAGAACCAGGTAAGGAGTAAAATGCTTTCTCTCTGTATTTCTCTTTCTCCCAAGCTAACGTTACTTATCTGCTCAAAATAGATGACATCCCCCTGATTATTATTTCCAAATCTTCCTATGTTTTTGTCCTCTGATAAGCCATCGGAGCCTTCTTTTGTCAAACTACCTCAAAGCCACTGGCGCACTGGCCTTTTGTGGCTGACCTGGTGCACAGAGCGAGGACAGCGCCTGAGTCCATTTTACTTCTGGAAAAGTTGTCTTCTTGGAGGACCCAGACACACTCTCAAAGAGCAGTCCCTGGCAAAAAAACTTGCACTGTGCTCTTCTGCATGGACACATGCACTTTGGTAGCATTGGAGCAAGCCGGGGAGCAGGACTGGGGCCCACGGGTACCAGCCCCTGTGACTGTGCCTTGCCCATGCTCTGCCCTCACCACTCTCTCCTGTGTTACAGAGGAGTTTTGGGGCAGGACAACCTCTGTGTCAGACTGGCATAAAGCCAAAGGCAACAGGACCTTGCTCTCCCCCCATCCTCTGGGTACTGCTAAAACTCGGCTGCCTGTTTCATTGCAGTTTCCCATGGCTGTGCTGCAGGTCCCCTGCTCAGATACATTGAAAGGGGCTTGGAGAAAGACTAAGCACCATTTTTTCTAGAGAGTAATCTAGTTTTGACTGAGAGTAGATTCGTTCTAATTAAGTGCACGCGTTAATCCATGCTGATTTAAGCAGCACATTCTGCTTTGTGTCCTAGGCTCAGCCTAGGTTGGCCTGAATGTGGAAATGCAGATGGCAGAGCTGTCTGGTGCTTCACGTCTAGACTCAGCCCCGGGCTTTGATTTGATGCCAGAGGTTGGATCCAGGCAGTTTCATCGCTGTGTTAAGGATTGTGGCCCAGACCCAAGCCTGGCTTAGAGCAGAACATGGGAGCCAGCCCTTTCCTAAGCCCACGGTGCTGGTGGAAGAAGCTCTGATCCCCAGAGACCCAGGCACCACCACCACGGGGTCTCACACCAGCTCCTGCTGATGACTACCGCGCTTTTGAGGCTTGGGCTTTGCTACCTGTGTCCTTGGTGAAGAAGCCCACGATAGCCCAAATCTCCCACGTGGGGGGAGAAGCCAAGCGGGGCAGGGTGGGCTGTGACTGAGCTGCACCTCAGCTTTTTTTTGTGCCGTGGGAACTCACAGCAGAATCCCTCTTTTAAGCAAAACTCACCTCTCCTGCAGCTAGTCTGGACCTGCACTGGAAGAAACCATTTGAAACCCTGGGAATGAACCACCCGCCTCCTTGTGGGACCTGTAAATCTCGCCCAGCAGAGCCCCAGTCACGTAGCTGTGAAGGATGCAAATAAACTCTGCTGCATAATTAGCACCCTTCGTACACCGGGGCAATCGTATTCAGCCCTCCAAACAGCTGGGAGCCAGGTCTGCCTGCACAGGGCTCAATGCAAAATACCCTCCCCGGGTGTAAAGCTGCCCCGCTTTACTCAAATCAGTACAACGCAGTGATGCTTGGCCCTGGAGAGGAGGAGTTAGCCTGCGATGTGAAAGATCAGGTAAGCTCCAAGGGCAGCACGCCAAGCAATCAGTCTCACTGCACTACATTAAATAATAAAGCGTCTACTCAGCCTTTTTTCCAAACGAGACCCTAAATTGACGCTGATGCTCCTGTGATGGTGGAGTACTTTCATCCCAAATTGGCTCTGGTAACGTGGCCTTTTTATGCTGAAAAAGCAGCAGCAGCGTGGACTGAAGTGTGGTATCACCCATCGTGTGGGCACCACTGGGCTCTCCTTTTCCTGAGCCAAGTGCCTCGCTGTTTGTATCAGCAGAGCAGAACAGCTCGGTGCCCTGGGGGGAGGCCCTACTGGTTCAGTGCCTATTTCTGTTTGATGGGCATTGCAGTGACAGCTGGAGCAATTCCTCTTTTTCTAGGACAAGAGGTTTGGGAGCTAGAGTCCGGGCACGTGGTAAGTCTTTGCGTGGTGGCTCTGCTGGGTCAAGGAGCCATTCAGAAAGGCCACCAAAGGGACCTGAACCGCCAGGTACATAGAAAGGTCCAGGATAGGTGAAAAAAAGCAGTTTAAAACTTCTGTAGAAAAACATTTAATCATGCTGGCAATTGACATGTGCGTGCACACTCCCCTGTCCCAGGCTGGTGTCACTGACCTGCACACAGGCAGGTCACAAACCTGCAGGCAAACACAGCCTCTGGGCACGGCCAGGGGCAGCACGCTGCTTGTAGGCAGAGACCTCTCCCTTGGCAGTGGGCAGCCCGGGGGGCTGCAGGTGTGTTAGTGCTCTGTTAGCAGCGCTGCACCCTCTGTACGAGTCAGTATCGAGCCCAGGCTTTGGAGGTGGCCGCATCTCATTATGCTCTTGCATAACAGCGAGATGGAGATTGCACCGTGTTTATACAGAGCCAAATGATAGGAGTTAGTTTGAGTAAATGTTTGCACATGAAAGCTTCAGCTGGTTAGAGATCTTCATTTCCCGCAGCAGAAATAAACCACTTAGTTATTCAATCCTCTGAAAACTTCAATCACCCTGATAAGGGAAGACTTCCTCTCCCTTTGCACCTGCAGGATTGCCACCACCCCAGAGAAAGGGAGCAGAGCCTCCCTAAGCGCTACCGCGATGAAGAGCATAGCTCTGGAGCCTGCCCACTGCCCTTCCCCTGGCTGTGCCACAGACCCTTGATTTAAACCCCTTTAATCCCGGAGAGATTGTGCAACGACTCTTTCAGGCAGGGAATGGATTACGCCCCGCTTCTAAGGTGTTTGGCACTCAGGCTGCAATCCCACATTTGTTTTTTTTTTTTGGGGGGGGGGCAGTAAACTGGCCCAGCCCCTCGTGCGAAAGCACCTGCAGGCAATTCCTGCAGCTGGTGCCTAGCAACACGCTCTGAGCTGCTCTGACAACAGCTAAAATTCAACGTTATTTCATCCTTCCTCCCCAGAGGAGCAGCTCTTGAGTCATCACCGGGGGAGATGGGACGTGTCTCCCACTCAGCTTGCTATAAATGAGTGGTATGCGAGGGGCTGCTCTGTTTCTCTTGAGCACATGTGCTGCTGCCAGCTAAAACGGTGCCTCCTTTAAGCATGCAGGACAGCTGCAGGTTCAGGAGATTTGGTAAATTGTTTTTTTCCTCCTCTTCCCAAGTCTCGTTCTGTTCCCAACAGCCTCTCTGCTTCCTCAGAGCTCTCTGCAGGTAAGCTGCTTTGCCCAGGTAGGGGTGGTGGCCTGTATTTCCATGCTCATGCAGACCTGAAGGTGTCCAACCCGGTATGGATATGTGCTGAGCCCTACCTCGGCTTTGCCTGGGCAAACCTTAAGTCATGTGCTTGCTACACACCACAGCAGACACGCACGTAGCTACAAGCTCAGGGCTGTGCTGAGCACTCTCTGGTGACGCGACAAGTTTGAGACCACCTGTGTGATGTACGCATCTGAGAGAGGCGCTTGTGGGGAGCAGTGAACATCAGTGAGGGGAAAAAGCACTGGAAACCAAGCTTGTTTGTGGGGTTGGGGTCCTCGCGGAGGTGGCGAGGCAAATGCCAGCCAGCCCGGGCAGGACCCCGCAGAGTGTTTCTGCATGTGGGCAGGGAGCAAGGTTTGCTACAGTCTTCTGTAGCCTGGGTGATTCTGAGCGGCAAAAGCAAGACGAGCGTCCTGGGGTTTGTCCTAGCTATGAGGGGCATGCATTTGGCTCTGTGAGCAAGCCTGAGAGCTGGGTGGATTTCTCAATGGGAGGCTGTTAGGAAATCTCAGGCTTGGCTGAGTGACGTGGCTGCCTCGGTGGTGTCTGGTCGGGCAGCAGCTCACCCCTGGCTGCTCCCAGAGCTAGCACCAGAGATGTCTTATTGCTGAGGACAGGAGGGTTTGCCAGAAGAACCATCTTTATCTCACTGCTGGCTGTTCTCAGCTCTGCCTGCAGCCTTGCGCAGCCTGGAGGGAAGACCGAGACTGGCCCTGCCGTTTATTTGGACTCAACAGCACTGAACAGATGAGGAGAGACACTGGTAAGTGCAGTGCCTCTGGTAGAGGCCTCTTCAGCTCATCCCTGGACCCGCAGCCCTTCAGGATGGGAGACTGCTCCATTCCCCAGCCCCGGTGTGGTATTCAGTGTGACTCAGGTGAGTGTTGGGCTCGCTGATTTGTCATCCTGAAGGTCACCTTAAACAAACCCAGTGGCATCACAAAGGTTAGAGACAGGGACAGAGAAGCGGTTTACACAGAAAAGTGTGAAAAATCTGAGTCTGATCTGGTATTTTTTTAGTGTCAAGTCAATGCTTGGCTTAAGCAGTTCTAACACCAACTCTTTGCTAGTCTGCCTCAGAGGACAGTGGCAAGCAGCTGGGAGCGTAGTGGAGATGGGGACCTTCACAGCCAGGAGTTAACGTTTTGGGGGCAAAATCCTCAGCTCAGAGAACATCTCCTTTCTTCATGTGAACAGGACAGAATTAAGTTTGAGCCTTCTGACCTCTAAGTTCTTGTCTTCTGTTCTCACATTACAGCAGCAGCAAATCCTTACTGCATGGGGTAGAAATCTATCCATCTGTACATGCAGTATTTCAAACACTTATCCGCGTAAACTGTTCCAGACTTGATCAGAAATAAGGTTGTTTACTAGCAACAGAACTGGGAAACTTCTTTAGTGTTGTTTTCTTCCCAGCTCTTTAGTTTTCATACTGACCTACTGAATCTTTACTCCATCATAGTTACTAGGGTTTCTGGCTTTCAATGTGTTTTTTACCTCAAGGTATTTCCGTTGCCTGATCTCCTATATGTGCCTGAAATATTCCTGAATCCCTCCTTTCCTAAATGTCACAAATCAGGAAAGTAGAGAGTGTTCTAGGTCCTTTCTGATGTCAAGGAAAGTTTTCCCTTTGACTTGGGATGAGGCTAGAAGGACAGGCAGTGCCGCACTCACATTCCATTGCGAGCTGCCACAAATAAGCAGGGGTATTAAACTGCAAGAGGCCAATGGCAACACTTAGCTCTGCTCTTCTCTACGTTCTGCTGCTGTTTATGCTGACTTAAGTCTAGTGCAGTAAAATTCTTCTTCATGGTTTGATGGTATTGCATATTTTAACTGTTACAAGTGGAATAACTGAATGTGTGATAACTAGTATTGTCCTGCAGTTATCTGCTGTGGTTATGCTGGCTCTTTTGCGTGTTAAGGTCCTTCAGGCAGGGACTATCACTGAGTGGGATGGATCCCAGTGTTATGAAGGCTCAATGCCCTACCAAAAGAGGGATTTGGAGGTGAAGAATTTGAAGGGAGAATTTGAAGGAAGAACTGTGGGGCCACAACAGAGCGTGTTGGCTTTTGATCTGACTTTTCCTTCCACCTTCATTTAGGCCTAACTAATTAAAACTCGTGGTTGCTGTCACTGAGAGGCTGTGTCTTGGGACGAAGGTGGTGTAACTCAGGACCTTCACAGAGAGGCAGCGGGTGCGTGGCTGCGGCGAGCCCGCTTTCTGCAACGCTGCTCCCACCTCACATGGACCAGCCAAAGAAGCCATGCCGTGGCGGTCACTCAGACCGAGCAGGAATAACGTTCAGGTCTTTAATATAATATAACGGGCCTAACACCCTTCTGCAGGGCTTTAAAGCCTGCTGGGGCACAGGCTGAAGGGACAAGAAGGGACAGGACGTGGTGATACTTCACGGCGGGCCCCTCACGGCAGCGGGCGGCGCGCACCGCGCATGCGCTTCCCCCCCGCCAGCCGGCGGCGCGGCGCTAGGACCCGGCGTGCCCGCGCCTTGAGCGCGCCGCCGGCGGCCGCGCGAGGTCTCGGCGGCGGAGCTCTGACGTCACGGCGAGTTAATTTTAAACCCGCACAAGATGGCGGCCAGGGACGCGGCGCGGCGCAGGGGTCCGGCCCGCCAACGGCCCGAGCCGGCAGGTAACGCGGCCCCCCCGCGGCGGCCCCGCCGCGCTGAGAGGAGCCCGGTAACGGCGCCGGGCCGCCCTCGCGGTTCCCGGTGGCGGGGCGAGGCGCGGGGCCGCGTCCCGGTCCCGTCGGCGGGGGGAGGCCCCGGGTTTTCTCCTCTCCCCCCCTCCTCAAAATGGCGGGGGCGGCGGCGGGAGGGGGGCTCCGCCGCGCGGCGGGGGCGGCCGCGGTCCTCCGAGCTCCTCCGGTCCTCTCGGCGCTTGCCGGCGGCCGGTGACCTCGTTCCGTGCCGCTGGGGGAGCCGGGGCAGGCCCCGGGGAGCTGCTTTCCGCCGGGCCGCCTCCCTCGGTGCGGGGAAGGAGGCGGCGGGCAGGCTCCCCGCGGGGCTGGCACGGTGCTGGTGCCGGGAATGCAGCGTCCTGGGGCGGGGGGACGGCTCTCCGCCTGGGCGGCCGGCCTCGGGCGGGCTGGAGTTTGCACAGTGCCTCTATACAAGTTCGTTTCTCCGGGATATCGTCCCAGCGTAGCTTAAACACTTCAGATTTATAACTATATCCGCACCTTTGTACAAGCTCATTTCTCCAGGGTATCCTGCCAGCGTAACTTAAAAGCTTCGTCTTTACAACTATACCCAGCATACTTCCATTTTAAGAGGGACTCAGGACTTGCAGAGAGGCTGCTGATCAAAACGCTGATCCGAATTGCATCAGGTCTTAGTGCTGAACTGTTCTCACGTTGCTGTACGACTCTCAGTTTGTTAGAATGGTTGAACGTGGTTAAACAAAAGCTAGCAGGTGCCATGTGGCATTGTTGGTTTGAATTGCTTCATCTGCGAGCCAGCTAGAAACGGGGAAGTCTAACAGCGCTGTAAACTGGCAGGTGCAGAGCAGCCACTCTGCTGACTTTCGTATGGGGAGGAAGAGGCAAAAACTACTGAGCGTGTGGAAATGGCTGGGTATGTTTGGCAGCGCTACAATTTTAATGACTTAAAACGGTCCAGAGATTGAAATTGAGGATATAATGCTTGAGCATTGGTTTCTTTTTCCTCCCTCCGCTGCTAGTACTGCTGAGTTTTCTTTGATGGTTCTCTGTTCTCAGCAGTATGTGGCTTAATAATCTTAGATAAAGAGTTAAATTACTGCTTAACTTTGTCAGGGTCAGAGTAAGCACCAGCACACCTGTAATAAATGGCCTTTAAGGTAGCCATGTCGTCACTAGTGATGGAAACAAGAGCGTGTCACTATTGAGTTGTTTAGGTATTTTAGGCATGGAACAGCTTAATTGACAGGGTCTGCCTCTACAGCTATGGGTGATCTGTGCTTGCCTGCAGAAGAACTTTCTGTATAATGAAATAAAAGAGTGTGGTAGACTGGAATAGCTGCAAGAAAAGGAATGTAACAGGAGGGGCTTATAACTTCTCTTGTACCATTACCAAGTGTTGCTTAACAGCTGTTCTGTTCCAGCTTACAGTAAAGTCACTAATGATGTTATAATCCCTCCGTAAATAATAGCCACAGCTCTCTGGTGTTTCAACTGGAAATCTTCTGAAAGCAGGGAGAGGGGTTGTAGAAGGCTGGATTCTTCCCTTGTCATGTTGTTCCCTTGCTGGCAACTTAAAGGCACTTCTAAAACAGTTCAACTAAAACTGTTCTGTGCTGGAACTACCCTGAAAGCATTCCTTTAAATACGGAGCCCTCTCCTTGTTCAGGAGGCCAGGCTGCTCTTGTTTGTGTCAGGTGGGCTGGAGTGCGTGAGCCATATCTCGTAGGGGGGCTGATACTTCTCAGGTACTGCGTGGTGACTGTGGTCCCTGTGTTTCAGTGAAATATCCGTGATCAGTGTTTGCTTACCAACTAGACTAATGAAGTACTACTGACTGGAGCAAGGTACGGTGATACGCGAGTGTCTGTTCTCTCCCAGTGTCCTAGTAAGAATAGGAGCACTACCTCCAACTGGTTAGACTGTGGATAAGTGCAGGTGTGTTGGACAGAAGGAGGGACGGGGATTTTTCTCTGCAATAGCAAAGTGCTTAGCTCCTGATGGCAGTGTCACAACCCCTCCAACCCTGAGGTTTGCTCAACTGTGAGAGCAGATGTAATGAGCAGACTGAAGTGCAGGTAAATGATTTCGTGTTCTTGCTTTGGCAGTGAACCATGTTGTGGTGTGTTAGTCTCTTAGCACGAGTTGGACCACAGGTTTTACCTCAGCACTCTAACTTGTTTCAACTTTGTGCCTGTCATTAGTAGAATGTGGCACATCTCAGCACAGCCTGTAAAAAGTTTTAACTGTTCCAAGGACATTCGTAAGGAAAGCTGCCAAGTTTCACTTAAATCTGTCTTTCAGTGAAGTTTGGAGTTGTTTTTTGTTACTGCACTGTAGTTATAAACAAACCCTGTCCTGGGGATGATGTTTGAGGTTCTGATATGGCAGTCTTCTAATGGCAAGTTTTCAACTTTGAAGTTTGACTTGTTTCCTTGTTCTTGCTGCGTGCTGTGCCCATGATGGGATCTTCAACTTGCCACTTTAGTGATGTTTTCCAACATTTTGCTAAATCCTGTGTTAACATCTCGAACTTTCTACAATAATTGTTAGCGTTTCAAGGTTTTGTCTTTAATCTCAATTATGGGAAGTGAACAAGACACAAATAGCTTATCTGCATAGGCTTGCTGTGTTTGTCATTCATGAGCAACTAGAAACTTTCAGAAGTAATTACGTGCATTGGTTCTGAAGACTTTATTCTTACTGGAAAATGTGTGGGTCTATTTCTCAAAACACTTCTAGCAACCTGAACTTTAATGTTGAGCTGTCCAGGAGGAAAGATGAAAGGAGCTTTACTTATTTGCTGAAGGTTGTTCTTGACATTAAGAATATTAATTTATCCTAGAGCTGACTTTGACGTTGTAGTGCTGTGAAGTTGATTTACATCTGAATATATTTGCAGGGTTGAGGTTTGTTACAAACACCAGAACAAACATGTTTCATGAGCAAGTTTGAAATACACGTGAAAACATCGCTAAGATTGAGGTCTGCTACTTTGGTTAGCTGCAAAGAGGTGATCGGTACGAAATGAGTGCTGTCTATTAGAATAAGGACATTAATCAAGTCATTATTATCAACAAATTAATATGTAATAGGAACTGATTTTCTCAGGGCATTGATGGCTAACTTGCCTGGCTTCTAATTTCTGTTTATATCAGCAAGATACTAATATATTTTGTGTAGTATTCGTTTCCAGGAAAACAAAATTTTGTTTATACTAAAGATATGTTTTGAAACGCATTCACTATAAAAATTGGAGGAACTCAGAAGGTGTTTAAACTTGTGAAGTTTTTTTGCTGTCCATTTAGGAAACTTGAAATGAAATCTGGGGAGTTTGAAGATCTGTTTGCCTTCTCCCACTGGTAATTCTTGGTTGACTTGAAGGTTACGCCCATTATCACGCCCATTATCTTCTATAGCTGTACAAACAAGTTGCTGTGAGGTGACCTAAAGCATAAAGCAGTGCTGAGCAAGTAACTACCTGCTGGCGTCTGACCGGAGTTCTCACTCTGCAGCAAAGCAAGCAGCTTACCCTTACTTTTCCTTTTGGGAGGGAGCATACGCACGCCATTATAGCACCATGGTTGGTAAGTTCACTTAATGAATTGCCTCCATAGCAGGTTGTTCATGTGCTTGCATATCCTGAAGCTATCCATTTGCTTTGCCTGGAGTCAGCTACTGCAAACCCCTGCTACTGCATGGGCTTGTTACTCCTTAAGGTAACAAGACTAGTTTGTTCCACGTTCTGGTGTGAGAATAGTAGGTCTTAGTGCTTAGTATGATCTCTGAAGCTAAAAAAGTCTTTTCTCCCTTTCCCATTAAGTAAACAGGGGAAAAAATAGCTATGCTAATTTTATAGTGGTTACTAGCTGGCTCCTGTTAATGGCTGGAAGAACTTAAAGCAGAATGGTTGACACCAAAGGTGGCATTACTGAGCTGCGGAGCAGGGTGGTCTGAGAAAAATTCCCTGACTGAATGCAGGTAAACGAGTTACAGGATGACTTGGTGAATGCATGAGCAGGGCTAAGAGGCTAAAATAATGATGCGTTATTTTCTTAGCAAATATAATGCAAAAGAGAAGTTCATTTGAAAATGAAATGCAGAAGCGATTCTCGAAAGGCTAATTTTGAAAAGTCTTTCACCCTGCTCTTCTCCGTCCTACAGGAATGGATAAGGACTGTCAAGGCTGTAAGACTGCATGAGTGCCTTTTGAGAAAGGACTCAGCTTACAGCTCAGTCACTGTGCCTCTGATTTACAGCTTGTATGCTGTATATTTTCTGGTATACTTTTGCTAAGAGTGGAGACGTTTTGTTCATGATGTTCACATCTAATTTTTTCTTGTTCTGGCTGTATTTTCAGCTTTATTTTCAGTGTAGAGAATGAACTAATTGGTTGTATTTTTGGGCACACGTGACAGTGACTTTTGCATGGCAAGGTGTTTTTTTTTGTGCTATTTAAGCCTTGGCAGGTTTCTCTTAGAAGACTGAAATAGAAGCTAAAACCTGGAAGGTGGCAAAGTTGAAGGCTTGAACTAATAAAATGTTGTACAGATTACAGACATACGGTTTAGAATATAATTATCAGTAAATTGATACTGGAAGGCAGAATTTGGTTTGGTCTTATGCAAGTTGTTGCTTGAGTGAGATGAGAATTGTGTTCCAGTCTGTACTTAGTGTCCGGGCATAATATAGCCATGTTGGATTTCTAAGTTTTTATGGGTATCGGTAAAATACTTTAAGTGTCTCTTGAGCAATGTGTTGTGTAATAATTCCAGGACAACAAGGCTTTTTCCTCCTTGCTTTGAAAATTGTATAGAAGCCTGTTGGAGACTATATTAACTGCTTGTACTGACGTGTTAGGACTAATTCTCATACGTTGTGCATGCTTGGAAAAGTTGTTCTCACCTCTTATCTTCTCGAACAGGATGGTACTGCTGAGTGGAAGAGTAAGTGTGGTTATTTTAGCCATGTCTTTAAGCCCGATCCTGCGATACTACTGCCTGCAAACTTGTATCCTATTTCCCTCCCTTCCTCAACCCTTTCTGCATTTTTAGCCCCTGAGGTAGGTGTAAGGGTCTTCTGGCTTTGGCTTCTTGCTGTTTGTTTACCTTGATCTATGTGCTGCGATCTACGCGGGGAACCTTAAATAACAGCGAGAAATGAAGGCATGTGTAAATCCTCTGCCTAATATGGAAGTCATTACTGTAGCGATTTCAGGAGAGGAGCATTCACTCAAAGCACTTGAACTGCCGCTGGGCGTGGAAGCAGCAGCCTGGCTTCCTTTACTCCTATTGCACAGACACAGAATAGCAGTGAAAATACTGGCGTAGAAAACAATGTTGAAGGTTCTTGGTACAAGAAAAATCATTTCAGAAGTCATCTTGCTTTTTAAGAGGAGTGTTTTCTTAAATGCCTTGTAGTTCTAAGCTAATACTAAGGGATTGTTCTTAGTAATGACAGCAGTGTGACTCGAAACATGGGCTGAAAGCTGCCCTTGAGGCGGTTATCACGTATCTTCCAAGCAACGAAACCTTAAGCTTGTCATGGGGATAAGGGCGGGAATGCAGCACAAAATACTTAAAAGGAAATGTTTCTAAATGCTGCTGTGTCAGACTTCTTAGTACAGAAATTGTTTGGAAAAGTGCATTAAGTAATGCTTTCGGGTGTTGGGGCGCAGAACTGGGGTACTTGCCACATCTAATAGTGCTGTAGGAATTAAGTGGCTATTGGAAATTTATCATACATCCTCCTCCGAGAGTTAGAAGGGGGAAGAATCTTTCAAAATAAAATAATGGTGATAGGAGCATTAAAAGAAGCAACTTCTGCTATTTAGCTTCATTTTTATTCAGTAGAAGAATAAACACTGTTCACTGTGAACACTGGGGTAGCAGATGTGAATAACTCCTTGTGGAACCTTCAGGTGCTACCGAGAGTCCCACTTATTTGGAAGACCCTTAAAATGCAGTCTGCTACATTTAAAGAGGTTGGAAGTTGGCTTGTGGTACACGGAGACTAAGAATAACATTCGGTGTAAGTACTTTGAGTTGCAGACATATCACCGTTCCGTTAATCAAATATCAAACTGAGCTGTTTGGTCTAAACTGTTGTTGACTTCTCATTTCTGTAGCGCACTAGAACTGACCAGATTAAGCTTTGGTGAGCTTTACAAAGCAACACACCGCTATCTGTGTTTGGGTTCATCTTGTAAACTTGGACTTATCCCCAGGATTTATCCTCAATACACTGGGAAGAAAGACTTCTCAAATCCACAGACTGAGATCACTGCATGGGGTCTACAAAGACAAATCTGTTGGCTGCAGGGGGATTAAACATAGAGTCTTCAGACAGTTGCATATTTTTTTCCTGTACCCAACTGCAAGGTGGCAATTAAAGCATTTGTAAATTAAGCATATGATGTACTGTCCTGCAGAAAAGTAGTTAGATTGGCTGGATGTACTGGCACTGAGGGCTTGAAGTAAATATCAGTAGTAACCTGTTCCCCTTCTGTTTGATCCTTACATCTGGGATTATTCCCTTTTCCTCAGTGCTGTGCTCTCCACGAGGCTTGACTGGTCAGCCCCTGTTAGCCTACAGGTAGCAAAGGCATGTGCTGTTCCAGGAAAGTGCTGGTTAAAAAAAAAAGTGAAGGCTTATTAATGCTGTTTGAGGCTGCTGTATTAACAAGGGCTGTGAATGATGCTAAAGATGATTAGGTAAGTGTTGAGCCCTTTGGACTGATGCAAAGGTGCTTGTAGCGTGGAACTGAGCTACTGAAGTGGGAGAGTTTTACAGCGCCCTTGTGACAAATTAACTGCTGTGAGTTTTGAAACCAAGACTCAGCAGAGAACTCTCAGTAGGCATGGTCTATTCAGTAGGAGAGTCCAAGGGAACTCTCCTCTAGTGCAGGAGGGCCTGCGCTAAGCTCATGGTCTTCCCACCAGTTACCCATCCTCGCCTACCTTCTTGACAAAACTAAAACTGGTGTTAACCTGCGTTCGCAGAGGAAGGAGACCTTGTTAAGTGAAGGTTAACAAGTGTGCTGGCTAACCCTACCTAAATCTGAGCTCTTTCACATCTAGACAAATCCTTGGCAACACACCGTCTGATCCAGTTACAGCCCAGTTGTCTACCCATCTTTGCAGAGTTATCACATATCGCTCAGTCAGTCTCCACATGAACACGCTTCTTAACTGTACTTGGGTGTTCTGGGGGGGGTCTGGAGAAGTTTTCCAGCTTGTAGTTTACAAAACCAAACGTTTCTTTTGGCACCGGTGCCCAGTCAAGCATCGTGCCTCCCCCTCGTTTGTGCTGGTACAGCTGTTTCAGAGGCTGCGGTGTGCACACCACATCACCTTGTGTTTGTTTGTTCAAGATAAGTTTGTGCCTGGCCCAAGGACAGTGGTGCCAACACAGAGGGCAGCGGTCCTGTGCTGTTCAGCAGTACAGATGAATTTACCCTATGCCCCGGGGTCAGATAACGCAGTTGCGTAGCTCCACATCTTCACCTCTGGTGCTTGTTGGACCCTTACGGAGCTGATACAGCTTGTAGAAAATGATTTGCATTGGATTGTTTTTTCTACTGGTGTTTTTTTTTTTTTTAATTGGCTTGACTGTCAGCAATGCTGGATGTGTTGCAAAATTAGCAGGAGAGGCAGCGTGGTACTGCGTGGGGCTGGAAATGGGAAGGAGTGGGAGAGCCCTTGTGTGAGGGGGAGCTCAAACCTCAGCTGTGCTGCTGGAGCAGGCTTGGAGAGGCAGCGGGAGGGAGGAGGCAGTTCCTGGCACTGTCCTGTTGGCAGGAAAGATGCACTTTGAGCTGTTGTCTTTGCAGGGGACTTCTGCCTGGCCGAGACGTGGCAATGGTGGAGAGTGGGTGCGGGCTTGATTAGGTGTTGCCTCGAGTGTTGTGGGTCAGTTGCAGGATAGTGAGGCAGCCCAGGGCTCTTTCTGCGGGTGGTTAGCAGCAGGGACCGTGGGGAAAACTGCTGGTGTTGTAGCCCTGTTAAAACAATTTCTTCCTTCAGCCGCGATAAAGGGAACCTGCCAAGGCGTGACTTTGTTTTTGTTTCAGTTATCCCTGAGATGTGATTTGTGGTCTGTTTCGCTTCTTCCTGTTTTGCTTCGTGGTGTTCTGGGCACTGTTTTTGTTTGTATGTGCTGTGTTTGCCTGTGCTGTGCACGTGAAAGGGAAGCATGACTGAGGAAAACACATCGTGTGTGTGTGTTAGTGACATTGCCAGGTTAACCATTTTCCTTGGAAGAGAGAGAGGAGGGAGGGACTGAAATACTCCATGAAGATGTCTGAAGGTAGTTACTGGGTCAGCTCCACTAGGTACGTGATCTAGAGAAGGCAGTTTCTTAATGTAAACGTAGTCTCTCCCTGTACTGCTCTTAACTCTGAAATTAAATCTAGAAAACTAATAAAATTATGGAGTTTGGTGCTGGAAAAGCTGGATGGGAGGCTGTCTGAGCTGCAGGTATGTCAGGGGAGGCAGGAAAATGGATGCAGGCTGAAGGCTAGGCTAGGACATCACTTTGCTTGGAGGCTTCAGATGAGAGCGTGGTCTGATCCAAAAAAAACCTTCTGACTTGCTCTTTTTCTTAAACCTGTTGATGTTCCTGACTGACAGCTTGTGTATCCTGGAAGTGAATACAAGAACTTGCCCTCCAGCATGTCTCCCTGTACAGTAAAACAGCGCTTGCTTGAGCCTGTGGCCACAGTACAGATGTGGCAGGGCGACTAAAGCTGTTCTGGCCACTAATCTGAAGATCAAACATGGGATAATTGCAGTTGGCATCTCTTACCTTACTCCTATCTCCCTGTTCTCACTCAAAACTGTGGTTCGGGATAGCCGGTCATTCTCTGAGTTATTACTTGCTGACATGTGGGAAGTGCGTACAAAGCATAAAAAATGCAGTTACAGACTGAAAATACCAACTGGGTTTTCTTGGGTGAGCAATGACCTTAAATAAAACCGTACTCTGGACTGCAATAAGTATAGCTGCGTTACATCTGTAATGGCCTGCAAGGATCTCGTTAGCCTGCGGCGTTCACAGAGCTTTCACTTGGCATTTCTAGAGTCTGTGGCGATCTAGGGCACTGTCAGATTGGCCCGTTCTGCTTCCTGTCCTCGAGAACTCGGGGCATGGGGAGAAAGGATGAGGAAAAGGCCTTTTAGTACTTCCGTCTACCTTAGTCTTCGTATTTTAAAGCAGCATTCTTTGAGGGGGCTGGAAAAGCACTGGTAAACCTTATTGTGGGTAGAGATCCTGTTAGGCTCTTCTGTGAGTATGCTAATAATAGCCGTGGTTTTTCAGCAGAGTGGAAGGATGAGGAGCATGCTTTGTCACTATCCCAACCCTCCAAGTTTTTCCTTGTAGCTATGGAGAAACATCCTTCTAAGTTCATGGTGTGCTTTCGGAAAAGCAGTCCTTTTATATAAAATTCTTGCTGCTTGCTTTCCGAGGTTGGGTCAGCGTTTGTTCCGCTTCTGTCTTAGCGTGTGCTCTCGCTTGTATGCGTTTACTGAAAATAGGCAAATCTGAAGGTTAGCTTTATTTTGCTGCACCTCTTCATTAGAGTGAAGCCTCCCTCCAGCCTTTCTCTCCCCTTGCATGGAGAATGCAAAATGCCAGCGTAGTATTTTGCATAGCTGTGGGAGAGCTCTCTGCTCCTGCATGCAGACCCTTCAGCAGAGAAAGCAATTTAAAGCACTTCGGGAGTAGACAGACCTATTGTCTGATCAGTTATGATGCTTCATAGGTATCTAGGTCATCAGAATAGCTTTTTTTTTTTTTTTTTCCCTTTCTTGGCAGAACTGTAGCTTCAGGTTTTTTGCTTCTGCTAGTAGTTTATGTAACAGTTCTAGATCTGTCCCTTAACACCCTGTTGCCCTGAAGGAGCAGAGAGAGTTAAATGTACCTTTCTCCCCTCTTCTCCTCTGCCAGTCTTGTTTGGATATCCAATAAGTCTTTGGAACTTAGCTCATCAGTCCTATTTATAGCTGAAGTATTCAAAACATTTAATTATTTCTGGCCTTAAAATGAGCTACTTGGCAGTATTTGCTAGGCAGCCATAGGGAAGCAGTGATGCATTAAGATCTGCAGCAGCCCCATAACTTTCATGTGGGTCTTGCTGTGAGTTAATTGCATGGAGCTGGACTGCTGGAGAAAGGAGAGGACAATTTGGTGACTTAAACCTACTGATTTTTTTTTTTTTTTTACATCGGATGCGCCAGATTTTTTACCTTGTCCAAATAAGGCTTGAAGGTTAACCTATTTTTTTTCTGTGCTCTGGAATTGAATTCACACATGCCTACACTCCTCTTGGTTCACTACATTGAAATGAGAAACATTTAAACAATTTGTCTTTCTGCCTAATGAAGATTTCCTAGGTGAAGCTCCGAGAGAAAGCATCACATTTAAATGTGGTGCAGTGATTTCTTCACAATAACTTATTTTAAGCTTTTACTTGAAGCTGTGAACTCCCTCGGGGTGTGGAGGTACAGCAGGATTTCAAGCCAGATAGGTGAGAGTTGGTGTAGTCTGCCTCAGCTCGCTTCCCCAGTCAAGCGTGGGGGGACCTGGACTGAACTGTGGGTGGAGTGGGGTGTTGGGGGGATTTAGGTCACTTTGTAAGGACACAGATGTGTTGTTTCTGTTAAGTGCTGGGAAAAGAGTTCAGGGATGCTGAGTGCTGACATAGAAAGGAGTACCAGAGCTTCTGATTTCAAAGGGACATCTAGCAAGGTGCAGCGTTCTGCAGAAGCAGGGTTATTAAGACTACGAGCTTGAAGACTTAGAAAGACTTTCCCATGTCTTTTTTAACTCCTCGTGACAGTGCAAATGGAAGGAACGCTGATGAGCCATCTACCCTAAATGAAAGTGACTTCTTTAGCTGACTGTTTATAATGCAAGTCTTAAATCCCATTTGCTTTTTAGTGGCTTAAATTTACTTCAGTGTTGTGCTGCATCCATGTGCAGTTGTCTGGGTCAACCCCAGTGTCCAGAGAAGCAATTAGTAGCTGGCATTTGGGGCTTGTTGATCAGAAACACACACTGTATCTTAGAACAGTTTAGCGATGAGTGTGTGGTTTTAGTGTGTGGCTTTCTTCTTACAAAGGAACACGAATGAGGTGTTTAAGCAGCTCAGGCTGTATTTGGGTGGAAACTTGAAGGTAGCTATGTCGGTATTTTGGTTTCAGTGAATGTAGTTAGGGGGAGAAACTTGCATTTAAAGCAGGTTCTGTCTCCTGTATTTCATAGCATGCAAGTTGAGCTGCTCTCACTCCCGTGTTCTTACACTGCAGGGCAAATAGGTCATCAGCTGCTACTTGTGCCCTTAGGGGAAGCAGGAATTAGCTTTTGTTCATTTTACTTCTTACTTTAAGAAGCGGGTTATTTAGTTGGTTTTGTGCAGATAAAATGTTCTCTGTACCTACACAGGCAGTTACTGTTCTCAAAATCTGGCTTAGCGTTTCAACAAATGCCGCTTGTTCTGGACACTTAGCCGATGAGTGTCAGCAGCAGGCCTTCTGTAGCAGTTGCTGATGGAGTGCAGAGCTTTTGGGGAAGCTGGCCAGTGGTTTCTTCCTGAGGCTGGATTTGCTTCCATTCACATTTGTCTTCTTCTGTGCCTTGCTGTATGGTTTTGCTCCTCCTGTGTCTCCTAGCCTGCTTGCCTGGCTCA
Source organism: Heteronetta atricapilla (assembly GCA_011075105.1). Classification (NCBI taxonomy): domain Eukaryota; kingdom Metazoa; phylum Chordata; class Aves; order Anseriformes; family Anatidae; genus Heteronetta; species Heteronetta atricapilla. The sequence continues at coordinate 11,810,861 of CM021733.1, forward strand.
GGAAGCGATTACACAAATTGTGCAGTAGCTCTAGTGGTTAAACTGAAGGATTCAGGCTGGAAGAGGCCAAAACGGAGTAAAGAGTGATGAGCAAACAGCCATAGCACGAGGACTGAACGGGTGGCAGGCTACGGGACGAGTCCAACCAAGTCTTCCTGCATTAGCTTTGGCCGGAGCAGGGTATGTCAGTGCGGTCCGAAGTGCATTTGTTCAGTAGTGTACAAGTCTCAAAGGGCAGCTGTACAGCTTGTAAAAACATAGCCATGGCTTTCTGGGTCTGCTACGCTGCTCTACAAGCTCTGATGCCACGTGTCCTGACAGATGAGAGCTTTTCTGTGCGTACTGAAAGCCTGAGGTCCGGTCTTCTGTGCACGTGGGCATGGGGACCAGCTCTGTGCCATACCCCTGGAACAACCACGTCCTCAGGAGTGGATGTGCTGGGGCTGTAACCCCAGTCCTGGAACGGAACTGGACTTTCCCTAACTGTTAAGTCCTCCAAAACAGAAAAGGCCAACAGCAAAGCAAACAAAAATCCCACCCAAGGCAACAGAATTGTGCTTGCTCTGGTTGCCTCTTGAGCTTTACTGGATGTGTTGTCATGGAGACCTGTGTGGGGAGGCTGCCACGAGCTGTGCAAATCCGAATTACCGTCCAGTTGGCTGGAAACACTCCGGTGTAGGGGGTGATCGTGCTGGAAAGCCACTTCTGTGGGTAGTCCTCATTTTTCTTACACTTGATTTTCTGGGACTGGACTGTTTTAATAACCTAGAACAGAGTGTGACCTTTTTGTCCCTTTGTCCTAAGGGACAAATCCCTTAAATTCTGCATTTGTAGTAGTGTACTATGACTGCTGGGGCAGGTGAGGAAGGAGGAAAAACAACAAAAAACCAAACACCCCTAACTAACAGTAAGGAATAGGTCAATAAAAGTGTTCTGAATTTCGTCAGCTCCTTGACGGTGCTGTGAGCATGTTTTTCTTTTTTATGAACTATATCCAGGCTTGCTACAACGCTTCTGCAGCTTTTGGAAAAAAAAAAAAAAGAGTGAAGTGGGACTGCTTGTCCTGATCATTGTTTGAGACACTGCTCTGGAAGTAGTTCTTGGAAATGAAATGTGATCCCTCTGCCCAGGACACTGAAGCCTTCTAGAAAGCCTTCCAGCATATTCCAGCGCTCTCTGACACAGCAACTAGCCAGAGTAACAGGGTAAGCTGCCAGAAGGTGTACGAAGAGCCAAAAAGGCTACGATGCCTGTCTTGGAGCCAGTGACAGGTTAGCATACGATGACAGTGTTGCTGGGCAAACATTAGTGCTCGTTCCACAGTTAACATGCTTAACTTCGTTTAATATCTGTCCTGGTAATTACTGACTCGTCCAACATCTCTTGAAGAGAAGGGTGTTCTGTGCCGCTCAAGGATGAAGTTATGGAACCAGCTCTTCTGGATGGATCGAGTTTCCTTTACAGCTGTCAACGCTGTAGTTCTCCAACCTCAAAGTGCTTGATTCATGTCTATGATAGTGTTTTCTGTAGGCAGGTTGGGAGCTGTCAGATGTTTTTGTTTTGGACTAGCCAGCCTAATACAACACAAATCCACCAACCAACCAAAACCAAAAAAGACCCCAAATCAACCCTCTCTCGCCACGACTCGATGTATTGGACTTTACTTTCAAATTTTTGCTGGTGGGTGAAATACAAAGGGAATTGAACAGGACTGGAGCTGAATCTTTTGTCCCCTCTGAGTTATATAAGCTGCAGGGGTGCAGAAGACTGTTAACAAGATGCGGACTTTCAATGGACATATTGTGTACTATCAACTTGTGATAGGGAGAATCTGCTCGTTTAGAAATAGCTAATGATAAATGATCACACTACTTGTTTGTCTGGAAAATATCTTGACTGGAAGAGGCTTCTGTGTTGGCAAAACGATCTTGCTGAAGTTCCTGCTTTGAGGTCTGCTAAGAGTCTGATGATTTCCAGGTAGGAAAAGGTGGTTAATGTCTGGCTGCAATTCAGAGATGTTGCAGATGTTGCTTTGGATTATTTTACGGTTTACCTTAGCTTACAAACTTGATGCCTTAGTGCTATCAGTGAAATACACACTTAAATAAAAGAATATAAGGCTGTTTCAAGTAACCAAGTTGAGCTTGTCTGGGGAATACGTAGAAGCAGAGGTGGGTGTACTTTGCTACAATTCAAAAGTCTCTTCTCGGAGCTATTTAATATTCTTATTAATAGAATTATTCCCTTTGTTTCTAAGCTGTGATGCCAAAGGCTTTCTTTACTGTCATAATCTTTGTGCCTCACTGGGACCTCCTATGTTTTCTGGCTCACAAAGAATGCTTTCTATGTGGGGCAAATCCTGCTTTGTAAACTTTTTTTTTTTCAAAAGAGGACTTGTTTAGTTTCTGAGAATACAAAAGTGTTAGCTGAAGGTGAGATCTTTTCTCTTCTGAAATGGCAACCCGTACTGTATCAATGTGGTTTGTGTAGCGTGATGTCCTGCTGACAGCTGCTCTTAAAGTTACTCCTTCCGTTTGCCAGACATGCTGGTGTAATTTTTTTGGCCTGCTTCCTCAACCAGGCTGAGGGAGGGCGATGCTAGGAGCCGTTTTGTACACCCACTTGGGTAATGCTAGAGCGTGGTTCTAGCTCCTTAAGGTTTACACTCCAGTTACTACTTGTTCAAACCAAGCTCTCCACTAGCTTTATGTATTCAAACCAATACGTATTATTTTAAAAAATGATTCAGTGCTGCTGGCCTTTGAAGCAGCACAAACATGATGATTGGAAGTGTCCCCTCTGATTTGCAAGAAAGTGAAATGCTGTCAGAACTGTCTAAAGAGACAGCTTCTGGAAAAACTCCAGGGTCACCATGTTACCAATCTTTCAAGTCCCTGATAGTGACTTAAATGTCTCATTACATCTACAAAACAGGGTGTGTTAGAGTACTGTTCCGAAGTCTTGCTGAGGATGGGAGCTGGGATGCAAAATCTGCCAGGAATGATTTGGTGCAGGTCCCGTGGGCAATGGCAGGGTCTCTGCTGTGGATGAATACAACCGTGGTTGGCTCTGCGGTACCTCATGGCACATAGTGCAAGAAAATACTGCTCCTGGACTGCCCCTGAAGGAAGCACGGAGCCGTGTAATGTACCTGTGTGCATTGTGTGACTGGAGATGGCTGCTTCATTCTCTTGGCAGAAGTAATGCTTGGAAACGAAACATAGGCATGCTGAGCAGTCCAACGGACTGAAACTCAGCGACGTTCCCAGATGAGTAACTGTTAGGAAGGTGCCTCAGTCAGGTTTGTGCACGTGGACTTCTCACAGAATGTGGCAAGCTATAAATCTGAGTTTTGAGGCAATTCTGTACACACAAAAACCCTTGCAGAAGCTCAGCAGGAAAACTGGGATCAGGCCAGTGGTGGAGTCCCTTTTTTGTCAGGGATGAACTTTGTTATGTGGTACTTGGACAGGAGAAGAGACTAGGTTACACTTCGGTGTGGTTGTGCTTTTTAAAGGCCTCTAACCTAGGAACTCCTGACTTCTGGAAGTCAGATTAAAATGCTGCTACTATTGTGATATATTTCTGTAGGGCTGCTATGTTTTTAGTTTATCATTTATCAGTAATGAAATCTGACCTGAGTTGTAGTTCTTTCAGCTACTGGATCCTGAAGGGTTGACCTGAAGGACTAAAAGAGGAGCTCCTAATATTCTCAACTTTTTTTTTGAACAGTTGGTATTCACTCCTACTGAATCATGCTTAATAATGTGTCATAGAAAAACTATGAAGCCAGAAACTGCTTCAGTGCCTTTTTTTTTTAATCCCCAAAATGTTAGGCCTTACATGTGCAAACAAGCTTTTTTCTTCCTGCAAGCAGTGAACAGGCACTCTGAAGATGGTGTTGTATTTGAGAACTGAAACAGGTGTAATGAATTGGAATTAGAAAGGAATTTAGTCTTCTGCTGATGTAGTTGCTGGGGTAAAATATTAGAACAGTGGTCCTGTTTGTACATGTTGGCTACCAAAGCTGACAGAAAACATTGTTTTTTTCACAATTATAGATGACCACTGTCCTATACGCTGCTCCAAAGAGGACAAAAAAGCCTACTTCAACTAATTCTTTCCATATGAGAGAAAAGGCCTGTAGGCTTTTAATGCAAGCTACACTTAAGAAATGGGTTTTGATGCTGTAAACCCAGTTTTCTTTTGTGATTTGTTAAAACTTGGGGAATGCTGAAATCTGAAATGTAGACTACATGCCAGGCTCAAAAATGGACAGGGCTGTTGATCTTGTCCGCACATATGCATTCCCAACAATGTCATCGAGCCCAGCTTGAGTTTTCACTTCACAAAAATGTCTATTGTCCTAATCTCTGATTTACTAACGTACTGTAACCTGTCAATTTGCAGGTAAGCATTACGAGGAGGAGGAAGAGGAGGATGCCCTACCTGACTCAGATGCCCTGCCAGACTCGGATGACGAGGTGGATTTGGAGAAGCCGCGCCCCATCCAGATTGTTCTTGCTCATGAAGATGACCATAACTTTGAATTAGATGAAGAAGCATTGGAAAAAATCTTGCTTCAGGAGCACATCAAAGATCTTAACATAGTAGTTGTGTCTGTAGCAGGAGCTTTCCGCAAAGGAAAATCTTTTCTGCTGGACTTCATGCTTAGATACATGTATAACAGGGTGAGTAACTTGGACTTCTCCCTGCAGGAACAAATAGTTTTAGTTGTTCACCTTTGTATTTGTTGACTTGAGCACAAATAGCAGGTCAATTTTTTTTTCTTACAGCAGCTGGCTTCATCTCCCTCTCTCTAAGTATACTACTACTCTGTGAAGAAGTGTACTTAAGTGACAGTTGTATAACATACATTTGCTGCAGCTGTGAAGTAGATTTTTGGTGTCCTGATAAGTGGATTTGAGAAGAACTTGAATAAGGAGAGCATTCAAGGAGAGCCTTTTAGTTGAGGGTTGTGTAAGGCCTTCTCCAAGTGGTGGCTTGGAAGAATCTTGCTTTGACTAGGTGTTTTGTGGTCAAGTTGTAGTGTTAGCTTACTGATTGCTGTAAAAAGAATCTTGTCAGGTAGCTTCTGGAGGACTAATTCTGTTTACTGAGATACTGAAATATGACAAAAGGGAGAAAGTATCCTATTTCCTGCTTGGAATGTGTCTCTGTACGTAGTCCAAGAATTTCTTAGATCCTTTTAAGTCATGGGTTAATGCATGCCTAATCTGGAACTTAGTTTGTAGCTTTTGGCTGCTGTTTTTTTCTCTCTACTATACTTTGAATTATTGGCTGTTATGGAGAAGATGGCATAGGACTTCCTGTGATTGTACGCATCTTCCTGTCATGGGTTGTGCTGCGTTTCTTTAAATCTGCACAGTGAATGTTAACAGTTCAGTATTTTACTGTTTTTGCAAGTCTTAAGGAACAGAATTGATTCCTTTTTGGTCATGGTTGTTTGGAGTTGGAATTCACAGTAGCAGAAATTAAACACAATTGCATCTATTTTGCTTTTGTGCTAGCTGGCTTGAGGAGAAATCAAGACGAACCCTGCAGTTACAGGAAGTATGGGAATATTGTAAAGAAGCCACTGGTAGTTGGCAGATGAAGACTTCCTTTCTCTCACTCCAAGTAATGCTTGCTATTGAATTCTTCTCGCTGGTTTGCCAAGAACTCTGTAAGAAAGACACTGAGGATGTTGGTAGGAGGAATACAGAGTAGCAGGCTGGCGCTCCCAACTTCTTGAGACTAGGGAGAAATAAACATTTCATTGATATGGCTATTCAGTGGATCACCTTTTGTGTGTGTATAAATCCTCTGTAGTGTCCTGTTTATATTACAGCAAAACCAAACAAAAACTTCCAAGATATAGCAATTTGAGCTAAACGGGTACTAGGTAGAGCAGTGCTAGTTCTTTCCAAAAATAGGCTTGGTCTTTAAGCAAACACTGTAACTTACAGATTGCAAAATAAAACAAGTTCAGAGAGCAGAACGGATTGGGACACTTTCAGCCTTGTTTAATAACGTGCCTCTGTTCATTGCACTGTACAGTCACATTTCTCAGTTTTCTGTAGGTCCTTCAAAACACCATTTGTTTCACTATCTGAGGAAGAAGACAAGCTCAGCTATCTAGTGTAACAACGTGACTTGCCTAAAAGGCTCTACTTCTGCTTCTTGCTCTCCATGTGCCACTTGTGGCCACGCGTTTGTTTTCTCAAGCTACAATGCTTTCAGGCCCTTAGCTGAGTTGATCCTACTTGCTGATGCCTCAGAGATGCTGTACTTTGAATTGTTTTCCTGCCAGCTCAGTGACGTAAACTGGCTTAGGGAAAGTGTGACAAAACATCAGAGCCACTGCAAACTGAGTGATAGGAGTTGAGGATGAGAGAAGATGAGTGCAACGCTGCTTTTGAGCGCTGCTGGATTTTTTCAGGTTGAATGGTGTCCTCTACGTTTATGCAAGTTTGAGTACAGGAGGGGAGGCCTTGGTTTTGTATTTTTTAAGTCTGATCTCTTTTCTTCAGGCTTAATTCAAGTATGTATTTATTCTGTACTAAATGTTGGCCCTTGCATAAAATGCCAATACATCTCTGTTCATATCATACACCGATCAAGCAATTCTGGGCTATCTTGTCCTGTTGGTGTTAAAGTCTGTGGTGGAAAAACTTGCCAAGATGTGTCAGAATCCTGTTTTCTTGTCTTACCCCCAAAAGCTAGGGGTCATGTGAAAAGTTACTGTTCTTGTGCCAGTTGAAGTCAAGAGCAGGATTTTGAAATGGCTGAAGTTGGTCAGTATCTTCAGGGAGAAGGATGGCATGTCATTTCAAGCACTGATAATTAGTGTTAAGATTCATTATTTGAAATGGGACAGAATAATCCGCCACAAAATAGCAGTTATGTGTTCAGCTGCTGCAAGGATCCTGTGATCTCTGTTGCATTGTGAGCCTTATTAAGAGTTAGATGTGGAGACACCAGGAAATTTAGTTTTGAAAGCTTTTTCTTACAGGGGTGTGACCTTTCTAGATGCACTGTATATTGATGGCACTATGCAAATAAAGCTGTGTCGGTCACTTCATTAATATGGAATGCTTAAAGGGACTATGATATGGAATTATAGTGCAACTTAAAGCTTGATTTCCTTTAGGAACAAAGCCTTCTGTTTCACGTCTCCCATCTCTTGAATGTCTTTTAAGCCAGCTTAATGGATGGACTTTAAAACACTGAGTACCCTGGGAAGGAAAGAGTGTAACAAGCTGGGAATACTTCAGTGTGATGCAAAGCTCAGAGTCAGAGACAGGCTTAACTGCATAATTCACAGAATGAAGCAGCTTGAGCTGAACTTGTGCTTATTAAGACACCAAAGTTTCCTGTGACATGCATCACGCATGGAAATAAATGTGATAATTTGCAGTGATTATTGAGGTACTTGATTTAATTAGTTTTGGTCTGAGCTCCTTCAAGTAAGAGTAATACATTTCTGGACCAAATCCAAATGTGGGAAAAAGTATTCTTCCAAAAGTATTCTTCCTCTTGTATAAATTAAGAATGGATCATATTGTTGAATACTTCAACAGTTTCTTCTGAAAAAGTGAAAAACAGTCCACTACCATATGCTTGTGAGATCTGATTCAGCATTGCAGAACTGTATCTTGGAGTGTTGTGAAGCCCAAAACAGTCTTGGAGCTTCAATTTCTACAGTGGTCAGTGGATAAGTAAACATCTCTTTGGATGACCTAAAAACCCAAACTGACAACAAACAACCCCCAAAACCAACAAACAACCCAACCCCCCACACTGCTCTCCGAGATACAAAGAGGTCTGTTCTGAGCTCTTCTGAAAACTTCCAGTGTTGAGTTAGCAAGTTAAATATTACAGCCTAGTGCATGGGGAGGTCTCCTCTTTGACCTTCTTTTAAAGCACGCTTTCTTGGCTGATCATCTTCTACGGGTGGTCAGGGGCAAATTCTTCAAGAGTGTTTCTGTTCTTGTGTCAGAGTGCAGTGCTCTAGCCTGTAAAATAAAGGCTTTTCCCTAAACCTGCTCTTTACTTTTGTCCATCTGCCACTTCTCTCTTCTAGGATTTCAGTGTATGTGTATATGTAGACACATCACGGTGAAAGTTTCTCAGAGTACCCGTTCATGCTCTTTACTTCCACAGCACATAAGCTGCATTTCTGGGTTATATCTGTTCACATGATGTCTGGGATCTTCTGTGTGAGCCACTGCTCCATGCATTGCCTGTCCTTGAGGACTGAAGACCTCGTTCCAGTACTGCTGGCTGGAGCTGTTAGCTGCAGACTGTACTTGGCTCTGACATCCTTTCCCAAAGTGGTTGACTTGCCCATAAACTTGTAATGTGTATGGTGTGCTGACTGATGCATACCAAACTCTCAAATTGATCTTCTTCCTTGAATCCTAATCACTTAGAAGAAGTATTTTCTGTGACTAAGTATGGATTATGATTGTCTCGTCCTTGCCTATTCTCTTTGGCTTCTGCAGGCTGGCAGTGTGAGTCCTGTGCTGGTCTCTGTTAGTGTGAGGGTTTAGATGCTTGCTTAGTTTCAGCAGTTGACCTATTTGTGAGAGGGAAGGGATTAAGCCAAGATCAGTTTTTTGTTTCTTGTGGTGTTTTAACAACAAAACCAGCTAAGTTAATAAATAAACTTAATTTAAATAAATAAACTTAATAATAAACTTTTTCACGGTGAGGGTGACGGAGCACTGGAACAGGCTGACCAGGGAGGTTGTGGCGTCTCCTTCTCTGCAGATACTCAAGGCCTGCCTGGATGCTTACCTGTGCAATTTACTCTAGGGAACTTGCTTTGGCAGGAGGGTTGGACCCGATGATCTCTTGAGGTCCCTTCCAACCCCTGCAATTCTGATTCTGTGAAATTATGCTCCTTACACTGTTTTGAAGAGGAGTGCAGGGGTCACATGGAGTAGAAAGGATGGACAAAACTGAGCTGTTCTCACTGAGTGCTTAAGTCATGAACGCTGGTCACATGTGCTCTTCAGAGGCTAGAGTTGTGCAACGACTGAAATACAGTAGACTCCAACACCAAACTTCCCTGTGGCTCATCCACAAAATACAGCAGAGTAGCATTGTGCTTTTAATACTTTATGTAGTGTTCTCAGTCAGCTTGGAGGAAAATGAGGGAGTGCCATGGAAGTCTGCGAAAACATAGCATGGAAAATCTCCTCCTTGGTATTTAGTAAGTTTTTCTTCTTGTTTTGTAGACTTCTCCTTGCTGGATAGGTGGAAACACTGAGCCTTTAACAGGGTTTACATGGAGAGGTGGATGTGAACGGGAAACCACTGGCATTCAGATTTGGAGCGAAGTGTTTGTAATTGATAAACCCAATGGAACAAAGGTAAGTGCTTGATTTAAATAGGCATATGTGGTGATGTTTTACCGTTGGGTGAATAGCTTTAAAGCCATGGTTTTAATGGAAGCAGTTTAAAGATGCTTTCCTGTGCGTTCAGTAGCTACGTAATATGTTTGGAAACCTTATATCAGTGCAGGTGTGAGTCTTCCTGCTGGTTTAAAAGATTCAGTCTCCAACAATAGTCCCATTCTGAGATTACTTTATTTTGGCAAAGTCTACTTTGTCTAGGCTTTTGGGTGGGTTTTCCTGTGGATGTTTTAGAACTGTGTTGGCTATAAATACCATATATAGACAAATGTTGTGATAAGAACAGTTCTAACAAACACTGCTGGTTTGGGGACTGAGTATGTGCTCTAGCTTGTAATTTTGTTCTAGTGAAATGCAGCACATGGCTGTAAGTATTATAAATGGTTTTGGTGTCTTTAAGCTGGTCCTTCTGCGTAGAAGAAAAAGCATGTCTAACAGTGGAGTAAATGGCACAAACGCTATGCTTATCAAAACTTATAAAACCTTTTAACTCTAAGTCAATCTAACTGCATAGTTTGGTTTTGGGTGTTTGTTTTCATGCTGTAACAACTTCTAATGTTGTCAGTAAACGTTTGCTCTGTAATACCAGTGCTGTATTCTCAGCTATTCATGTTCTCCTGAACCGTAAGCTCTTGATTATTTAATGCTCATAGCCTTTGCATTGCTGAGGTGAAAAGGGAACATCTGATGGTTAGTATGGGACACTGATCTTAACCAGCTAGTGGTTTAGAGATGTGCAGAAGGTTTTACCTAACCAAACAGTTTTCTGGCTAAAAAACAGCAGTTAAGTTGTGAGGATCTGTTTGTGCTTTTGAGAAAAAAAAACACTCATTTGTTCATGCTTATCAATCATCCCTAACTGAAAGAGAAGGGAATTGTAATAGATTCCAAAGATGTCAATTGGACAGATAAATTCATATCATTAAGAGCACTTCATTTCTGTGTCGTTCTAGCAGATGGTCAGTGTCATTGCTTTTTTGGAAATAATCATTTAAGACACATTTTAAAGTAATCTAGTATAGCTTATTAGAGCTGAGACTGAAGTTCTTCCAGTAAGAGCTACCTTCTACTCTGCTGCGTGCCCTCATTGACCTGAGGGATGCCTGTTTCTGTGGGAGAGGGTAACTAGTGTAACAAGGCCAATGACGTAAGGCTGATGATATGGCTTTGCATTGCTACTTACTAATCTGTAGATGTGCACAAATGTGTGTGCAGGGAGCTGGCTGAGGTTTAATAAATAGGTATGGAAGCAGAGAGATGCTCTACTTGAAACAGAATTTAACCCAATGACCTGGAGTTTGAAAGTGTAACAATTTGGTTAACTATTGCTGCTCTTCAAAAATCTCTAGGTTGCTGTACTACTCATGGATACCCAAGGTGCCTTTGATAGCCAATCCACTATCAAAGACTGTGCAACGGTTTTTGCTCTGAGCACCATGACGAGTTCTGTCCAGGTGAGAATACCTGTGCTGACAAATAATGACAGCTATAGGAACCCTCTTGCCCAAGTATGCAAAAAGTCTCTCTCTAGCCACGCTTAGAAAGTTCGCCTGCATATTTTCCTCCAGCTATTACTGAAGATTTCATATTTAATGTCCCAGTTTTCAGTGTTACCTAGGTAAGTTTCTCTCTGGAATCAAGGTCATTCACGGACAAGCTGGGTTAAATTGTTGACTGAACTGGGGAATTCCAAACAAAAATGTCAAAGTAGCAACTGCTTCTATACTAATGTAGTATGGAACCTTTAGGATTTTAGATGACACAACTCAGGGTGAAACTACACTGATCTGTTAAATGTACATCTGCTGCTACGGTTAAATTTCTGACAATTCTCTTGTGCTGTGCCCAGAACTACTTTTAGGCTTGTGTCTTCATGTGCCAGAAGTAAGCAGGTTTTTAAGGGATGTCAAGTGACCTTGTTCAGACATAGTCCTGTTAACTTTGATGTTTCAGTATGTAGAACACTGCCTCTGCCTTGTCCCTGTCCCCCTGCCCCCGTTGTTCCTGTGGTTAGGACAAGTTGTGGATTATTGATACACCTTTGAATTTACTGCATATCTTTGAATTTACTGCTGTTCAGTATTGGTTGAACTTACTGAAGCAGTTGTGATGAGCACCCTGGAGAAAGCCCACCTTCTCCAGGAAGATTTGGAAGCAAAAAACTGGTGAACTAACTGCTCAGCTCTTTCCGTGTCAGAGGTGTAATGCTGCTAAATCACTGAGTCCTGGAGCATTTAGATTTGAGGATGACAAATGAGTATGCCCTTCTCAGTCCTTCCCTCTCACACCCATGTGATGATTTGAAGCATCCAGCATTCTTACTAGATTTCTTTATGGCTTGCTTCCTTGAAAAGATGATCTGGGAAGTATTAGGGTGGTCGGCAGTGATTTTTGTCCCTACCACTTGTTATATGGAGTGACTTTTTTGAGATGCATTCTTTGAAACTGTTCTAGAGGCTGGCTTTCAGGTAGTTAGACATTTCTGGAGGTGGTAAAAATACTTAAGATATCTAACAAAGGCTGCATGAAGGTAATGGTTTAAAGTTACATTTTAATTCCTTTACTGTCTCTTACAGGTATACAACTTGTCCCAGAATATTCAGGAAGATGACCTTCAACACTTGCAGGTAAGATATGTTGAATTTATATTAAGCTGTTTCTGAATTAACAGTCTGGAAATTGTTCTTGATTTTACTACTAATGTAATTGTGATTTGAGAGCAGCTTCCTACTTTATATAAAACATGAAAGCTGACCTGATACTAAAACTGGTTCTGCCTATTAAAAAGTTATTTGCATCAACTCCATGATGCTGTGATGCTTCCTTTGTGCCAGTGTAGAGTAAAATAGCATAAGCTCCTAATTTGGTGAAATCTTAACTTTCTAAAACTTGGCCTGTACGTGAAGTCTGGTCTCTACATAAAAGTCCCCAATCTCCTGAGATTTCTTTTAGAATGGGAAATGATTTATGAAAGCACTTAAGGAGAAGCTTCCTATGTTTCTTCTTTTTCACTAAAATAAGAAAATGGATAGTGTTTCATAACTAGTTTCTACTGAAATCTGGGAGCTTGGGTCAGGGCAGGAAGAATATCTTCCACTCAGAAGCCTTCTATAGTTTTTCATCTGAAAAGCTTCTCTACAGTCTCATTTTTGCCGAGAAACAAAAGGAGGTAAGAGTTGTCCTCTCACTACTGTGAAGTTTTCATCCTCTAATGGAACATTGTGATCAAAGGCCACTGAATTCTGGCTTCATATGAATGGTGTAAGAGCCTTATCTCCTGAAGTTAAAATCTGTAGCTTCAAAGGCTAGCTTGTGTATTAACAAATACCTGCCTGTGCTCAGGCCATGACCTTGTCACAGCTTAAAACTGTTTTACATGTCTTCTGATGGGAAGGACTTCTGTCTTGTTCAGTGCTGCAAAAGACTGCCTGCCAACAGGGAAAGTAGAAATACAATAACTCAACATAATCTTGTGATGCAGTTCTCAGTTAACAGAATTACTGTATCAGTTAACAGAAACAGTATTGCTGGACCAAAACCAAACAAAACCCACAGGAAAAACAAACACCAAAAAAAAAGGTTTAGTAAATTATTTGAAAGCTAGGCTTTGCTGATCACTCTGGTCCTTTGACAGTTGCAGTGCACTCTGAATAGTGTTCCCTTTCTTTTACAGTAGATGAGGTTTCAGGGAAGAAAGGGAGGAGAAGGGCAATAAATATAAGAAAATGCTTGTGTTCCCTGCCCATTGAAGATGGGGACAAGGAATCATGGGCTGAGGGAAGGAGATGTTATTCTGAAATACTCTTTAGCTGCATTTTTTTTTTGTGTAGGAAGGAGTGGAGTGGTGTGGTAATTTAGGATTTCAGGAACAAGCCACTCCTGTGGGTGCTTGACCTCTTCAGAGCTTCTTTATGCTCAGGGTGACAAGGGCTTGGAAGTTCATTTGTGTCAAATTAGCCTTGTAAGTTTTCAGATACTTTGGGGACTGACACGGGGGAAATGGTCCTTTCAGCCACAGACTTTTTTTTCTGAGGTGTCTGAGGGATTAGCTTTAATGCAAAGGAACAGTTCTCTTGTTCTAGAGGGCTTCCTTCATCTCTCTCCAAGTTTATAAAGGGGCTAGTGAGGAACCCTTACCTGACAGTGTTAAACTTGTCTGAAACGGCCAGCATGTGATTTTTGTTCTCATGGGTTTGCTGGCCCACTTAATCCAGTGAGGAAGAATGCTGCTTTTAGCATTAAAGATGCTGAAAGCAACCAGGCAAAGACAGCTTTTTTATGCTGAAAAGAAAGAACAATTATGGGTTAAGGTCACAGGCTGAAGTAGAGATCTGGGAAGCTGCTGAACTTGGCTAGAGCTGAGGTACTAGGCATTCAAATGCAAGCCAAGTTCCTTGAGATTTCCGGGAATAAATTTTTTGTGGGAAGTAAGGGGGCAAGTGTTAGACAGGCATACCTCCTTAGCCTAGGTGACGAGTGTTGGAAACTGCCTGGCTGAGAGAGACAGTCAGCTTTCCTCTGAGAATAGCCCACAGGCCACCCACTTACTGCCAAGGTGTAGCGACAGTTTTGGAGTGGCAATGTGAAACCAGCGGAAATTGTCTCCTCCCTGAATTTTACTGAAGATTGGTGTACTCGTTCTTGAGCTGCACTGACCATTCTGGATCCATAGTACAACTTAGAATTGAATCCATTGTTTTCTAGTGACATAAAGGATTGTTACAGTAGAAAACTGTTTTCAGTTTGTCACTCTTACACTCTACTTTCTCTCAGTTGTTTACAGAATATGGAAGACTAGCTATGGAAGAAATATACCAAAAGCCGTTTCAGGTAACTATGCGTATTACATTTTTCTAAGCAATTGAACGTGTAGAAAATTTTCTCTTTGTAAATTATCCTGAGATCTTGGGCTGAAGCCAGTCTGTTCTTTAGAAGACTAGTTTTCCTTCCATGTCACCATGTTTCTTGGCAAAAACAGTGAAAGAATGCTGAAGATGATTGTATTTTAGGCAAGTATAGCTTTGTGTCTGGGGTTTAAGCATAAAGGAAGTGTCAAGGGATGCACTGACCTTAAGGAGAAAGAAGTTTTGTTTTTCCTTCCTACTCATTTCTTCTTGAGGTGTGGTTGGTCTTTGTTGGTGCATGGTTCTGAATATAGGTCATACAACCTTGAAGAAATTGAGGGACATTGCATTTTCATTATTTGAAGTGTTAATGGCTTCAGTATTTGAATTTTCCAAAATTGCTAGCATCTCCTGACTATTTCCTAGGCTAGAGGAGGGTTTGAGGCTTCTTCCACTAAGTGGAGATAAGGACTGAGACCTCTCCAAACCTGAATTATCAGATGATCCTTCTTAACCTATAATGCTACCAGCAGTGAGATTTTGAGACTCTTGTGTCTCTAGAATATTCAGCCTGCAAATGTGAGTCCCTTATGTTCTTGTGATTGGCCCAGGCAAGATGGTGTCTTCATTGAGCACCTCATCTCATATAAGATTAATGTCAAGGTTTGTTCTCTATCTTCAGCTGACAGGAGGAAACAACCACTTCAGGGGTAGTAAAAGGCAAACCCATGGAACAGGGAAGCTCTCTTTTTGAGATGAAGTACTTCCTTTCAGATAAGGAGCGAGTTGTGGTTGTGTGTATATAGGTGTATGTCTTTTCTTCAATTAGCAGCCACTTGCACCATAAAACTACAAGGCCACTTAATTTAGAATAGACAAGTTTAGAATCTTTTAAAATTTCAAATAGCCACATATGATAATGCATCATTTCTAAGGTCAAGAAAACCATTCATCACTGTTGTTCTTCCTTTTACAGACACTAATGTTCTTAATTAGAGATTGGAGTTACCCGTATGAACATGCCTATGGTTTGGAAGGAGGAAAAAAGTTCCTAGAGAAAAGATTGCAGGTACGTTATTTCTAGTAGTCCTACTCTGATCTAACTTAAGTGACACCTCATTGTTAAGATAGTGATGCACAATGATCTAGCTCTTAAAATTTGTGGTGTTCCATTTATGCAGGGTTCTTGGGTTTACAACTCTACATCTTTAACATCTTTTAGATTCAGAAATAAGTCTAAACACAGCTGGGCCCTTACTGCTTTTAAGCTGGTATTTAAACTTGAGGTTCTGCAAATCTTTATTAGCAGCTCTTACATCTTTTTTTCATCAGGTAAAGCAAAACCAACACGAAGAGTTACAGAATGTAAGGAAGCATATTCACTCCTGTTTCAGTAACCTTGGCTGTTTCCTGTTGCCCCACCCTGGTCTTAAAGTTGCAACAAATCCAAATTTCGATGGGAGGTTGAATGGTAGGAAGCTTTCCATTGTGTTTCTTGATTCAGATCGCTAAATTCATTTTCTTTTTATCATCGAAGTTAAGCACTGAAATAGTTGGCCATTGAAATGCTTGATGAGAAAAGTAGGGCTAAAAGGTGAAATGATAGAATCTAGAAATGCGTATTGTGTGTTCTTGGTTTAAAGGTAAAATGGAATGGATATCTGGATGTTGATTGTAATCTTGATTAACTTGAGACATCCCTAAAGGTCATATAATAAGGATTCTAAAGAAAAATAAAGGTTTCAGAGCTGAGCGTTCATAAAACGTAGACTTTCCTTTCTTGTTATTGAAAGGCTTTTCTGTAAGAACTCTCAAAACCAAAGGTCAAAAACTGGAATGACTATAAAATAGCTGTAGGCTTCTGCCACTGCAAATTGAGAAGCAGTTAGAATTCTTCCAATTAATGCTTTTCCCCCAACAGAGGGGATAGATCAGAATGCCAAAGGCTGAAAACAAGATTCTTGCAGAATTAGTTTACCCACTGACAAGTTCTGTGGGTTTGTGTAAGATGTTTTTGTAATAGGGAATATGCACTTTGAGTACTACAAGGACTTACAGGGTCCTGTTCTGTTCTGTTTGAATTTAATATTTCAAGAGTAAATAGAACTTACTGAAGCTATAGTGTGTATTTAAGCCTTTAAATATTTTAAAAATGCAGTGAAGACTTGCAATGGTATTTTGAGGAGTTATGGGTTATCAGTGTTCCTTTGGGAAACATAAGATTGAATACTAACCACTGTTTTCTGGAATTGATTGAATTTTACTAGATATAGACGAGGATTTTAAGAAAGAACTGCGGAATTTGGTACCATTACTGCTTGCCCCTGAAAACTTGGTAGAAAAAGAGATTAGTGGATCCAAGGTGACCTGTAGAGATCTTGTAGAATACTTCAAGGTAAGCAAACTTATGCTAATTATTTTTGTTAATGGCTTAAAAGAAAGTATGCTAATTTTAGGGCATGTTCTTCCAGAGATGATAAAGGTATCTAGGCTGACATTCACTGATCAGTTCACTTTTATGTTCATTTCATTACTGTTTCCAGAACTGGCACACAGCTTCTTAACAGACTACTATTGGCAAAATAGTGCTTTTTTTTTTTTTTTAGTTTGTAAATAAGCTAAAAATACTTTCAGCTCTATTAGAGATTTTTATACTGTTTTGAAATTGTTTTTTTTAAGAGGTTCTTGTATACAGTTAGTAAATCAGCTCTTAAGCTTCTAGGTATGCAGTAAAAACTTCAGATATTTTTTCTTCCCCTCCAGATTTTTTTTTTACTTGTAAGGAAGATGCTTTTTAAACACTTGTATGTGTAACAACATTTTATGCTATAAAATATCTGTAGATTCCTGCAGCTGTTAAACTCCTGAGCTGTTTTGGTATCATGGTGACACCAGCAGTAATGTGATAACATAATCCCTACATCACCCGGAATCGGTCTGATGTGTAGCCTTTTTTTTGAACTGGAATGGCTTAAACAGTTGGCTCTGTATGAGAATGTAGCATTCCTCAAGGCATTCATTTTGCATTGCTACTTTTGAGCATGCATGTTGAAGGCAGGACAGAGCTGATGTTATGAAAGTAGTTATGCAAGGGGTGAATCTGAGACCAGAACTCTTAACACTTATAAAAGGTTACTTTATTTTGCAAATGAAAGATGTGCTGTGGGATGCAGAAGTCATGGCTGCTCTGACAAGGATAAAATCATCTCTGGAGCTCATGTGCTCAGTCTCTGTATTTACATGGCTGTATATCACTTCTTGTTCCATTTTCTTCTGTAGTAAGACTCCATCCCATATGGTGCAGGGAGTGCATGTTCAACAGCAGTTTGGAAAGGAGTGCACCCTAAAACTGAGTGTGATGTTTCAGCTATTGAAAAGCTGCCTGATTATTGTTGCAGTAGCCGGTCTGGGATCTGCTAAGCAGGGTGCTGTGGGAACCTGGTAGTTGCATAACTGAAGAGAACTGCTCCCTTGTGACTGGATCTAAAGCTGAGATTGTGAAGCCTGAGTTGGAAACTGGAGGGTTTATACTCAGAGGAAATAGCTACAGAAGCAAGGAGGGTGTCCTGGGAGCAGAGTCCTGTATAACTGTTTTTGTAGGTTGTCCTACCACCTAGAGCAGAAGGTACATAGGGACCCTGATGACCTTGTTCTCCTTTAGGGAGAAAATCTTGAGGACAGAAGCTTGTAGACAAGCTGGGGGGGAGAGCAGTAATGGCATAGAGAAAAATAACTGCCAGCCTCTATGGGGATGTTCATGGCATGGCCTTGTTGGTTTCATCTGTCCCAAGAACTGTGCTCTAGGGCATGGGCCATCTTGTGGGCTGGAGGAGATATATGAAGGATGTTCTCCTCCGGCCTTGTGAAAGCAAGCACCTGAGGATTGGCAGGGTGGGGAACAGAGGGACAGCCTTCCTACTTGGCTTGCAGTGGTATTTTGGCAGTTCAGCACTGTATGCATTCCAAGGGAATTCCAAGGGAATAAGGCATGGGGAAATAAATTATGCTTTGGGGCTGTTTGGACAGACCTCTTGCTAGAAAGTCAGTGCAAGTTAGTTGTCCTCATGGATTTGGAAGAGGGCTCCTTATCTAGCAAAGACTTTCTAATGCATTTGAGGGAGCAGAAGCCTGTTGCCAAACCTGTCACTTTTTGAGATAGTGGCTGTGTCTCCTCAAGGTACTCTGCAACTTTGCCAGGCCACAGCCTTAAGTGCCCAGACCTTATTTATGGAAGGCATGGAAACTTGTATTTTGAAGTGGAACAAAGTCTAAAAGTAAAAACATGCACAGACCACACTCAGTGCCTTATTGGTGCTTGCACAGAAAGAAAGAAAGCCTGTCAGCAGCTGTTGAAAAAGAACCACTTTGATAGAAGGACAAACTACTTATTTTAATACAAATAAAAGCATGCTAATTGAAATGCTTTGTTAAAGTATTGCTTCTGTTTACTGAAACTGGAGATTAATAGGGACTTTGTGTTAGGCTTTGAGAAGGTAAAGGAGTTAAAGCATGGCGGAAATGGGTGAATGCCAGACCTGTATGTGTGGAGAAACTTGCTTCACTGAATACTTAGAATTATTACAAAGTAATGACTTATGAGCTCTCTATTATCCCTTTTCTCTCCCTCACCTCAGTCATAAATGCTTAGGAAAAAGAAACCTCTTTTTTATTTATTCCATTTAGGCTTACATTAAAATCTATCAAGGAGAGGAGCTACCTCATCCGAAGTCTATGCTGCAGGTATTTTCTTTTCTTTCAAATAACCTGATAGAAAATATGTATTTCATAAGTCCCGTGCAGTTGAAGGTCATGAATGCTGGGAGTCTGCAGCTCCCACACAGAGCTGTAGCTCTTGAAGGAGCTGTGTGCTTTGAAAGCAGACCGAACTGTGTAGCCTGGGCACACATTTCTTTCCTCAGTCCCACCTACCAAATGGAGCTGGGGGTATAACTGATTGCTTCTTAACTGCTTCAATTTCAAGCTTGCTCTTGTATCTTTCAGGCTTTATTCACAGGGCTTTTAGTATTAGATGCAGTGAACAGAAAGGAAAAAGCTTAAAGTCATGCAGCTAATATCACTGTCTCAGTGTTGGGCTGCTTTATCACATGTGGGTTGTTAGGTTGGATAACTATGCAGAGTTAAGGCCTCTATCTTCTTTACATCTTCTCTGGATCAACCCAGAAATCAGCTTTAAAATGATCTGAACACAAACTGATTATGTAAAGCTCTGTGTTGAATCCTTAAATTGTTTGAAGAGTTTACATCAACTGTGGACTCCAGGGCTGTTTTTGACCATTTCATATTTATAAAACTTCTTAAAATTAAGATTTCTCTGTCACTTCATTAAGATAAGAAGGACAAATAAACACCCATAACAGAGTCAATGAACCAATTCTTTAGATGTTGGCAAGAGGGATGGTTGAGAAAACGTGTCACAGTGAAACAAAGGCTGCTATCATTTCTTCTAATTAACATGCCATAGATGTGGCTGTGAGATACAGAAGAGGCCATCTTGCAGGATGAGCTAGAATAACTGTCCTTGACACAACACAGATTGAAAGTAGTCTCAAGTCCTTACAAATTCTGACACCAAAACTGCACATAATGCAGGAATATTGGCTTGCTTCTTTCTTCACAGGTAGTGACGTATCAGGATTAACATTTAGTAGTTCAGAGATCCTTGTTTGTTTTTTAACAGTAAAACATTCAGAAGAGACTGCTCATGATGACAAGCCTGTACAAGCAGGTGGGATTTTGTCTGCAGCTCTACTAGAAAGCTGAAAAAACCCTTTCTTCTAGTCACTCTGTTTTAGTATATATCATTAACCTTCTCTTGTTCATGTGGGGTGTTTTATTGACAATCTCAGTCCTTGGTGGTTGTGGGGTATGTTGGGCAGTGTAACTACACGTTTGTAACTTGCTGGTGATGCTGTAGTGATGCGTGGTGCTCAATGTTTTCCAGGCAACAGCTGAGGCGAACAATCTTGCTGCTGTGGCAGGAGCAAAAGACTTGTACAGTAAAGGCATGGAGCAGGTATGATAACACAACTTTCTAACTGTCTGCATGGGAATACGGGCCTTCAGTTCTTGTTTGGTGTTGGCTGTTAGCGTATCGACGGGGAAAAGTAGCTTAGGGTCCAGGACTGGTGTTTTCTGTCTCCTGCACTGAAGATAGAAGTCTGATGCAGCAAATCCAGGATTCTTTGCGATAAGAATTGATTGGGAGGTGTGGGAATGGAAGTTTAATATACCACCTGCTAATTCCTGCTGCTGCTCTTAAATTCCTATGATGTGAAATGTGCAGACAGGTGAGGAGTTGTGTGGTGGGTCAGAGTAGACCTAAGGCTGGAGTTCTAGGATGGTTTCACACTTTTGAATAGTGGTTATTCATGAGCTGTCAAATGTGTGGATTCAGATCACCCCCTTTAAAAAAACAAACAAACCTTTAATCCAAAACCTATCTTGTCTGGAAAAAAAAGTATGCAGTTTCCTACTTGCTTCTTCTCTTGGGGTGGTGTAAGTCACTACCTTCAAGCTGAACGTCTGGACGGACTTCATCCTTCAACTTCATGGTGTTAGCAATGCTTTATCATGGCAGATCCTGGAAACAGTTGCATGTCTTGCAAAGCTGAACAAGGCTACACTTATTTAGAAATTCTACAACAGGACCAGTGGGTTTAGATGTGTAATCACACGGGTGATAACATGCCGCAAACCCTTCCCCATTAACTGGGCTAATTCTGGTCTTAATCACTGAAGTAGCTTTCAGTTTTGAAGTTAGATTAAGACCTAATGCTAGCGGCAGGCTAGCCAGCTTCAGATGTTAGCACGCTGACTTGAGAGTGCTGGCATAGAGGGATTCCTTCATTTATTTCCATTTTTGGAAAATCTCTTGAAATAACTAATGGGCTGCTTATATTAAAAAAAAAAAGTCACATCTTTTCCCATGCTGACTCTTTACTGGCTGTTGAGATACTGTACTCATAAGGCTTCTCACTTGGGGTGAGGAATGAACAGAAGAAGATGAACTCTCAAACAGACTTTGTTTCCCTAGTAATTTTCCCCGGTGTTGTGTATATTTTTGTGTCACCGCAGAGTGTAGTGTAGATAAAAACACAGATGTCTTAAATCAACTTTTATCCAGATGTCTCAATGTTCTTAATGTGACACGACTTTCAAAGTTCTGTTTTAGGAACAGCACTTAAGACTGGATTATATATGGATATTTCTTATTGTACAGTCCGAGTTCTACTCGTGAACAAAAGCCCTCTTCTGCTGAGTGTGCATATAAACAAAATACTGTTCCCCTGATGACCTTAAATGTAAGGAACAACAGGTGCAGGCGCACAGAGCATGAGAACAGTGGTAGTATTTGTATGGCAAGCGGTGGTCTTGACACATCAGAAGCTCCTAGTGTTTCAGTATTCTGGGCAACGTGCAAAAAAAAGTTTTGGAGGTTGAGAGACCTGTTTTCTGGGGAGTTCTGCCAGGTACAGAGAACTGTAATAAGGAAATAAAAATCAGACAGGTGCTTGTTAAACTTGATCAAGGGACAGCAGACGGGGTGATGGTGTCAGGATCCCGTTGGTTTGAAGAAGCTACTCAGTGAAGCCATGAATCTTGTGAAGCAGAAAGGGTACGCTGTACTCTGAGAAAGCGATTTGTTCTGTGCCCTGCTGAAGGGAAAGCAGCAGGAGGAGGTTAAAGGTGTGCTCAGGACACGAGATGACAAGCACTGCCTTGTGGCAGGAGAGAAAAGGCTGTAGTGTGACATCATATGGAAAGAATCTTCAGTCTTTAGACATAAACCCTTACAGTCAGACTCAGAGTTGGAGCTGATCTGAGCAGTTTGGACCTTTTGGCCTAGGTAATCACCAATCATAGTCCGTAAGAGGTCAGACATCAGTGTTACAGAGAAGTCGTCATTGGAGTCTAACCATTTTCATACCCATGCTGATTTAGGGAGAGGAAGACGGTGGGTGTCCACGTCACAGGTATCTGAGTCCATGGTCTCTTCCCTTCAGCAGAAACATTCTCTCACAAGTTGATCTGAATCAAGCCTAGAGGACAGTCTAGGGAAGAACAGGCTAAAGATGTCAGCAGCTAGTTCTTGTTTATTCATATCACCTGGTAAGTTCCCTGGGACCTGCAAGTGGCAGCAATAAGCAGGAAGTTGCTGAGTGTGCAAAATCTACCTCACTGGCGTCCAAGCTCAGCAGTGAACCTCTCTCTGAGGTGGGTGACGTGGTGTGAAAAGCTGAGGGGAGGGCTTCAGAGTGCTATCTAACCTTCCTCAGCCGAGCTTTGTCCACCTTCTGGCGTTCCTTATTTCACCTTCTCATAACAGGAAAGATATGTTGTGGCTGATGTCCTCTCCTGGGCTTGCCCAAAGGGAAGGACTGAAAGTAGTAGTTCTGTCATATGCTATGGCTTTGTATATGAGCAGACAGACAGGGCTCTTGCTGGGCCATGATGAACAGAACCTTTGGCTGCTTCACTTGGGATGGGACTCCAGACCTTAGAGAGCCAAGAAAGTTGCAGGAGGTAGTCTGCTGGCTTGAGAGGCGGGCAGGTTTGTTTTCGGTACAGCACAAGATATTTGGGATGCGCTGACACCACCTCTGATTGTTCCTACAGATTTGTGGAGGAGATAAGCCTTACATTGCCCCAGCGGACCTTGAGCGGAAGCACCAGGATTACAGAGAGTCGGCTGTCAGGCAGTTCTGCTCGGTGAAGAAGATGGGAGGGGAGGAGTTCTGTCGCCGCTACCAGGAACAACTCGAGACGGAAATCGACGAGATCTATGCAAACTTTGTGAAGCACAACGATGGCAAAAACATCTTTTACGCTGCTCGTACCCCTGCCACTCTATTTGCAGTCATGTTTGCCATGTATATAACCTCAGGACTGACTGGGTTCCTTGGTATGAACTCCATAGCTACCCTGTGTAATCTCGTGCTGGGGATAGCTCTTATATCCTTTTGTACTTGGGCATACGTTAAGTACTCTGGGGAATTCAGAGAAGTTGGAACAGCCATTGATCAGATCGCTGAAGCTATATGGGAACAGGTTGGTATCTGTTTTCATGACAAATCTTTCCTTGAGCAAACATATCAAATAGTTTCTGCTCAGTGTTGTGACTAAAAAAGCTGGTCTAGGCTGAAGGGAGAATACTAGTTCTGCTGTAGGGAAAATCAGGTCAGAAGTATGACCACTGCGGTGTTGCCCCACACAAAGAATGTTAAACCAGGAATGTTATTTAAATACGTATGTGTGTGTTACATAAAGCCTTTACTAGGTGCTTGGATGGTAAGAGTGGAGGGATGTTTTAAAAATCTTACTGCTTTTTGGAGCAGAGAATTTTGCTTTCAAAGGTAAGTTTAAAGCGGCAAACTTGCACTATGGATGTGGTGTGTAAAATATTCCAAGAAATGTGGAAGGTAGAAACACTGCCCTCCCTCACCTCACCTGATGGTGCGACACTGGAGGACTAATTAGACCTCAAGGAAAACTGGCTGATGAGTAACCAGACTAATGTGCAGTAACTGCTACAAGAGGATGTACAGCAGGTTTCTTCCTCCAGGAAGACTTGTGTAGTGTGTGACCCTTCAAGTAGCACAGTTGGTGCAACTGCTGATACAAGAAATAAATGCCCGACAGGCTAATCCCTGAAAGACCAAGAAGACTTCAGGGTGAGAGAACCAAAGGCCTCTGTACAAAGGTTTTGCCTGAATCCAGTTGACATAGCTGTCCTAGTACAGCCAGTGTGGAGAACTCCTGACCAACTCTTCTGAGCAGCTTTTCATTTTTTTCACTAAAATAGGTTCTAGAAGGCATAAGCAAATAACTAAACGGAGACTTCTATACTGCTGCAGTGTTCTACATCTGAAAAGTGACTGTTCCAGGTGAATTGTAGGTAGTGGTACACTAAACCTGTCTATGAATGGCTGTGTAAGGTTATGAATTGCCATGTGAAGTAACTGGAGAGGAAAAAGTGGATTTCATACTAAGAAATTGAGCATCAGGTACTAAATTTTGAGTTGCAGCCCTTGACTAGTGGTTAAAATTGAGGCTCTTCTTTACCACTGTAGCTTTTCGCTTTGCAGCTCGGGGTTGAAGAGCACTGCAGGAAAAGTGGAAGGTGTCAGCTGGATGTGTAGTGCTCGCTGTGATAGCACTACTGCCGTAAGATACCTGGAGCATGTAGGGTTTCATTTGATTTCTGGCCTTCCTGAGAAGGGGGAGAACTTGGTTTATGGCATCAAGAGCTTGCTTCTTATGGTACAGAGGAAGGTGGTCTCCAAGAGAGCTTGCTGATGGTATTGTTACAGTTGCACGACACTGATAATGGGCAAAGCAGCTACAGATTCTGGTCCGAGTCTCTTGTATTGTTTTTCTTGCTATTGATTTTTCTTTCTTTTCCCTCCATGCTTCAGAGGAATCCCAGGAAGGTAAGAAGCTACTGGCGATCTTTTTTTTCTGAACTTAATAGACTTTTAATGCTGCTTTCTAAGAGCCAGTTTCCCTAACAGCTCAATTCATGTTTTAGGTGTTTTCCAAACTCTTTGAAGTCCTTAGATGCCGAACGATTCGCCGTGCTCTTACATCAGTGCCGCGACAGCGACTCTCATCCAACAATAACAAGAAGAAAAACTAGCCAGTATTTTTAACTTTCTTTCTGTATCTGAAGTGTTCACACTTACACATATAGGACAATAAGCTGGACCGTCTGGGCCGGTCTGCATAAATGCTGTAACCATACCAGACTGATGCTGCATATAGGGTATGGAATTGCACATCCATCTTCTAGGAACTATAAAGTGGTTTGAATTCAGAGAAATACTGCTGTATAGGAGGGATATCACTTGTGTTTATAGCATGTGGCTGATTTAACCTCATTACTATAGCAGCAAAACTCATTTCTCTTTCAGTTCATGCCAGTTTGTTTCAGACTTCAGCATTCCAAGTTTTTTTCATTATTTCAAGTTTCATCTTTTTGTATGCGTTTATATTTCCTTTTCCTTGGTTACCTCATTTTTTTGTTTCTTTGCACGTTTCTCATTCCACAGGTGTTGAAGCCCATGAGTGATAATTTGGTGGAGGATCACATGAGACAGTCTGTTAAAAACTCTATCAAAGCAGGCCTGACCGAGCAGGTGTCTCACCATGCCAGACTAAAGACAGACTGACAGTTCATCTCCTCTTCAACTCTGCCCTCTCATCTTAGACATGCTTGCTGTACCATGAGAACTCAATAAAAAAAAAAAAATAAACCAAAGTTTACAATCAACTGTAGAAGTAGTTTAGTGTGACTGGCTTCACAGATTGCTGCCATCACCTGGGGAGAGTAAGTTTGTCAGTGCTCTGCTTCTGAGACAAACTGGTGCCATGGAGACCGCTGGGGTGGGAGGGAGGGGTGCGTGTTTTTAAGTATAGTCCTGGTGAACTGTGCATGTGTGCGTTTTGGGGAGTGTGTGGGGGAGGCGTTTTTCCCCCGGTGTTTGAGTTGATGCAGTTTCTGGCTTACAGTGGGGAGCCCGTCCTCTGCAGGAGGTAATTTCAGGGAAGTAGCAATCAGACCCGCCTGAAGGGTGCTGTCACCAGATGTACCGAGCTCTGCGACATCCCCTTGCCACCTCTAAGGCAGGAGTTTTTCTGTGTTA
Organism: Heteronetta atricapilla; assembly: GCA_011075105.1. Classification (NCBI taxonomy): domain Eukaryota; kingdom Metazoa; phylum Chordata; class Aves; order Anseriformes; family Anatidae; genus Heteronetta; species Heteronetta atricapilla. Next base: position 11,836,790 of record CM021733.1, read on the forward strand.
CTGAGTTGGTGAAGCCGTTAGAGCCGCTCCGTTGCAGTATGTATCTTGCTTTACTGCCTTTTGTACCAGTGTTACACAAATGCATGTATTGGTTCCTCACACCGCGGATGGCAGAAGTACCTGGTGAGGGAGGCGGTGGGTCAGAGCGTATGGTGTCTTGCCTTGAACTTGCAGACCTGGTCCCGAGGGAGGTGCATATCAGAACTGAGCTGTCTTTTTCTGCAGTTTAGCCTTCGTGTATATAATATTGCCATTAATTCTACTGGGGGAGAAATTCCATCCAAAAACGTTGCCTACAGCTACCAAGCAATGAGTTAGGATTGTCTGTACAGTGTGTTTAGTTTTTATTTTTTAAGAAATCACAGATAGGGCATGTATATGAAATATAAATATATAAATACGATTTTGTATCAAAGTTTTGTAGTTTATGGCAAAACCTGGTTCTGTGGTAGCTAAGTGCAGTCCCTGTAAAGGAATGTTTGTGGCTCATGTAAATGTGTGAATGCATCAACAATTTGAAGTTTTTTGATATATTTGTGATATTTACCTGCCTTGAGCACTGCAATCTCTCACCCCCTTGGGAAAATCAGTGGGAATGTTTGTTGTGAAACTCTTGTCCTCTGTTGCATTTTAAAGTTATTTCCTGTAATTTATTTTCAGTACATGATTAAAATCAGTTGTGTATATATGAAATTAAATTCGTGCTTATTTTTAAAAGATGTTTAAGTATGTATTCTACTACATAAACTATGTCAAATACTTATCCTGACAATTATGTAAACAAATTGTCTATTGTACTTCATAGCTTTCTATTGAAGCTGATGTTTCTCTCATGCTTGTCTCTGAAAGATGACATTTGTCTAGCTCATATCCCCCCCCCTTCCCGTTTAGGAAAACTTTCTGCTCTTCTAAAGCACGCTTCTTGACTTGTGGAGTTCTGTCAGCTTCTGCCCTCTGACAATTGTATCATTCTGAAATCTTGTGACAGGATGTGTTTTCACTCTTGACTAAGCATCAACTAAGGCGTTTTCAGATGTGTGGAGTACAAGGGCAGCTAAAGAGTTAACTGCTGTAGTTTCAGCTGGAAATGACTGTGTGCAATAGCTTGTATTTCATTTTTTTTCTTCATTCCTAAGTAGTAAAAATTTCCATCGATGTTTGAGCTTCATCAGGCTCCCCTCTCATCAGGGAGGGAAATCATTCGTGTAGAACTAAAGCAATTGCACTGTGACTTTTGTACCCTAAGGAGCTTCTAGGGAGTGGTGGTTGTTACCTGTTTTCCAGAGATTAGGGCTCAGCTCCAGGTGAATGATGCTGAAGATGAGGTAGGAATGTTGCATTTTATGGTATCTTTAAAACTGTACAGATTAAATACTGTTATTTAAACAATCTAATGCTTTGGTGCTGAATCTCTTTTCCTTTTTAGTCTAAAGACCGAGGAGTCGTGTAGGTGCCTTGGAGTGCCATGCTTGCCCTGTACATTTCTGGAGAACACAAGAAGTTTGTCAGCTGTGAGGCTGTGCTGTGCCCTGCAGAGACAGTGAGGGCAGAACCCTGCCCGGGGGTGACCTTAGTGGAATACTTGATCCAGACTCCACCCTGTTAGCATCAGAGGACTGATGGTGTAAGGGAGTGGGGTAGGGGAGAATTCTGAACCCTGTGTCAGGAAGCTACAAAACGAACGCTTGAGGGCACAGAGAACAGTAGGGAGAATTGTTATCCTTCCCCCACTGCTCCAAGTTCCCATTTTGAAGGATTATATTAGTTATTAATGTTACGGGACTTGTCTGCACACATACATGCATACACAGCCCAGGATTCTCCTGCTGCTGTGGCCAGAGATATGTGAAACCTATCATGGTGTTAACAGTAGGGGCTTACTTCAGCGTGAGGGAGGTTAGTGGTGCAGGGATGGGGACTTGAAGACTGCAGAACTTGCTGTGGGGTGTTTGTGGGAGGAACCAAAAGCCAGGAAGAAAGATCAAGGTGATTTTGGGGAGGAACTAGTGTGGGAAATGGAAGGTCAAGGGCATAAAAGGTACTGGTTATGTGTCAACAGGTTGCTGGTGAGTGTGCTTGTCTGTCCTGGGTCTGCATGTGATTGCTGTGTTCTTTGTTCTCTATTTCTAACCCCAAATCTGCTTCCTGGGAGACACCTGAGTGCCAACTGGTGTGGGACCTTGGGTCATGGGGGCTGTGTGGGGAGATGGGAGTAAATGGCAAGCAAGTGCCAGCAGCTGTAAAGCCAGAGTGTGTGTTAGTGTTGAATACAGGTCCAGATCAGCCAGCAGGTAGGGAAGTGGCCTGGGAGCCAGCTAGTGATGCAGCCTGCAGTCCAGGCTGGATGCACTTACAGCTCTGTGAGGCAACCACGGACCAGAGCTCCTCTTACAGGGACTGGAAGGTGCTTGGGAGGTGCAGGGGCCCACTGAGACGCAGTTGTAGTGTGGGTGCTGCCCTCTGTGGGAGGCAACTGAAGACAGAAGAGGCCCTGAAGGCTGGTTACTGGAGGTGATGGGGCCTTAAAGGCCAGTGCTGGTGAGCGCATGGGTGTTGTGGGAAATGTGTCAAGATATTTTGTTACTTCAGGAAAAGTATGAATGTTAGTGGGTATTCTCATGTGGTTAGAATGTGTTATCCCAGCTGGCATCACGTTAAACAGGAACTCAACAAACTTCTGCTGAAGTCCCTAGCTTCCTTGTGAGGGGAAAATTCTCATCCAGAATAATGTATTTTTTAAAAAAAAACTCGGGTCATAAATGATAGGAACCTTCTATCTTGTAACTCAGTTTTCTTAAAGCAGCTTAGGAACTAGTAGCTTGCCATAAGCTTTTTCTGTGTAAGGCTGATCCCTTGAGAGGCAAGAATAAGTTAAAATCTAAAAAGTTTTATCAGCTAGCACAGCAAGTGTAAGAGGTTGAACAGAAGCCCTGTATTTTGTGAATCTAGGTATCCTTGGTGTCCAGTGCTTTTTTTGATTGTGCTAGCCTATTGTGGCAGTATCTTAAAGCTTCCTGCCTGTTACTGTCTTAGGTTAAACTAATCAGGCACAGATTATGGTAAAACTTCCTTTTTTTTATTGAAAAACATGGGCGGGAGTAAAGACATTATTTACACAAGCTCCTGACTGCAGCCCAACTCAGGAACATATGACCAGCAGTATGAGGAAAGGAGGTGGGTCTAAAACATAATTATGAAGGCTAACAAACTGTTTGAGTACCGCTCCCTGATGAACACGGACCTTCAGATAAGATCAGCAACTGAAAAGAGACAGAGTAAGAAAATGTAAGTATGTACTGAGTGGGCTGCAAGCAACAGCCCAGCAGTGAAGTGCACCCAGATTTTCCCAGATTTTTTCCCAGATTCTCTGGAGGGAGACAAGGGGGTGTAGCTGGGAATGAGGCACGTGGCAAAACAAAGCCTCTGTCCCTTCTTCCAGCTGCAGCTCACCAGCTCCCCAGCAGAGAAGGGCAGCAGCAGCCTCCCAGGGGCAGGCCCATGCTCACCGTTCATGGGCATCTCGTCGATCTGGGTGGAGTAGTACTGCTCGATGTCCCGCAGGATGCGGATGTCGTCGTTCTTCACAAAGTTGATAGCTACACCTTTTCGCCCATATCTGCCCGAGCGGCCAATTCTGTGGAGGTGGAAGGAAAGAGACTGGAGCCACTGTGGGAAAGAGCAGCCCAGCTGCATTCCCTGATCTGAACACCAGGCTTACCTGTGGATGTAGAGTTCTCTGTTGTTGGGCAAGTCATAGTTAATGATCAGGGACACCTGAGGCACATCCAGGCCTCTAGCCCAGACATCTGTTGAAATAAGGACTCGGCTGCAAAGAGAAGGGGACAATTACTGCTGTTTCACCCCTCTGAAGCTGTGTGTGTGAGGTGAGTTGTTGTCTTTCCAGCACTGGGCCTCCCCTACCCACCCCCACAGCACACTGGCAGCATCCACAAGTCTGTTGTCCCATGCAGAATTGCCAGCCTACAGGGGAGAGAGTGCAGAGCCAGCTTTCATCTATCTTTCTTCCTTGATTTATTTTAAATGCAGCAACTCCCAGCCTGTTCTGTTTTGCTGAAGAGGTGAATTCTATGCCTACAACTAGGAGCATTCCTCCTTGGAGGGTGATGATCTCCCACCTCTGAGATACCATAAGAAGATGGATGGGAATCAGAGTTCTGATTTTAAGCTAGACCAGAAACAAGGCCTTGAGAGAGAGGTTTTAAAGGAACCAGTCTTAAAAACCTATGAGACAGTAGAAGAAATCCTGACCCGAGGTAGCGGTAACGTTGGTACTGTTTAAGGAATTTACCTTGCACCAGATCTGAACTCTTTCATGATGGACTCTCTCTCCTTCTGCGGCATGTCCCCGTGCATGGATGAAACTGTGAAGTTGGCTTCTCTCATCTTCTCTGTGAGCCAGTCTACCTGTGGGTACAGCCAAGCAGCCTGGCTTAGCTATTTGCTCATGGCAGCCAAATACACGAGCTGGGCTTGGAAGATGTTTGAACACCGGTAAGTGTTCAAGTTGGTAACGATTGAGACACTTCAACAAGCATTATGGAGCTAAAGGAAGTAAATAGTCCTTACAGAGCATCAGCTGTGTGAACTACCAAAGGAATTAAGGACGTTTATTCAAAAAGGGTGGTTTTGTTTTAGGGATTACAATTATAATAAGCACATTTTTACCCAATCTGTTCTACTAGTCCAAAAAGGCAGCTCCTACCAGCTACATCAGGTCTGCCTGTAACCTGTTGTTTATGTTAGGCACAGCCTAAAGACACATTTAACCTCTGGTCTTACCAAACAATTTCCAACACAGGGAACAACTAGGCCTTGTAGCTGGGTTTGTCCCAGCGTTCTTCTCGGACTCCTTCTCTCAGAAGAGACTATTTGTTAGTGAAATAACATATATAACGTATCCATCTTGTGGCTACCGTACCTTTCTCTTGGTGTTACAGAAGATGACAGCCTGGGTGATGGTGAGTGTGTCGTAGAGATCGCACAAGGTGTCAAACTTCCATTCCTCCCTCTCCACAGCCACGAAAAACTGCTTGATTCCTTCAAGGGTCAACTCATCACTGCAGGGAAGAAGAGGAGCTGTAACACACCACAAATAGGTGAATACAGCCACCACAGGTAAAAGGGGTGGCTGTGGTTCAGCAGAGCTCACATCTCTGCTCTGGGTGTAGTGGGTTGCACCAAAGTCCACGCTATTCTATGAAGTCCCTGGAGAAGTCTGCTCTAAGAAAGGCCTCAAACACTACCTGTGCAGAGACTTGAACTTGGGCAGCCTCTCTGCTTTAGACAGCTTCCAAGGGAAATGCTTCTTTGTCAGTATTTTTACATTCAAACATCTTACCGAAAGAGACTGAAGAAAGGTAACCGGGCCAAGGGAAGAGATCAGAGGAGGAAGGCCCTCCCAGCCAGGCTGCCTACTTACTCCTCTTGATTCCTGGTGAGTTCCAGTGCGTAAATAAAGGTCTGTGGCATCTGGATTAGTCAGCTTTAGGCTTTCTAGCCATGCTATGTAACAACAAATTAATAGAAGGTGCCTCTGGAGGAGCACAGGAATCAGGGAGACCTGAGAGGTGGATTTCCAGAACAGACTGCTGCTGCTCCTCCAAACAGAGCAAATAGAATTGGACAAAGATCAAGTCAGATAATTCTGCTTGAAAGTGGGACGTGAGGATGTCTGCAAATACCTAGTCAAACTGCACTGGTGAGAAGGAACAGCTGTCTTCCTCATGTTCCAAGAAAACTCACCGTTTGACCAAGATGCGAATGGGGTCGGTCATGAATTTGTTGGTCATCTCCAGAATTTCATGAGGCAAAGTGGCACTGATCAGAACCACCTGCGTAGCTGGAGGCAAATATCTGTACACATCATAAATCTGTTCCTTAAAACCTGCAAAAGCAAATCAAGTAGCACAGGTCACTTAGCATCTCTTTTTCCTGAATATCCTTTTTTCCCAGTTTGAGCTGGAATTCAGTACTGGGCCTGTGCTATGAGAACAGTGAATCAATCGTTAACTCCCAGCCAGCATCACTATCATCTCCCCTGTTCTCCCACACCCACCCAGACAGGGCTGCGTTGCGCAGTACTGCACAAAAGGCAGGACTCAAGAATTTATAACTACTGTAAAGGACACGACAAGTGAATTAGACACATTAAGTAGCTTGTTACAGCCTGTAATGTAGCTGTATTTGCCTCGCTTTAGCAAAACTATTTGTTTTTAAGAAGCAGAACTAACAACTGGGACGTAATGGAATCTCAGAGAGCTGAGTAGAAAGAAGTGCTTTACCTTTATTGAGCATTTCGTCTGCTTCGTCCAAAACCAGCATTTTGATGGCTCGAGTCCTTAAACTTCGACGCCGAATCATATCTGTAAGATTTCACTTTGTAAGGTGAAAAGGCTCTGAAAGTGAGCGAGCCTACGCTGCTCCCAGCCTGTCACTGTGTTTTGCTGGAGGAAAGACAGGCACTTCCCCTGTTGCCAACAGAGACTGGTGTTTGGTGATGGAAAAAAGCACACCCAAGGGCCACTGCATGCCCTGCAACCAGGGGCATGTCTCTGCCATTCAGCTAAGGGAGCACAGATCATAGGGAAGCTCTCAGACCCTGACTTGGGGGAAGCTTTTGGTAACTGCACGCAGGCAAACCAGTCTCCCACAGCAACTGCGGCCGGATGTGAGAAATGCAAAGTGCTACGTGAACCTTGTGTCAACAGTGGGCAAAGCTGTCTCCTGTTTGAAGAAGCGCATGGCTTCGTGTAACTCCTTAATGCTGTCATAAAAAAAGTATCTACTCTAACGTATGCTGTTTGAAGCCAACAGTTTGGCAGCCACCATGTTGTTTTTTTGTCTTTTTTTCCTTGCACTTCTGGAGACTAGCTCTGTTCTCCCAGTGACAGGTAATCACATGAAGTGTTAGCTGTTTCTCAGAGATCCAGAAGATGGGAGCTTGAAGGCTAACACTATCCCTGTGGTAATCACCATTAACAGTAAGTATAAAAATCTTTATGTTGTGAAGCTACAAAGTACAGTGGCGCGTACACCTGATTTAAGAAAGAGCTAGGGATGGCCAGTACACAGAAAATATGGGCTTAATTCTGACGTTCAAACAGACTCAGCTCCTCTCTCATCTAAGACTTTGAACTATTTCCTGGGACTGCAGTATCTTCCTTGTTAAAAATTACTTGGTAGCATGAAAAAGAGGAGTAAAGAACCCTTTCAACAATGAAATGCAAAATATAAACAGAGAAAATCTCAATATTCTCCCCACTGATTTATCGAATTTCAGGTATTACTCCAGTAAAGTCACACCTTGTTGTAATTCAGCACATTTGAAATTAATGGTGTCACAATCAATGCGATCCTCACGCCATCTCAAATCTAAGCACACAAAACCTGCACGACGTTCCCATGGCTCAAACCATCTGAACCCGGAGGGACACGGTCTCACAGAGCTCCTTACCGAACACCCGGCCTGGAGTGCCAGCTACAACGTGCTGCCCGTAATCCAGCTTACGGATATCTTCCCCCACGTTGGTGCCTCCAATGCAGGCGTGACACTGGACGTTCATGTAGTCTCCCAGGGCAAGAAGACCCTGTTTTGACACACAAGAATGGATTAAGCAACTGAGCTCTCACGAAATGTGTCATCTGTGAAGAGCTGTAAATCTGCGAGGCCATGTGGTTATTTTTTTCAGAAGATGTAAGCTCAATAAAAATAAACTTTTTTTTTAAGCTGTTACCCAAACCTCCTCAATGGCAGGCTTTCAAACACTGAGGACTCAGTCTCCAGGGACTGTAACTGCTTTAAAAAAAGTATTTTCCTTAAAAATTCAGGTAGGAACGTGTAAAACCTTAGACAACATGGCCACGGAACCAAGAACGGATATAATGCAGATGGGAAAAACAGCCCTCTGTCAGAAGTTCTTATTCCTTTCAGGAAAACGCGTAAACACTTCCAGAAAGAAAAAGCAGAAGCTGCACTTCTAGCTCTGCCAGGAGACAGCTGGGAATCGGCAGCAGGCCTTGTAAGTGCTTTATAGATGCTCCTACCTTCTGGATCTGTACAGCCAGCTCCCGAGTCGGTGCTAAGATCAGGGCCTGGGTCTCACGAACCTGACAAGAACAGGCAATGGTGGCAGTTAGTCATGTGGCAGATAGCATCCAAGCGTAACATTCATCGGATCTTACGAAACGTCACACTTGAAGGATTAATCGTAACATTCTGTGCTAAAACCTAGTGTTTGCAACCGTCAGTGCAGCTAGAAAGCTGCTCCCGCACAGTAACAGCCTCTTAGATTAAGTTGCTTTTGACAAGTCCGTTTTTGCGTGGTTCTTCGTTTGACAGCTTGCTTTTCTACCTGATTCCTGAAAATAATTATAGAAGTGTGTACTCATCTTACAGAAGACTAGAAAGAAACTTAAATGACCAAAATTTCATATTTCCAGTTCAGATAAAAACCTTGCATTGCACAAAAGCAATGTTTTGAAGTGTTGGATTTGAAAATTACCGTGAGTGCTTTACAGAAACAAAGCAAAAAGCTGACCTTTTCATTCACAACACGCAGCATTTTCACAGCCCCAGGCAGCGACAGGTGGATGGCCATCAAGGCTTTACTTAAAGGAGTAAGAGCCCACAGAAAATCATTTTACTCATCATCTACACACTCAAGTGGGTATTTCAAAAACAATTAGACGGACATGGTACCCCTGAGTAGGGCACAAGCAAACGTGTCAGTCACAAGGCTGCATCTGATTTTGTGCGATGTACGCAGCTGTTCCGATGGGTTGACAATGCTGTTAGGACTGCTGAGGGCAAATCTGCCTGCTGAGAGATTAACTTAGCCCTCTAATGACAAAAATAAAACTGTATGAACGAGGTCAGCTATGGAAACCAACTTTATAAGATTTTTTTTCTGACTGTATTTTGTCAAGGTAGGTGTAACAACTAAACTGAGAAATCTTCAGAAAAAAATTACCTCAATTTCACTGCCCATAATTAAGAGTTCAATGTAAAGGTTCATTTGTTCACTCTAACAAAGAGGCTTTTATGACGATGAGTCTATTGATTAAAAACCAACTATCAAACTTTCAGCACGTGCTGTGAAGTTACCTGTATATCCAAGCACTGCAGAACGGAGATGGAGAACGTTGCTGTTTTTCCTGTTCCGGACTGTGACCTGAGAAACAGATGTTTGGTGAACGCTCTCCATTTCTGGAGAAACAACACAGGCAATTTCAATATACTCCACCTCTCTGCGTAAAGAACTGCCATTCATTTGTTGAAAACAAAAGTGAATATTGCCAACAGCCTATCCCACAAAGCTTTGTTATGATCCCAGCGTGGTTTGCAGACACACAGCTTTAAAGACTGCAGTATCAGGGACAAAGCACTGTCTATTGCAGGGTCCCTGGCTCATGGTTATTCTTTTACCAGATCAGTACTTCAGCTTTCTGCAATCTGTCTTGGAAGATTTTTATTTTTTTAAATGAAATTTTAGATCAAAGTATCCAGCAGTGGCTTGAGTTGGTTCGGGAAATTCAAGATTGTCTGGTTCCAACCCCCCTGCCATGGGCAGGGACACCTCCCACCAGACCAGGTTGCCCAAAGTCCCATCCAGGCTGGCCTCGAACACCTCCAGGGATGGGGCATCCAGAGCTGCTCTGGCAAGGTGTTGCTGTGCCTCACCACCCTCACGGTGAAGAATTTCTTCCTAACATCCAATCTAAACCTACCCTCTTTTAGTTTAAAGCCATTCCCCCTTGTCCTATCACTCCACTCCCTGACAAAGCATCCCTCCCAACTTTCCCACAGCCCCCTTTAGGTACTGGAAGGCCACTGTATGGTGTCTTCCTGGGATCAGTTAAGCCAACACAACCCAAAAGGCTGCCAATTCCCACCAGCGACCCAGAAACATTTTTCCCAACGGGAATCACATCCTTTTTGGCCACCGGAAAGAAACACCAGCTTTCCCCCTGCATATCCATCCCCTCGGCAGGCCCTCCCCCGGCCCTGCAGCCACTTACTGTGCGATCACGTCCCGGCCCTTGATGATCTGCTTGATGGCTCGCTGCTGGATGGCCGACGGCTTCTCAAACCCTGTGGGAACAGCCGTTAAGTGCGCGTGCTCACGGCCCCCCCACATTCCCCCCAGTCCCCTTCCCCGTCCCCTTTCCTCCCTTCCCTTCCCCTTTTCCCCTTCCCCTCCCCATTTCCCCTTCCCCTCCCCCCTCACCGTAGGCGTAGATGCCCCGCAGCAGGTCCTCCCGCAGCCCCATGGTGTCGAAGGTGGGCGTCACGTCCACCTCCTCGCTCGTCTCGAACTCCACCTTGGTCATGTCCTCCTCCTTCATCAGCCGCTTCCTCGCCGAGCCGCTGCCGCCGCCCGAGCCCGCCGAGCCCGACATGGCCGCGGCCTCTCCTCCCGCCGCCGCCTCACACGAGAGACCAGGCCGCCGCGCGCAGCGCGCATGCGCAAAGGCGGGGTTGAGGAAGCCAGAGGGGGGAAGGCGCATGCGCGGTGAGGGCCGTGAGGGCGGGCGGTGGTGCGGCTGACAGGTGGGTGCTGCTCCTCGGTCTCCGCTCCCGTCGGACATTTTCTGCCCTCCCCCGCACCTTTTTTTGTCCTTTTTCCGCCAGGACTGGGCGCCGATCCGTCTGGTGAGCGGTGGTAGGGCGCGAGGGAGCGGGGTGAAGCCGTGTCAGGGGAGGTTTTGAAATCGCGTTCTGTCCGTGGTGTAAAAAATGATAATGATGGGGGTGCTGGTGTTTAAAGGGGCTGCTTCACCCTCCTGTGCTTCTTCTCCCACCCTCGTTTTTTAGGAAACTGGAGGCTTCAAGGCAGCACAGGTGGCCCATCCCCACGGCACGCCAGCATCGGGGCTGTTGGTGCTCTGTGGGATGAAGGAAGGCAGGGGGGTTTCTTCCGTCAGGGATCCCACCGGTCGCCTTCACCTGCAGCTCCCCCGAGGTGCTTCCCCGGAGCCCTGGCTCTGTAAGTCGTGGCCAGGTCCTTGCACAGGGCGCTTCGTTTCCATTTCACATCCGTACGACGTCTTGCAGACACAGATCCAGCCATCGCACCCGGAAGGGTTTCTCTGTTTCCCCACAAAATATGATGCTGAAGAACGGGTCCTGCTGAGAGCAGTTCAGGTTGAAATGTTTCATTTCACAGGGGAGTGATTTGATAGATGTTAGTGGAGGGTGGGGATTTGGAGAGTTTTCCACGTGTTGGTCATTTCTGGGGGGATGGTCTGGACTTCACCCGCTGCGTGGTGACTGAGTGCCCCCCTTGGAAGCTGCTTGGGTAGGAAGGAGCACACCCTGTGCAGGTGGAGTGGGGCAATAATGCTGAACAACAGAGCTCCTAACTCGGGTGTTTCCACAGGGGGGAGAGGGATGCATATCCTAGCAGAACTGAGAAGTCACCCCAGTTCTAACGTAGGCTTCAGAAGCTCTGACATCTCTGTGCCACTTGTGACAGAGGTTGTCACCCTTGTAGCACATGGAGTTAATTTTCATCCATACTTTCCCTATTTGATGTAATGTACTTTTTCTTCTTAGCGCTTTTAATCCCAAGGATTGACAGTGCAGTTGCAAATGCTTTCAAAGTAACTTCTTTAATGCACTAAGGAGGAAGAGGAAAGGCCTCCTCCAAACCTGGAATGAAATTGGTGCTCTTGGAGATGTTACCAGCCCTGTTTTGGCTTTCTGGCTATCAGATTCTGCTCTTTAAGTCAACGTGGCTGAATCTCGCCCTTGAGTCAGGGAGGGCCAAGCTGACCTCAGCCCAATTTTAACTTCTAGGCCAAAGAAAATGTTGTCTGGCAGTCCCTGTCTGACAATTTTCAAAAGACCATTGCATGCTATATAACTTTTGTTAGCCTTTCTGTGGATACTGCATTTTCACGGGTATGCAGGGAGACCAAAGTGTGTGGTCTGTGGCTTCCAACTTGCTCCTTGCCGCCTTAGAGGTGGCTCATAACATCATCCTGGCAGCTTGGTGTTTTTTTTTTTTTTTTTTTTTTTTTTTTTTTTTTTTTAGAACTTTCTCCAATATTGATGGGGTCCCTGGAGCTTCAGTATTTCAAGCCATCATTATTTTTTCTCTGCCTTTTTTGTCCTACTGACTTTCCTGTGTTGCTTTTTTACCTGGCATTACAGGAGAGTGAACATCCTTCCTGCCAAGCTGTGTGAACCCACGTCTCTCCAGCATCATCATCAACACTAGATTCACCAAACCTGAATTTGACATTTCTGTCTGAGCCCTGAAAGAACTTCAAGGAGATCCTCAAGGTCCCTGGCACTGGTTTTTCTGGTGGTGGCGTGTGAAGTAGGCCACCAGGCCTTCCAGCAAGCAGCCATCTGGGGTGGAAGAAGCGCTTGCAGGCAGGTTTGTGATGAGGGGCTGGCTTTGGTCACCCCAGGACTGGGAAAAGTCTGGAGTGGATATGATCAAAACTTGTTTGTGTTATGGTGGGGTGTCTGTCTAAGATAGGAGGGCAATGAGCTGGTGTAAAAGTGTTGGAGGGGGGGAGAACAACTCCAGTATGTATTTTTCTTCCAGAGGCCAAGCAGCAGCCTAGAGGAGCAGGGGAGCCTGGCAGAGGTGCCTGCAGCCTTGGGCAGCGCACTCATGGTCCCCAGGAGTGGACTTCAGCATGCGGCCGTCACCTCCTACGCCTACAAACTCCAGTGCCTCAGGTAAGGAAGGCTGCTGTGAGGAGGGCCCTTGTGTGAGGTGCGTGGGGTGTCTCTGAATGCGTCGCTCGCTGTGCCTGCAGGATCCAGGTGAAGCAGATCTGCAGGGAGAGGGACAAGGCAAAGCTGGATTTGGAGAAAGCGGAGAGACGCTGCCTGCAGCTTGGCAGGGAGTTGGACGAGCAGTACGTCGCCCTCGAGCACAGCCAGAGCAAGCTCAAGTAGGAGGGGCTCTTTTGTTGGGGCAGGGAAAATGTGGGTGCCCACAGTCTCTTCCTCTGGTCCCAGTATTCCTTTCTGAATACTTCACCTGCTTGGCTGTTGTATCAGTGGCAGAGAAGTCCCTGAAGACCCCTTACACTGTGCGCATGTCATTTATGGTTCCAACATCCCTCCCCAAACAAGTTCTTGTCTTCCGCTTTTTGTGGGGTGAGTGGGGATGCCTGGACCTCGTGGTAATCTGTGAATGTGCTTCAGTCACGTTGCTTTTCTGTTCCAGGGATGTTCAAACTGAAATGGAGGCAAAGGAGCTGCTTTTGCAGCAAGCAGTCAACCATCAAGCGAAGCTGGAGGCTGATACGCAGTTCCTCCAGGGCAAAGAGGCCAGCCTGCATGGAAGACTGAACCTCATGATGAGGGTGAGTAAAACTGCCCTGGATGAAATGTCCTCACTCTAGAGGAGGAGGCAATGTAGAGGTGGAGATTAAGACAGATAGTTTGTCGTGCTTTTGGTAGGAATGGCATGAGTTTTATGGAGAAAAAATAATCAGGCACATACATCACATTGAATTAAAATACAGAGCTTGTTCCCTTGCCGTAACATTATTGAAGCCTCATGTTTTCTGTTGGGAGTGGTTTGGCCCTTAGTAGCACCTGAACAGCTGGTGGCTAAGGCTAAAATTGTGCCAGGGATCATGACAGGAACAGAGACAAACGTGTCCCTGTGCAGTTCAACGTACTCATGCAGACAGAGATAGCTCAGGACTTGACACTTGTTGGCTGCGAGGGAGGCCGTAGGTTTGTGAAGCAAAGGCAGAGACAAGCCTACAGGGGCGTCTAGCTATTATTCTGCAAAACCTACTCCTGCATCTGTCCTTTGGAGAGACAAGCCAAACCCCAGCACACATGGCGTGTATCAGCACCGTGCTGTCCAAAGCAGGGTCTCCTGCGAGCTGTGCTGTGTTCAGCCTGCTGATGTGCCAGTGTTTTACAGCTCCATGTTGCAGGCCCATGACTGATAAAACCATTCTGTGATGTGAGCACCCACAACATCAAGAGAATCTTCTCCCTTCTGTCTGCAGGAGAACACACAGCTGCAAAACAAGGTCACGGAGATGACTGAGAAACTGGTGGCCTCTGAGAAGCTGGTGCTGGAGCTGCAGAAGGAGCTCAACTTCGTTGTGAAGGACAAGGTAGCCTTTCTTTCTCTACTGTGGTTAAGTAGGATCTTTTTAGGAACTCGTCAAAAGACTAACTCTTTCCTTTGAAATTTTGTATATTACAGCTCAGTTGTGGGTTCTCCTCCCCCCTTGAATTCATTTTGCACATTAATGATAGCCTGGAAAGAAAAGAATACTGGCTTTTAATTTATGCCTTATAAGGTCTGAAAGAAAAAGAAGGAAGAAAGTTTGCAAGTGTAGAAAACAATACGAATCTAAATTTTTCCAGTGAGAACTTCAGAGTTTGGTTTTCAGTAGATAAAAGCTTTCTTTTGCACAAGTATTGGAGTAAAGGGTTAGTTGTTAGAATTAGTAGTAAAAGGTTCCACTGCAGTGAGGAACCTGGTCAAATGGATTTGGGGAAAAAAATGAGTCTGTGCTCTCAGGAGCCGGTTTGGGGATGTCAGCTTGCCTGCAGTTTGGTATCTCTGACATGAAGAAAGATGCTTTTTCCCCCTCCTTCTGCATTTGACCCATCCCCCAGGTTTCAGTAGGAACCCTTCTGAATCTAAAGGTCTAGCGCTGTCACTCCAGTGATTTTGGTTGAGCTTTTGGCCCTCCATTGGTAGGGATGCTACTTTCCTTGATGAGAAGTGTTCCCTTGTGCTTGTGCAGCTGGAGCGGGTGGAGCCCCACAGCCCAGAGCTCCTGACCCAGAGCGAGTGCTTTGCGGAGATCGTGCTGGAATATGAGCGGCAGTGCCAGGTACGGGTGGGCAGCTCTCCGGCAGAGCTGCTGTGGAAGTACAGCTGTCATCCCCACGTCTGTGGGGCTGGGGCAGAGGAGTGGGGCACGCTCTGATCAGAGTGTGGAGGCCTCGCTCAGCACCTTCTGGCAGGAGGCACGATACAGCCGTGCCCCTGGTAAAGAAGGCTGATGCCTTGTCCCACAGCTTGTGATCCTCTGTGGGTTGGTTCCCCTGCTGGGGTACTGGAAGAGGGGAGTGGGGATGGGCTTTGAGTTCCCACTTTTCTATAGCCGTGGGCTGTTTTGTCTGGGGACTGTGTAGCTCCAGACCACTCTGTACTCTGCTGCAAGGTGTTTCCTCTTGAATACAAGGAGCAGGCTATGCTCCTCTGAAGGCATGCTGGCAGCTAAATTGTTCTTTTTTTTGTTTTTTTCCCCTTTCCTCTTTCTGGTCCCCACTTCACAACCCCTGCACAACTCCTTGCTGCTGGACTCTGCTAGAGAGTCAAGGTGAGCCTGTCCAGGTACCTGGTGTGTGCGTGGTTCTGGCATTGGTGTTGTGCTCCCTTGCACCTCCAGCATGGTGCTGTGCCCAGAGCTTTAGGCACTCTGGGATGTGAGCACAGCCTCCTGCATGTTGTGAGTTGCTGGGTGCTCTCTGCGTTGGCTCCTGAGCGTGCAGAGTCCAGCTCTTACTGCATTGTCCTTGCTTCCAAGTGCTGTGTGTGACTGGGGACCGCCACCAAGCAGAGATGGTGGCTTATCAAGTCACTGCGGCAGGGGCTGGGTGTTTGCAGCAAAGCCCTGTGATGGATTCAGCAGACAGCCCCTCCTGGAGCCGTAATTAAAGGCAGACATGCTGGAGCACAATCCAACTCAGCCGTGCTCCAGGTGGCACCAGAGGGCTGGAGATGCTTGGTGCTGAAATTGTTCCTGTGGCTGAGCTGTCCCAGGGTGGTTCATGCAAGTGCTGCTGGATGGAGGTGAAGCCTTTGGGCTTCATCTGCCCACGTGAAAGCACCCGCTTGGGTTTCTCCTTTCTCTTTGATGAATGCTGGCAGCCTTCCTCCTCCTCCTCCTCTGTCTGCTCTTTTGTTTAGAATGGAGGTTAAGCAAACTGGCTCTGCTTTTATCTAGATCTGCTTGGTTACGTATTTTTACTTCGAGATCTGTGGAAGTCCCTCAGTCTCTTGCAGCCCATCAGTTTTCTGGATGGGGCAGCACACGGGATATAATTTGATGCCCACTCAAAGTGGATGGTGCGGAGGGAGGCAGGATCCCTTGTATGCTGTTACTTCAAGCAGGTGCCCGGCTCCAGACATCCACGTGGAAGTGGCTCATTGCACAGCGTGGTGTTCGGCTCTGGGACTCATTGCTGTGGGGCAGTATTGGCACTGAGACTGGATATAGGCCAGCACAGGAATTTGAGAGCTCTCCGCCCTAAGCAGGCGGTGGGACCTCCCCCATGGCGTGCTTCCCATGAGATCAGCACCCTCTCACCTCACTTTGTTCCTGCTGCAACCAGGAAACATTCCCTTGCGGGCCCTGTGTTAACTTTCATTTCTTTGGCTCTTCCAAAATCTCTCATCTCTGCCTGTTTGGAGAGGAAGAAAATCCCCCTGCCTCATTTTCTGACCACGGTGACAAGGAAGTGGCTCTGCCCTTCATGCTGTGAGGGATGCTCAGTGCTCCCAGCTGCTGGGAGCCATGGCCTTTTGGCCACTCGCAGCCTTGGAAAGCTCCACAGCTGTACCATAACCAGTCTCTGCTTCAGGTGCTGTGGGACCAGAACGGCGTGCTGCGGAGGGAGCTGGAAGCGCTGCGTCTTCAGCTGCAGCAGGACAGCGGGGCCGAGCGAGGGCTGCCAGCTGCAGGTAAAACGCAGGAGGGTTTGTTGCATTTCCATCTTGACAAGAGATGTTTCCTGGTGGTGGGACTTCCACGGGAGCGTGGAGTGGTTCGTTGTGCCAGAGCTGCTGCTACTCCTGATTTTGGCACTGGGCAGCCGTGGGAGGAAAGAAGGGAGTGATGGGTGCTGAGGAAGAAGAGAGGTGGAAGGAAGGAGGCTCTTCCAACACGCGAGCTGGTGATGGTGCCTTGTGGATGAGGCAGCTGGGTGTGAAGAGGCAGATTTTCTCTGTAGAGGACAGTGAGGAGGTAATACAGTAAAGGAGAAATTAACTCCTTTAATGGAGTTAACTCCTTTAATGGAGTTAACCCCCCTTTAAGGGGGTTGGGAGGTTTGTGTTGAGCATTAGGATAAAAACTTCTTGTGCAGAGGGGTGATGCAGCCCTCGTGGGACTGGGACTGGTTGCCACATTGAAGGGGGGACCTGTGTCATTTGGGGATGTTGCGATTGGTCTGGATGAAGCTGCAGCTATCCTGAGCTAGCTTTGGTGATAGTCCTTCTCCGAGCAGGAGGTTGGACTAGAGTCAGAGGTCCAGACTCCAGCACTTCCCGGGGTCTGTGGCCATCCCAAGTCTCAAGGGGCAGTGGATCCAGTCCTATCTGCAAGCCTGTCCTCATAGGGCTTCTCTCTCCCAGTGCGCCTCTCTCCTGGCCCTCTGGTTCCCAATTCTGTGTGCACAGAGACGTTGCTCACAGTGGAGCAGCTCCAAGAGCAGCTGCAGGACCTGAAGGTGCAGCTGGAAACCAAGGTGAGAGCTTTGGGAGCAGACGTCTGACTTCTCAGCACAACTGCTCGGTGAATGGAGGGGGGGCACCTGTCTTCCCCTGCCCATTTCAGCTGGTAGGAAGATGTCGAGCCCTCGCTGGCTGGCAAAGGCTCTGTGGATGTCTGCTCTGTCACCTTGCATCCAGCTGGGAGGCAGCTCCTCACTGCCATCTCTTGGGCAAAGAACTGCTCTGCAGGGTGGGGGAAGGACGGAGGAGTTGCAAATGATGATGCCCCCCACCTCTCCCTTCCCTCCAGGGTCCCAGTGCTGCAAAGAAGGAGAAAGGGGAGCAGTGCTGGCTGCTGCGGAAGCTGGGACCTGCTGATATCTGCTTGTTAGAGGCTGCTGTATGCGGCTGGTTATCGTGCTAAGCTCAGCAGGGACCAGGAACCACTAGATCTGAGTTAGAGCTATTGGATGAGGGGGGTGGGCTCTCAGGAGGATGATGCTGTTACCCCCAAATTTTGTCTCTCTCCAACAGGTAAACTACTATGAGAAGGAGATTGAGTTAATGAGGAAAAACTTCGAAAGAGAGAAGAAGGGCAGCAAAAAAAGCTTCAAGGCTGAGATGAGCAAGGTGGAAGGCCAGAAAAGAGACCTGGAAGAAAAGGTTGCAAAGTACGAGGCTGTAATTGATGGCCTGAAAGCACAAAAATGTGTGCAGAGCCTGGAGCTGGAGGAGGAGCTTGAGATGGAGCAGGCCAGGGTAGGAACACAGCTCCCTAAAGATGTACGCCATCCAAGGCAGCAGCTGCACCAGAAAGGAGAAGAACTGAGGACGCAGTGCAGGGACAGAGAGGGCCTGAGGTCTGGTATTGTTCTCTTTTTTTCATCACTGTTTTCTTATGATCTTTGTCTTCCTTTGTTCTTTAGCAAACTTGCCTCTACTTCCTAGATCATTGCCATCTGCTGTCTTAAAAGCAGCAAAAAATGGCTTAATTTTCTTTATTTGGCCAAAATAGATTGGCTTGCACAAGAGTAAGGTAGTTGCTGAGTGGATAATCATCCTCCTTTCTGTGCTTCTGGTTCTGATTCTGCAACCTCCCCAGGGGACAGAATGGGTTCGTGGAGGAGACTGCAGAGGAATTGGACAGGAATGCTCATGCCTGTCCCCTCCTGCTTCTCAGCACACCCCGTGACTGCCCCTGACCTTTCCTCTTGCCCCATTTTCCTCACTGTCCCTTTGTATGCTTCATGGCCTCTTGTCAGGACCAGAGTATGCTTCGGCAGTATGCAAGAGGAGGATTTTGCTAGGTTGCCAACCCAGTTTTAGGGCAAGAGGAGCTGAGATATGGGATAGGTATAGGAGAAGGGAAGTGACTCAACTAGGGTTTGTGGCAGAGCAGAGGAAGAAACCTGACTAACAGAAGCTGGAACCAAAGCTGAAGGCATTTGTCGTGGAGAAGCAAAAGCTTGGTACGCAAGGGGCTGCGTTTGGGAAGGAAGCAGAGAGCACAAAGTTAGGTTTGCCTTCACCCAGCAGGCACAGCAGTGTGTCAGAACGTAGATGGGATCTGGAGGGCAAAAAGAGGAAGAAACCCTGGGAGACAGAGCAGCACAGGGGAAAACATGGCAGTCAGGCTGTCAGAATGGAGCTGGAGAGGAACAGGCTGAAGCTGGAGCTGCTACAGCTTGAAAATGTCATGTACTAGCTGGAAAATGAACCTGGAGCTCAAGAGAGTGGCAGGTTTGAGTGCTAAGGCAGTTTGCACAACTAACCTCGTGCTGCTGCTGCTGCTGCAAAAAAAAAGCAGATGCCTTGTGTAACACAGGGCTGCTCAACAACGTGTTGGTCCAAGAGCCTCCAACAGCAGCTCTGTTCCGTCCTGGCGCTCTGACAGCAGCTTTGTTCTGTCTCGCTGTCCCCCCCGTGTCCTTTCCCACCCGTGGGAGTGTGGTCGGAGAGCTGGGATGTGCTCACGTGGCTGTGGCTGGCTGCGCTCGTCTCCTCTGCCTTGCGCAGCTGGACGTGGGTGGTGGAGGTGCCAGAGGGAGAACAGCACGTGAATCCTGATGTGAAACCGAATTCACAGAGCGGCTGCCGTGTGGAGTGTCCTGCCAAGCATTAGGGGGAGCAAACGCCACGCGGCGCACCCGTCTTCTCGCTTGGAGAAGGGAGTGAGAACTTCCCCACGCAGCTCCTCTGCCTCCCACATGCAGTGCCAAGAGCTGCAGTGCTGCTGGGGCAGAGAGGCTCTTCTGTGCTCTCCGAGGAATTGGGGTCCTGTGGGGGCCTGGAGGTTAGCAGCAGCTGTTGGATAGGGCTGTACAGCTTAACGCAGGGCCAAGCTGCCTTCCAGCAGGTGCCAGCGTTTGTGGCCTCAGGGGAGACTGGGGTACCCACAGGAGTGGAAGGACAGTAAGGCAGTGAGGCTTCCTTGTATTTAGGCTCGTAGCTGTTGTCTTCTGATGCTGGGTGTCCTTACTCCCTTTGATTTCCCTTCCCTTGAAGACCTGCCTCTCGCATCTCTTGCAGACTCTACCTCTGGCACCTCTTGATTGTCCCTACACATTTTGCCTGAGCTATCGGGTGGATGTTTCTCAGATTTCTTTTGTTCTTGATGCCCTTGCAAGGCAAATGGGAATAGAGCAGGGAGCCTGCATAGGATGCCAAGAGCAAACTGGGCCTTTGTGTGATTTTTGCATAATTTTCTCATTCTGCTGTCTCCCCCTGCAGGGGAGACCTGTGCTGGCTGCTGGAGGAGAACAGCTTGCTGAAAAGTCAACTTGGGAAACTCCAGCAAGAGCTGAGGGAGGCAAGGAAAGGCAGCAGACATGATGAGTAAGGGAGGAACCAGCTATGGGAGGCTGGCAAACGGGTGGATAGCTAATGCTTGTAACAGGGACTGCCACTCAGGTGCATTTACTAGGTTTCTGCTGTCTCAGCCTGCCTTTTGATTACTCATTTCCAAAAGCCAGAACTCTTGCCTATTTTATTCCATGTGAAAGCTGCCAGTGCTGGGCCAGGCCTGGCCAAAAGCTCAGGCAGGGCAGAGGATGGGGTTCAGAGCTGGGTTTGGGGAAGGCACTGGGGATAAGAGGTATGGTGAGAGAGGAAAGGGTGGGATCCTCAGTTACATGAACTTTTTGGTCAGTAGCCTGCTGCTGCCTTAAGAAGCAGTTGTTTTCCCTGAACTAGGCTGAGACCTCAGGGGCAGAGGCACCTGATCCACTCCAGAGTCAGTTTAGGACCACGTCTGTTTTGGCCTGGTTTTCCTTGGTTTTGCAGACCAAGACTGGATGTGTGGCTCCCTGAAACGGGGGCCGTGTTTGTTGCTGTCTGTCTTGAAGCTGATCACATCCCTCTCCCTAACAGGAAACACGTGAGCAAGTTGGGCAGAGAGGAGGTACAAGAGCTGGCTGAAGTACCAGAGCTGATGGAGTCGGTAAGAAGCCATTAACACCGACTGACAGACTCTTGGCGGGAGGGTTTAGGAGGACAAAATTTGCATCTGCCTGTGGAGGAGAATGGGAGTGCTTGCTTCAAACATCCAGACCTGCTTTTAGAACCAGCTTCTCCACTAGGGAAAAGATGTGTGGCAACGGCCTGGCAAGGCCTTTCCAGAAGAGAAAGGTCATATTTACTACAAAGCCTCTAGAGAGGTCTTTTTTTACTTATTCCCCCAGAAACTTCGATCACTCCCAGTCTCAAACCCACATACTCACAAGCCCTTGAACGTGTGTGTGCAAAAGGCCTGGCCAGGATTCCTTGTGTGTAACATGGATGAGTGCTGTATGCTGTCAAGTTTGTTCCCGTTCCTGGGATTCCTTGCAATTCAGAACCGCAGACTGCTTTGTAGAAGTTTCTTTTGTACCCTGGTCAGACCATGGGCCAGCATGGCTGTTGGGAATGGTGTCCTGGCAACAACGCTGAGGGGATGGTTTCCTTTGGTGTTGGAGGCTGCTCTTGTAGCCCTTGTTCCATTCTTGTTGCCTACGTTTCCATTCGTGCTGTGTTCACACCAACCTCAATATTTCTGGTCAGACCCTAGTCGCCCTTGCTGCTTTTCCTGGGAGCCTCCTCCAGGGTTATCAGCTGCGTGGGCTTTCTTAACCATGACTGCTGTTCCTCAGCAAGGCTGCTGGGATTTGGTCAGGCTGGGAAATGAGGGCACACGTCCTAGGTGTACGCGAGGTCCTGCAGTGTCAGCAGTGTTCTTGGTTAAGGACCCAGCAGGGACAGGTGAAGTCTCTGTTACCGCTCATCCCACTCTAAACCTCTGTGCGTTTTTTTTCCTGAATGTTTTCCAGAGTGAGAAGAGCAAAAGGGAGGTCTCTCAGCTGAACACCAAGCTGAGTCAGATGAGCCGTGAGCTCCCCGAGCAAGAGGCCAGCCGCAGCACCGGCCCTGCCACCACCCAGCTGCAGAGCCAGAGGCTGGTGGAAGCTGAGCAGCTGCAAGGAGTGGGGATGGCCACGAGGCCAGAGCACCACGGGCAGCACGCAATGTGTTGGACGGAGATGGAACTGCTTCGGCAGCAGCTCAGGGCCTCGCAGGAGAAGGTGGGTGCTGCTCGGTCAGTGACAGGGTGGCAGGCTGCTGAGCGGGCGCTGTGGTGTTGGTGTTGCCCTGCTCAAGGCCGTGCTGGGCACCTTCCCCAGGCAGAAAGGAGTGTCCTCTTCCTCTTTGGGGTAGATAAAGGACTCTCCCTCCTGCAGCTCCCAGCAGTCTCAGTCCCTGGCTTTGCAGGCTGCCTGGCAAGCACCTCTGCCACGGTCCTGCTGCTCTGCTGTGGGTGTGCTGAGGTGAGAGCTGGGGTAGGGGCTGAGCGTGCTGCCAGACCTCTCTTCTCACCTGCATCACACCCTGGGGCTGCCCCACTGCTGGCACAAAGCTGTAGCCACCTCTCCACCTTTCTGTGTTGCAGCTTTTAGAAGCCAAAGCGAGCCTGAGCCTGGCCCAGACTCGGCACGCGCTGCAGCTGCAGCAGGCCAAGGCCCAGATGAACAACATGGTGCCAAAGAAACAGTTTGAGCAGCTGCAAACCAGCTTGAGGGAGGAACAGTGCAGGGCTCAGCGGCTCCAGGAAAACCTCCATCGGCAGGCTGAGCAGGCACACAGGCAGCTTGCCAGGACACAGGTAAGCAGGGACTTGCAGGAGCTCAGTCGAGGGTGCCAGAGGGAGCACTGCCAGCCTGGAAGGTGGTTGGGGTCACCAGAGGTTGGGGTGGAAGATGCTGCACATCAGGATCCCCCATAGGAAATGCACATGATCTTCACATTCAAGCTGCAGTTTTTAATCCTCATGAACCCAGTCGCCAGCCTGTGCTTGAAGAGGAGCCCTCCCCACCCCAATCCACCCACCCCAGGCCAGATACCTTGCCCCTTAGTGGGGCAGGAGCCATCCAGGGAGACACTGTGCTGGCTCAGGCCTGGGAAAGAGCACTTGAGCCCTCTACGTGGAGATGCAGAGTGCACAGAGTGGGGTGGGTTTACCTGTAGGGCATTGGGTCAGCAAGGTGTTGGGGTTGTGTGTGTTCATCCTCTGTTTCAGGACACTGTGATTCAGTCAAACTGACCTGGGCACAGATAGAACAAATCATAGCCTAAGGGATTAAAACCTGTGGACACAGAAACTGCATCTAGAGAAATTTAATTTTCTCTCTCCTTGGGTTTTTCTGGGCACAGCTGTGAGAAGGAAGACCATTGGTTTATTTTTTTCTTTTTAATAGATAACATTGCTGGGAAAGCTGTGTCTTGTCTTAAAATAGGTTGGTGATGACCTAGGGAAGGTTGTGAGCTCCAGGCACTTCCCCACTGCTCTTGCATCCTGCTGATCCCCCATTCACACTTCATAGAACCATAGAATGGCTTGGGTTGGAAGGGACCTTAAAGATCATCCAGTTCCAACCGAGAAGAGAAGAGCGTGAAGATCTGTGTGGTCTGGAGGTGCTGGGGGCCGGGTGGGTGCTGGGACAGCCCGACGTTAGGCTTCGTTGCCTGCTGCAGGAGGAACACGAGCGTCTGCTGCAGGCGGCCATGGAGCAGGTGGAGGGGCTGGAGCGTGAGCTGAGGAGCGCTGAGGCCATGCTGGCAGACAGGGCAGCTCACCTCAAGGACGCACAGGTGGGTGCAGGAAGGGCTGGTGCTGCGTGTCCCTGCCGGGCTGGGAGCCCTCTGAGGGCATGCTGAGCCTTAAAGCTTCCTGTCCTCGCTGCAGGCCCAGCTCTCCAGGAACAAACTGCTGATCGAAGACCTCCGTAAGGAGAACAGGGGGTTTGCAATGGCCCTGCAGGCGGCAGAGCTGAAGCAGAAAAGCACTGAGGAGAAGAACCAGGTGTTGGAGGAGCAGGCCTCGGCCCTGAAGCAGCTCATTGGAAAAATTACACCGGCATCTTTGAGTGTGTAGCGGGGCGCCTGCTGTGGCAGCCGTGCTGCTGGACCTGGCTGGGACTTAGCAGGTGTGGAAGGAGAGATCTGGCTGGGTTGGGAAATCAGCTTTGCCCTCCCTGATCTTGCCAGCGTTTTCCCGGGTAGAAAGCAGAAAATTGAGAGACCAGAGTCCTTCAAGGAAATTGGTCCTGTGGTAGTTGAATTGTTCCTCTGCAGAGGGTTGCTGTTGGGGCCACCCTGTTACAGGTGAAAAGCCAGGGAAGGAGAGCTGCAGGTTCCTGCATCTGGCTCACTCTGAGGAGGAGAGCTGTATCGTGGCATTAACGTGTGCAATACTAGCAGCAGCTCCTGCCATCTGCAGTCTGCTCTGAATTTCAGGAATCCCTTATAACTGATGCTGAACTCTTTTATTCCCTACAGTTACTCTTGGGCTCTAGGGGACGGAGCCTGAAGCTTCCTAAAGCCTGAGCCTAGGATCCAAACCAACATCACCTCAGTGGTGAGCAGGCCAGAGGGGCTCCTCTTTTGATGGGAGCCCCCAAGGCTGGGGGTGGTGCTGGTGCTCCCTGGGCAGCACTGTACTTCAGCGAGCTGTCCTTACTGTGCTTCAGCAGAGACTAGAAGGCAGGGTAAGTGTAGTGCACCTTGCTTCCTTGTTAGTCTTCACACACTAGCACTGAGTACTGCTCTTCCCAAAACACACTCAAAAAAGCCACAAAGCCAAGCACTCACATGAGCAAATACCAGCTTTATTGATCTGCCTGGGGCGTTACCCTCTGCGTGGAGGATGTGTCATTGCCATTACCTCCCTGCCTTGCTCCGCACAGGGCCAAGGGCGTTCAGCTGGGGGCTACCATTGCTGCTGTGAAAGGACTCCTGGGGTTCTGGGCTGGGGTGACTACTGCAGGAGGGAGACAAGCGTGACTGCATCAGGGTAGTAAAGCAGGGGCTGTGACTACCAGCAAGACGGCTTAAATATCAGGTTGTTGTTGGCATAAGAACAAAAGGGGATAAATTGGCCATGAGCTAAAACTCAGCTACGGCCTGTAATTCCCAGTTTGGCAGGGCAGCCCCTTGCCATGGGACAGGGACAATGGCAGGAGAGGGCTGGAGGCTGACTGAGGCCTCTGGGCTTAGGGGTGCTCCTTCTGCCGTGGTGGAAGACAACTGACATTCATCTTGCTTTACCTTGGGGGCAGCCGTGATTCCAGGAGCTCCCAGGGAAACTGCACAATGGCAAAAAGGGAGGTCCATGCAGGGTGGCAGAACAAGACAGAGTTAGCTCAGGGATGCTCCTTGGCTGAGGCTGGGAGAGCAGTGCAAAAATGGCCTGAACACTTGATCCTCTATCTGCACTCTTCCCTAAGATTGGGTTTTGGGTTCTGTCAGAGATGGGGCAACAGGCTAGGGAAACCTGTGATCTTGCACAGAGCTTACGTTTTTAGAAATATTTTCTCAGCCACTACTCAAAACCAAGCAATTCCACCATGAAAACTATAGGGAGAGCAGCTCTGCCATCTTACTATTTTGGTGCTTAAAATCCTTAAAACCTTCTGCTCCCTCTCCCACCCCTCCTGCAAAGAGCCCCTAGGCCCTACCACACCAGGGTGCTGGGGAACGTTGACTCTCAGTAGAGACAGAGGCAGTCAGCAGTGCTCATTCACTCAGCACCTTAAGAAAGCACATTTATAGGCCTCTGGGAGACAAAGCTGTGTCTAGTCCTGGAAAGCTCTTTCAGCCTGACCTGACACGTGAAAGAGTTCAGAGACACCTAAATAACCAGTGAAGCATCACCCTGCAGGGACAAGATAGGTTGGACCAGAGATCCAGGTCAGAGAGCGTTTAATGAATACATCGACTCTTGAACTATGAAAATTGAAGGCTGAAGCAGTTCTTTAGTTTGCAGCTGTGGTGTTCTCCTAGCTTCCACAGCCCAGCTGGTCAGTCTCTTTCTCCCAAAGGCACGGTGTGAACAAAGAGCTGCTCCAAGCCCAACAGCATTCACAGAACCTGCACGTAGCTGTGGGGCTTGGATACAAGGGCAGGATTCCCAGGCTTGCTACATTACCAGCGTGCACCCTTTGGTCACGCAGCCGTGGCCAATATGGTTTGCACACTTTGTAAACTTGGAGCTGGTCTTCACGTCAGGCAGTAACAGCTGTTACACGGAGCTGCAGGGGGCTCCGTGCAGAGATGCTGAGGTGGCTGAAGTCCTGCACACACCAGGGTTCGCTCCCCGTTATGCACAGGGCATCAGGCAAAGGCTGTTCCTCCCGTCCTGCGCACTTACGACAGGATGTGCTCCAAGACTCCTTGTCTGATTAACTGCTCACATTTCCAGCGGGGCAAAAAGTGCTGCAGGGAAACACAGACAAATTTTTCCCTGAAATCCAGGGGTGCCAGATCAGGCAGGGCTGAACCACAGTCCTGGGGCACGTCATGGGAGTGAAAGGGGAGGAAAAGAACAGGAAATGGGTTAGGACTCCATGCTCTTGTTACCAGTACCTGGCTGTTCTTCTTCAACAGGACGGTAGTTCCATCTTCGATCTCAAATTCTCCATAGTCCCTTAAACACCGCACCTGCAAAGGAGAAGGGCAGCAGTCCCTAGATCAACAGACCTCCCTTAGAAAATACCAGACAGCATTGCTGGCTTAAATCCCATGCTCCAGAAGTCCAAGAACGGACACATTCCTACCATCTGCTGGAGCCTCGCATAGAGCCAACCTGGAAATGCAGAACCAGATTGATGCCGTGGTCTGGGGGCTCTACCTGATGTTCTCTTCCAGCCTTTGCCCAGAGCAAGAAGCACCAGTGAGCAGACACAGCCCTCCAATGACTAGAGGAAGACCAGCCCTGCAGAACAGCAGCAGCATTTCCAGGAGAGCCTCCCCACACACACAGCAGGAAACGCCAGTTGTCTGTTAACAGAAGTCTGTTAACACTGAAACAATCTTAAAGAGCAGCTGATTGCCACCACAGGTTCTTTCTAAGACAGTAAAAGAACAGAGCACTTCAGCTACTGACTGAAACAATCTTTCACGTGCTCTTGGATGGTTGCATCAACTGTATAAGATTATTTATAGTCTCATCTATCAAAGTCCATTTAAAATAACACTAAACATCACCTCATTAACAACCCATAATGTGGAAACAAGCTTTCTAATCAATCCAAAGAGTTCTGTGAAAGGAAGAGTTAAGTTTCTGCAAAATAAATACTTAAAAACTTTTTACTGTGGTTCAGACCCCTCACCCCTACCACACCAATTCCCCGCAGACCGGTAATTTGTGTTTCAACATAATTTGAATCCTCAGTAGGAGAGGAAGTAAAACACTGGCAGAGAGAGTTTAAACAGGAAAGCTGTAAGAGCTTGTGGAAGCTTTGGTGCTCTGGAAGGCTTTACTCAAAGAACTTCCTAATGGGGAGGGAGGTGAAATTCTCTGAAAAAGAAGAGACAGCTGGGCAAAAAATGTTTGTTCACAGACAGAAATCACCACTTTTCCACTTACTTCGATGTACAGGCTTTTAGGAGGTTTTATGTCCTGCGTAAGGTCCAGCCCCTCCTCTCCTCCTACTGACCTCATGTAGGTAGCCAGGGACTTTTTGTACCGATTGAACCACTCCACCTGCAGACACCAACAGCAGTCCCTCAGGCAAAGCCACGCAGCTCATGCTGAAAGACAGGTGCCTGCTGAGCGCGATGCAGTTTGTTTGTGCTGTCAGACCTCTGTTCCTGGCAGCCAACGGTGAAGGCAAGTTCTGGACACAGAGCAATCTGAATTCAGGCTAGCACACATGCAGAGAACACCATTAGCTGCTCTGTACTTCAGTCCAGAGAGAGGATTTGAGAACAGCATGTAGAGACCAGAGTTCTGCTGGCTGTGAGTGGGATCTAATGAAGGCCACCCGATCCTTTAAGTTGCCAGGCATTACCTGTACTCATTGCACGCTCAGGATTGTACCCTTAGAACACGAAGAAACAGACTGACATTTACAGAAAAACACAAGAAGCGTCTTACGGTTCTAGTAGGGAGGGGGGAAGGTCACCCATTTTTGACAGCACTGAAAGAATCCGCTGGGGAGATTAAGTGGAAGGAGGGGAACGGTGCAAGACGAGGCAGACTCACTTCCTCAGCGGACATGTGGAACTGGATGGCGTTCGGCAGGATGCTGCCATACTCCCACCTGAGCGCTCGGATCCGCAGCAACCGGTCGTACCTGGGGCAAAGAAACAAGGGGCACAACCAGCACCTTGGCGATACCCCAGCCTGCCTTCAGAGCAGAGGGCAACGGCTGTGGTTACCCCCCCCAATCCCTTTAAAGGCTGGGATTTTTGGATTTTTGGCCTCTTTGTTAATTAAAACTAATTAATTAAAAAGCGCAGGAGCAAGCGGTCTTCCTTCTGGTTTTTGGTGGTGCCAGCACCGAACAGAGGCGGCCCCGTTGGCCGGACAGAAGAACCGCGGGCAGGTCGCTCTTTTTGGGGTCCCCAGCACGCCCCCCATGCCCCCCAGGGCACTCACAGGTAGGCCACGATGCAGCGCTGGTTCCGCAGCAGGCAGCAGTGGCGAAACCGGATGAGGAAAATCAGGTCCGTCCGGCCCGCCTTCGCTTCGGACCTAGGAGTAGAGCTGCGTTACACCGGGACGGGACGGGACCCCCTGAACCCCCCCGCGGCACTCACACGTCCGCCTGGTTCCGCTCGTACAGCGCCCGCATCTCCTCCAGCGCCTGCCGCAGCTCCTCCGCCTGCAGCACGGGAGGCACACGGTGAGGCCGAGCCCCGGGGGGACCCATCCCGGCCCCGGTCCCCTCCCGGTCCCCCCCCGGCCCCGCTCACCCGGAACGGCGGCAGGTGCCCGCCCGCGGCGCGCTGCAGCTCCCGCACCAACCCCACCGCCCGCTCCCCCGCCATGCCGCCGCGGCGCGCGCGCGGGAAAGCCGCGCCGCCCCGCAGCCAATGAGAGGCGGTCGAAGGGGCGGGGCCATAGGGGGCACGCCTCCTAGGGGGACCGCCCAGGCCAGGGGCGGTCCCCCTAGGAGGGGGAAAAATGCAATTTTTTTTTTAATTGCATTTTAAATTCCGTTTTAATTCCATTTTTCAATTGGTTTTTTAAATTGCATTTTAATTGCATTTTAAAAACTGCGTTCTCTTGTTTTCAAACTGCGTTTCTAAACTGCATTTTGTTTTTCTAATTGCATTTTTAAAATCATATTCTTCTGCTTTTATAAAATCATGTTTTTAAGTTGCATTTTTAAAGTTACCTTTTCTTTTTTTTTTAATTGCATCTTTTAAATCACATTTTTTGTTTTTAATTACATTTTTAATCGCTTTTTTAAATTGAATTTTTAATTGCTTATTAAAATTTCATTTTAATTGCTTTTTTAAAAGTCCATTTTAAAAATTGCACTTAAATTGCATTTTTAAATGGCATTTTTTTAAAAAATTGCATTTTTAAATGACCTTTTAAATTGTTTTTTAAAATTGCATTTTTAAAACCACATTTTAAAAATTGTGTTTTAAAATTGCATTTTGAAGCAATGCAATTTAAAATATATATATATATGTATGTATTTTAAAGAAAGGCATGCCCGTTTCCATCACTCCTCTTTTGGGTCTCCTCCAGGATGCTACGCACGGTTGTCTCTCCGATGCCCTCCTCCCCGTGCCACCCCATCCCATCCTGCTCCATCTCCAGCATCCTCCAAACCCGAAGCTTGCCCGAGCTGCAGGGTGTGTGGGGGAAGAAAAGATGCGAGGCCCTTTTCCAGATGGGGCAGGGAACCTTTTAGCCCCCGACACTCAGGAAATGGAGACAAAAACCCGGCAGCCCATCCGAGCCAGAATTGATAAGGGCAGGAAGCGTCTGTCCCTAATTCCAGCTGCAGCTGCTGCACATCGGCTGCTGGGGTTTGCCGGCGGGTGGAAACGTAGCCGAAACCCGAAGGAAAGCGTCAGGCTCTGCCTCGCCTCACTGCTCTGCCAGATTAAACAGGCCTCGTACATAAAAATAGACAAAATGAATGAAGAATTTACAAACATCTATATTTTGTGTTAGGAAATGTGATAAAATTAGGAAAACAGCTGAGGACACTGATTTATACAACTCTGACTATTTCAGGCAATGAGAGGTTTACATAGCACAGCTTAACAAGATAAAAGGTCTCCCACGAAGTACACGGATGACAGACAGCTCATCTGGATTCGACACAACACAGCATCAAGTACACACGTAATGTGATGAACAGTGCCAGGTCATTCCCCAGTTAGGTAACATACAACCTCTTGAATAAGGCAATTCAAATGTAACTCGTAAGTCAAATCACAACATACCCAGGCAGCATGCAGGGAAAAGTCATTTATTTTGTACATCGGAATGACACACCTTGCAACAGGTTCCCATTTTATGCAGTTAGAGCAACAGGATATAAACCATTCAAATAATATATATATGTCAACAGTTGTCTGTACTGGAATAAAGATTATCTGGTTTCTTTTTTTTTTTCTTTTTTTTTTTTCTTCTTTTTTTTTTTTTTGGTAAAAATAAAACTATTTGAATTCACTAATTAACAAAATGCACAGTGATCAGAAACCCAATTCTTCTCACGGTTGCCATCCCTGCCTCGCTTGCCCGTCTCTGTGGCACCGTGGCTGCACAACCCTGGCTTCAGGGGAGCGCCTTGCATGCAGGAGCCAAAAACTCACTGCTCCCAGGGCTGCAGACTGTGCCCAGGGCTTTATCCTGCGCTCCAGCTCCCACAACATCCCTGCCTCCCGGTGCCCACAGCCTGCATCCCGTTTCCTTATTACCAATCGATTCCTCTGGCTCTTTACCACCAAGAAATATAAGAAACCATGGATCTGCTCAGAAGCAAAAATAATAAAACAACAACAAAAAAAAACCCACACCCAAATGACCAAACAACAGAAACCTGAGCCCAAAGTCTCTCTGATGTGGTGGAGCCTGAAGGATGCGGCTGAGGAGGGATTTCCAGTGCAACAGGTGTAGGGATCACTAAAGATAATGCCTTTATTTTATTTTATTTTATTTTATTTTATTTTATTTTATTTTATTTTATTTTATTTTATTTTATTTTTTTATTTTTTTCCCAGTGTTAAAAAGTTCTTTCAAGAGGAAACTATGAAGAAGGGAAATAAGACTTTTCCCTACACAAAAACAATAATAAAAAAATGTCATTTCTGAACAGACCCATCCGGGCAGCTTCTCCCTGGTAAAGACCACCTGCCCGTACCCTGCAGTGGCTGGGGCTCCCCTGGGAATCCCCTCCTGGGATTTTTGGGGTTGATTTCGGGATCCCCAGGGAATGGCTTCTGGGGGGCCCTGACCTCGCTCTCCTCCACTGGGTCCCGTTCATCACCTGACTGCTAAAAAGTGATCCCGCGCCTCCCTGCTACTCCATTTACTGCTCCGGTTAAAATAAAATAATTTAAAAAAAAATCATTGGCGTATTTCGTTGCCCTTAAATATACAAAAAAAGAGCAAATCTTCAAAAGAGAGCGGGGAGAAAGGTGCTTTCACAATGACATTCAGAGCAAAAAGAGAGAAACGACATTGTACAGGTCATTAGAGAGCTATCTTTGGCAGAATATTTCAAATAAATTATTATTACAAACATTTTCTGCAGTCGTATAGTTACTTGGAACATTTCACTTTCAGCTACGGGGTTACTCGTTCACTACTCTCTATCAATAGGAAAACACCACGAATATATAAAAATAGATGAGCTTAGCACGACTTTTCGGGCTACCACGGCCGGCTGCGATGGTCTCGAAGGCAGCACGGAGCGGGTTTTCGGAGCTCACGCCTCCGGGTGGCCGAGCACCGGTCGTGAGCGGGGATGGCAGCGGTGCTGGAGGCCCCAGGTCAGGCCCTGCCCCGGCTTTGATGCCAGGTCCCCGTCCCCACATCCCCGCTCACCCCCTGGGATGCCGGCTGGCCTGGTCCCGACCTTCCCCCCCCACCCCTTCTCCACGAACATTTAGGTTTAAATACTTTGCTTTTTTTTTTTGTTTGTTTGTTTGTTTATACAGCATGTACAGAATATACAGCACCGGGTGATTATTTCCCAGTCGACTACGAGCGTCTCCCAAGATGGCCTCTTTTATCAACAAATATATATAAATCGACAGTCATAAAAGAGTCGTACCAACAAATAGTATGGCTTTTCAAAGAGTGTAGCTGCATTGTGCCGTTGAGCTCACAAGGAAGAGGAAGAGAGATGGTGGGGAGGGAGGCTGGAAGCGCGAGCTGGGGGGCAGCCGTCGGCCCCCAGGGGCAGCAGGGAGCTCCGGGGGTGCCGGGCGGCTGTCACGGGAGAGCAGGAAAGCGCCCACCTCGCAGGGTGCGTCAGCCCTTCCCCTGGCTTTTTAGGGCCACAAAGTCTCTCTGAGACTGTTTCTCCTGCCCTGACAGGAGGCCTGAGCCCACCTCGCTGGTGGAACGGAGAGCGGGATGGAGAAGCTGCCGGCTTGGCTGGGCCTCGGCCCAGAGGGCTGCGCCTCTGTGTGCTCCGCAGGCTCATGGCAAGAGGCTCTTTTCTGCTCCAGAAAGAGGAGACATTGCTTGGCTTTCCCCGTGTTTCGAGTGTGTGGAATGGCTTTAGAGAGCTGGAGTGGTCGTTCGAGCATCGAGATAACTGGGCCTCTCCATTTCAGGGGAAAATCACTCCGAAATTCCTCCTAAAGCTGCTTTTCGCCTAGTTCCAGTCTCCTCTTCCACTTTGCCAGAATATTACAGTCATTCCCTCCAGGCCTCTCTGGCTGAAATCAGAGCTGATGCTCACACGGGGAGCCCAGGTCTCACTCTTGGCTCTGTCTGAGGGTGGCTCTGTCTGGAGACAGCAAAACTCCGTACCCTCTTCTTCCTTGGCTAAGAGCAGATTTGGGCCTGGTGAACGCCAGGTGCACCAGGGACCTCTCCAGGTAACCCATGGGAGGTATGAAGGTGCCCATCACTGCCGAACAGTCCTCGGGAAGTCCTAGTTTAGACGGCACACCTCACACCACATCTCTTCATCACGAAGACCCAGGAAGCAGAGGACTGTGTCCTACCAAACCCAGCATTTTTTGGCTTTCACCGCCACGTAGCAGCACGCTAGAGCTAGGACACTGAGGAGAATTCGGTGACTTCTCCCATCCATCCACAAACAAAGGTGTTTTGCTGGATTGCTGCGCCATGTCCTTGATGGGCAGTCTTGAGTTATCTGCAGAGCTGAGCCTCCTGCTTAACAGCTGAGGGCTTAATGCATTGTGGAAAAAATAAATAAATAAAAAAAAGAAGAGCTGAAGAAGCCTTGTCAGAAGCAGAGTTGTCACCAGGGAAAAAATACAGAGAGTTTTCTTTCTCGCTAACGCAGCGGCTATCATGTCAAGGCGTTATCACAGCCTTTTGCTCTCTGGAGCTGCTGGAAGCAGGGTGAGTGGTGCTCCCACTCGTCTCACTGCACAAGCACATTTGTTCACGAGCTGGGCAGAAAAGGGGAGCCTCACGGAGTCAACAAATGAAGGCACAACAGGTGCCCATTCATTTCCTTCTGCTTGGGGGGATTCCAGCCACAGGGCTGAAGGCAATGAGCGATCCAGTCATGTACCTCTCTGGATCCTTAGGAGTCACAGCCACCAGTTTCCAAAGGCTTTCGTTACCACCCCTGAATATGACCAATAGCAGCCTGGGACACCGGCTCTGAACTAGAAATAGAGGAGGGGAAATAAATCCACCCTCGACAGAGAGGTCAGGAGGTGCAGGGAGAGGTGCCCAGTGGTTGTCCTCCATGCCCTGGTAGGGTTTAGGAGCTCTAAGTGTGGCTAAGCATCCCAAGTCCTTGCATCTGAAGGCTTCACAGCAAGAAGGGCATTGTCTCCTGCCTGCGCCCTCCTTTTGAACATCCTCATGCCATCACTACACAGCTGGGCAGGGTCTTAATCAAATTCTGCCCACTTTAATGGGGTAAATATTTTTTTAGAGTACTGAGAACAAGCTCTGTTTTGAGGTAAAGGAGTTGAGATGGACCTCGAACCCTCCGTTAAAGCAGTTTGCTCCGAAGTGTAGAGCCAGGCTTGGGTTTGGGGGAACTAGAGCATCTGCAGGCCTTGATAACAGTGGAAATGCAGCAGAAATGTTTAATCTTCCAGACTCTGTGATCAAGGGAGAGCAGGGCAATAAGGATGAGCAGGAAGGGCTCGGCATGCCCACCCTTTCTCCTCCTTGACCTGGAAACTTGCAGGTTCCTTTGCTTGCATGGCCTTGAGTCTGAGATGTGGAGGGTGCGGTGCCGATGCTGCACCAAGACCCATAGCCACAGCAGTCGGGGCGGGGATGCGTGCTGTGGCAGCACTTAAAATGGGGTTTCCAGTTCTGGGCGAGACCCCCTGGTTCTCCCTGTGTCCCCATGCACCCCGATGATGGACATCCCACCGGCAGTGCCCGCCTTGGCAGCTTTCCCGTCCCTCCGCACGAGGGCTGTCGCTGGCTGGCGAGAGGCTCTCGGCACCTCGGCTTCCAGAAGGAGGGAGGCTCAAGTCCTTAAAAGGTGAGGAATCCAGCTGTATTTATTGTCCCCCGGGGCATTTTGCAAGAATACAGATGCCTCTGGATGCTTTCCTGCGCAAGTCAAGTTTTTACAAGATAAACAGGCTTTCCTGCAGCTGTGCGTGTGCGTGTGGTCGGTCATCGGGAGAGGCCGGAGGGGTTCCTGGTGCTCTGCAAACGCTTCCCCAGATGGCACGGGTGCCAAAGCCTTTGGAAAAACAATGCAAAGGCTTCTCCCGGAGTAACACCCTCTGGCATGAAGTTTTCCCTCTTCTCTCTGCCCCTGGCACACCGACACTTTCTGGCTGTTTCCCCTGGGTATGGATACGATATATTTCTCCCTAGGTATGGATACGGTCCCCAACACCGCTGCGCGCAGTTCTTACCCGAGCACTTAAAAATAACCCTAACAATAACACACAGCCTCGGCTCCTCTCCTCCCCGCCCACGGCAGAAATAGCACGGCAAGTTTACAGACCGCATCCAGACTTCTGACATATCTGAGGCACGTGGCTATCAGAAAGGACCCAAAGCCTGCCTCTGCCCTCTTGTCCTTGAAGAAAGCGATGAAAACAGGGAGAAAAACCCACAAATGCTGGCACCGGGGACCTCCAGAGTCCGTGGGTCTCGAGGAGGAGTGCAGTTTACGGGCAAATGGGCGTCACTCCTTGCAAAAGCTCGTTGCAGATGCTGAAAGCACGGGGCTGGCAGAGAATAATTGAACAAACAAGGCTGGTGTTAACCATGTGATTTAGGCCTCATCCCAAGCAAGCAGTGCTCCATCACTCCCGCTGGAAAGCTCTCTGGGCTGAACGCTTATTTACTGCCTGTTAAACCACGCCGTGACACGCGTCCCGTCTGACTTCGCTGGCTGTGATTCATCCCGGAGAAGCAAAAAGATGATGAGAGTGAAATACCAGCATCACCTTTCGGAAGATGTAATTACCGGATCAGGAGAACTGCTTCGCTCTCACAGTTCACTGCCTGGGAGAAGCACACGGGCGTGACCGACTGCGCTTGGCTGGGGCTTGACAAAGGCTGGCGGCTGAGCTGCACTCATCCTGCAGGATGCTGAGCGCTGGCAGGGAGAGGGTCAGTGGCACGGATGGCAAAAACAGCTTATTTTTTGGGGGGGAAAAGACCAGGCTTGTGCAGCCCAACAATTGCATTAAATCCTCCGGCTGTGGGGGAACATCATTTACCTGCTCTGGAACTCCAAAGCCAGGCGCTGCTGCTGATGCTGGCCTCACTGTCTGCGCAGCCCCATCCTGAGCCTGCCGGAGCCCCAGGAGCTGCAGACCTGAGCCCGGTCCCCTGCAAAGGGACACATTTTAAAGGTGCTGAGGGGACCCGGGCCCTTTGCAGCTCTGAGTGTCCCTCTGCAGAGCCCTCTGTACATCTGCGCTGCCCGGAGGGGCCCTGCCAGCCGAACCACGAGGCTGGATCAAGAGCAGGCAGGAGCAGTTCTGTGCAGCTGGGGAGCACGGGCAAAAAGGGCAGCTAAGTTCCTCGCAGGCAGCTGCACGACTCTCCCTGAGTCTGGGGCAAGCCAGCACTGACGGGGCGCTCAGCACAGGAGCAGCATCTGGCCCCAAAAGGGCTTCACTTGCAAGTTTTGTCCTTGGGCGGTTTCCTGCGTCCCTCTGAGAGCCGCCGCTGCACCCCAGCACGCTGAGCCCGAGGCGTGACGGCGATGGAGCAAGAGGAAAGCTGTGAGGTGGGGCAGGACGGTGTGCCTGGGGGACCCGACGCCCCCATCAGCAGCAGAAACACAACGAAGGCAAAGCGATGAATAAATAAGAGATGGGTGCAACGTGAAGGGAGACAAGGGGCGGGACGGGTGGGGATTTCCACAGAGAATATGCAGGAGCACTACTGGATCCATGAGGAATCATTACAAACTTTATTTGTCTGTGCATCGTGTACCATTGATAAGGATCATCACAATTAGTGGACTCACTGCCTATAGTGGTGGGCAATACACACAAAGAAAAATCAATGAAGCCAAACAAACGAAAATGAAATCATTGTACATAAAGGTAATCACAGACCTGAACAACCTGCATTTGTGTTCAATTCCTCCCCCAAAACAATGAGAAACCAAAAAGAAAACCCCAAAAACCCTTCAAAAATGAAAAAAAAAAAAAAAAGCTTTGACAAGGAAAAAAATATATATCTTTAGACTCTTGGAGAAAATCTTACAACAGGTTAATTGAAGTTTCCACAGCTTGTTCAAAATGAGTACAGATACCCCAGCCAACCGCTTGTGGTACAGAGGTGCTTCTCAGCTGGGTCAGAGGAGCTCGCCAGTGACGTGCAGGCTGGGGTTTGCCTGGCTGGGCCACCAGGTGGGTGGTGTGGGGTGAGGAGACACCCATCAACACCTTGCACAACCTTATCCTGGAGAGACGGGGTGGTGCTGAGCGACGCCTGCCCCGTCTCACCCTTTCCATCGGTTTCGGAGGGGAGATGCCCTGCTGGATGCATCCCCTTTGCTCTGCCTCCTCGCTGTCACCCCGGCCAAGGCCACCGGTCCCCACCTCACCTCCGTGCCAGGGCTGTGCCCTGCTCGGCACCGAGTTCGCCCTCGCTGCGTGCTGAATGAGCAATCCCAGAGGCAATGCCTCGTGCTAAGCTGGCAAACCTGTCCCTTTTCCTCCGGGAATGCGTCACGGCTACCTTCAGAGGTGTGGGAGACCTCCTTACGGCCCTTCAGCTCTCACACTGAATTGCTCTGCCTCCAAATGGCTGTGGGGACGGAGCAGCCCTGAGGACTGATCCCGATGGCTTAGCACTCAGAAACAGGGGCTGTCTCTTGGCCCCCGAGGACACAGAAACACCCGTGTGGCTGTTATTGCTTCTCAGGGACCCGTGCGCGGAGCAGTGAACGGTGAAAGCTTTCCCTCCTTTCCCCCCCCTCCCCATGAAGAGGAAACAAACAACCAAAAAACGAAAAGAAACAGAACTATGGGAGAAACTAAACTACCTAAAATAAATAAAACCAGGTGAAAAGAAAACACTTGTATCTGCAATGCTCAACCCACATGGCTGGAAGGACTATCGCTATAGGATGCTATATACAGGTAGGGCTCGTTTCATTCATGCAAAATGTTACTAGTACCACGACAGCATGCCCGGGGGGTGGACGAGGCGGGGGAGATGGGCTGGGCAGAGGACAGGCGCTGTGGGACCTCAGCGTAGCACACCGGACACGAGGCCGCGTCCCCAAAGCACGGAGGGTGGGGGGAAGAGGGGAAAATGGGGGGGGAAGGGAGGGGAAATGCTAATTATACACACATTGAAATGAAAAAAAAAAATCGAATGACGAAAATGGTTGTGTTCTATCCTTAGAAAGCTCCCAGTTTCCCCTTTTTCTTCAGTCTGGTCTCTCGCTTCTTTCTGACAGGGCCAGAGGGGACGTTCCCAAGTGGCGAAGGCGGCTGGAGGATGCTCGGAGGTCAGGACCCTCGCTCGCCTCTCCTTCCCTTGCCCACCGGCTCCGTTTCTCAGCAGCCACTCCGGCCTTCCCCGTGCCAACGCGCCCCGGTCGCCTTCGCATCCATCCTCCTGGGGGGGTGGTGAGAGCGATGGGACAGGGCTTGGTCGCTGCCGGCTGCTCTCGCTGGTAGAGTTGCAAAGAGGGGACCCCTGGGAAGGGGGTCCGGCCGGCTTTGGGGTCCCTCCTAGTTCAAAGGACGCTCCAAAGCCGCTTTCCGTCAGCAGGTGTGTGAACATGGCAAATCTCTTTTATTCTTTCTCTGTTCATTATACACAGCGTTATATCTATATCTATACCTATATATTGCTCTATATAGATACATATAGATATATATATATTTACTATCTCTGATTGTTCCTTTAGAAGCCCTTTATGTGGCAGTAGGCTTCCAGAGATGAGAAGAATATGTACAAGAGCCACAGGAGGATAAAGAGTGAGGATGTGAGCAGCTTGGAAGTCCGCGGCCCGCCCAGCTCACCTCCAATTTCGGGTCTCCGCCGATAGAGCAGCACACCCACACTGATAAAAGCAAAAATGGTGAAGAGGGTGACGGAGAAGGCCAGGGTGCCGGGCGAGACTTCGAAGGCTTGTCCGTGTGCTGCGTGGTAGATGGCCGCGATGGACCAGGCCACCCCGATGCCCAAGAAAACGTTCACGGCATTGCTCCCGGTGACGTTCCCGATGGAGGCGTCCGCGTACTGGTCCTGTGTTGCTGC
Organism: Heteronetta atricapilla; assembly: GCA_011075105.1. Classification (NCBI taxonomy): domain Eukaryota; kingdom Metazoa; phylum Chordata; class Aves; order Anseriformes; family Anatidae; genus Heteronetta; species Heteronetta atricapilla. The sequence continues at coordinate 11,875,403 of CM021733.1, forward strand.
TACTTTGCTGGCAAACGTGTCTGCAAAGTGAAGGCAGAGAGAAACCTTCAGGAAACAGGCAGGTAAGGAGGGATGGTGGCGGGCAGCATGGGGACAGAAGTCAAAAGCATCACTGGGGGAATGAAGACATTGGGTAAATATATGGCCCTGCCTACAGGCACTCCTGAGGAAGGACTGTCAAGGTCCAGAAATGCCCAGGAGGGAAATCTCAAAGTCCAGAATTATGGGGCTTCCCCAGTATGGCTTGCAGATTCCCCACGGTGCTTCAAGCCAGAGACAGCTCTTCCCAGTAGCAGAGTGTACTGGCCCCTTCCCCACATCCACTAATATGCTGACTTGTACAAGAGGTGAAAAGATTGGGAGAGTTTTGTAGGAGCTGGAACGGTCTGTCTCCATCTATCAGGTCTGTTCAAGTTTTGTATTTTAATTTCTGTGTTTGTTGCAATGATTGCTCACCAATGCTTTTTGCCTCACTAAAGTCCAGTGTCCTTTGAAGACCCTGACAATTTGGGAGAGAAGCGCACAACTTTCACCCATTTAACAGGGGAGAAAAAAACAGGCAGGTCCGTGCACACTTGCCCAAGAGCTCCATCAGCTTCAAGACCAGCAACAAAAGATAAAACTCTGTGATAAAACATGCCTGGCCTTTTATGCTGCAGATTTTGTGGCTAGCTGACCAGCACGATGCTGTCCTCTGCCATAGGGAAATGTTGGCTTTACATCCAAGCCCAGCAGCTCAGATAATGCCCAGATAACACCACACCATCTGTGAGTGTCTCCCAGTTGAAACAGGAGTAGCCAAATATATCCCAAAAGATGTTCTCTTTTTCTCTTAAATGTTTCCTGAAATGTCAACTTTTGTCAACAAAAACAGAAGGGAAGACTTTGGCTGTCAAGGGTATGAGACAGCGCTACAAAACTTGCACCTAAAAGTTCTAGTGCCAGAAATCTAAAAATGCTCCTTCTTTTGCCCGAACCTGTTCTCCCTTTTGGTTCTGTTGCTTCCTTTTGGGGCTCTGATAGCATTAGGCCAGTTTCAAGGTCTTTGTGCATCCAAGTGCTGACCACTGGAGTTTTGGGACTGGTGAGAAAACGTGTGACTGAAGCAGGAGGTGGTCAGGTTGGGTTACAGCCCCGTCTCCAGGATATAGACTGGTCAGCACAGTAGTATGTGGCAATGGAAACTCATGTTTTTTTTCGCTCCCTGGTCAGTCTGCAGTCTCTGCTGTCTTCTGAAGCTCGGTGGCCATTTGTTCATAGACACATCTCCAAATATCTGCGGGGTCACAGCCTTCTAGTAGCTTCACAAGTGGCATTTCTAGCAGCTTCCCTGGCTCAACAGCATCTCGATCCACCTGCACCAAAGCTGAATCTGAATTCATACAGAGGTGCCTGTTCTGGGTAGAGCACCCTGAGTATGAACAAGCACCTACCTCACCTGGGAGACAATATCAAAGAAGACTTTCAGAAAGTGCCAACACAGGTAGCATTTTAATCAAAGACTCATTTCCTACTCTGAGAGCAAATGCCATGGAGGCTGTCCACAGAAATAGATACAACACAGTCTGGGCAGAGGTGGGCCTTTACAACAAACTGCCATTGCCCTTACCTGGCACCGATGTCCCCAGCGCGACAAACACGACGGCGGTGACCGAGTCCTTCAAGCCAATGGTGCAGCCAAAGTGGGACGCCAGGTCGCCGATGAAAGCTGTCAGGATGCCGATCATGAGGATGGAGACGACGAAGCAAGCCCAGCCATTCCAGTAGTCTGTCGGGGGCACGAAGGCAAACAGGACCTTCCAGAAGACGGTCAGAAAGTGCATCACATAGTCAAAGCAGGAGGGCAGCTTCTCCTCCCCACATTCATCGTCGTCGTCGTCTTCCCCTGGAGAAAACCGCCAGTGCCTGGTTAGCTGCTCATTCCAGGGGAAATTTGGCAAAGCCTTTGTGCTTACTGTGGCCCTCAAACACCACCTCTCATGGCTTGGGCCCTGTAAAACCTTGACTTCAATTATCTCATTTTCTGGGTAAAGAACAGGGGGCACAAGGACCTTTCCTGGCTCTTCTCTGTTGTACAGAGACCCTCCAGAGGCATCAGTCTTGAAAACTGACCTGTACGTCAGAAAACACAGCCTCATGCCAGCACCTCTGCCTGAGTTTGACCTTCAGATGCTTTCTGAGACTCGGCCCCTGCTCAGTACTTTCCTTTTCACATCCTCCCCCATATTTAATTGGATAACAAAACTTATAAAGTCTCCTGCAGGGAGAATGAGTGGCCTTGGTGTATGCCGTGTACCAATCCGCAGGCGTCAATTAACCCCACATTTAAATGGGGGCTCCATGCCATTACAATGGAGCTACTGGGGAAAGCTGCTCGAGTGCTTCTTGCTTTGTTATTGCTCATAACAACTGCTTTCTGCCTTGATGGAAAGGTGGCAATGAAAAGCCAAATGGGGGACCAAGACATGGCATATGTCCTAAGAAGTTGGCCAAACCCTGAGCACTGAAGCTTCAGCCCTTTGTGCCCCCCCAATCCTCCCCAGAGAGCACACACGGCATGTGGGAGCAAGAAAAGGAAAAAGCCCAGGGATCCCCCAAATAGTTCAGTCCTTCACGAGGGTGTTGGTAACCTGTAAAGGAAGCCAACCTGCTCTAGGTTTGGTCCAGCTCCAGAGCATGTAAACTTTGCTGGCATCCTGGGGGCTCTCAGCAGAGATCCAGCTGCAGGGGAGAGGGTATGGAGCCAGAGAAAATGTCTCCTCCAGGAGGGTGGTGAGGCCTTGGGACACCTACCCTGGGTGGTGGACATCTCCATCTTTGTGTGTTTTCAACATTTGCCTAAATAAAGCGATGGGAATAAACCTTGGGAAAGTCCTACTCAGCACCCTGCTGGGGTGCAATGTTGCACACTTATCGTTTGGCTTTGAAGAGCCTTTGCAGATCAAGACCAACAGGTAAGGTAGAGGCAGTGGGAAACTTGGTGTCTGCAAAATAACTTGATGGAAAATGATGTGTTGGTTGGCTTTAAGGCATTGCACTCATTATGGCAGAAACAGTAGCTAATCGGAAGCATGGTGTTATTATTTTGGCAGATATAAATGCCCCGTTCCTGTGCATTGTGGTGGAGATAAGGAACATTTTTTTTTTTCAGCCTGGGAAACCTAGGCTGGACTTTTGCTTTTTGCACAAAGGCTGGTACTGGCAGGAAACCTCTGTGCTGACACTGTAATTTTGAGGCAGGTATTTTAATCCTCTTCCCAAGCTACTTGGCACCAGGACTGTTGTGGATCTAGATCTTTACGGAGATGATAAAACAGACTGAAAAATGAACATGAGCACCACTGTCATAATGCTCATCCACATCTGTCCATCATTTTGTTAAGCAGGAATAATGGCCCTCTTTCCAAGAGCTGGCCAGATACTGTTGAGGTGAATTGAAACGCAGAGCAAAGTTGGGCAGTGACCGATTCAGGTACAATCTCACAAACTGCAGCAAGTTTTTGCTTGAGGACCTAAATCCTAGCAAAAACTTAGGTTCAGAGCTCAGAGACAAACTCATTTTCCCCAGCTGCAAGGGACAGCTCACGCCCACCGAATTATGCCTCATTTATTAAATGTCTGTTAATCATCCTATTAGCACTGATGGTAGTTGTATATTGAAGGAGTAGTGGTGACGGGGCTTTCATGTAACTGCAGTCTTTTACATACTTCACAGAGATGAGATCCAAGTACCAGTGATTAGCTTTGCTTTAATATGGGATCCAATTAAATAATTGATTCTGGCACAGACTATTTTAGCCATAGTAGCTATAAAACCTGCAGCGAGGATTGTCTTGCTTGATATGTTCATGCTGTATCCGAAATAATGGGAGGCACTTGGCTGGAGGCTCTAAGAATAACTATGCTACAAAGAGAGGGATGGCAATTTGAGGGCATAGCTGCTGCGCAATGTCCTGTCCTCGTTTTCAGATGCAAAGGGTAAATGGTACAGCCATCACTTTTCATTAACTTGTTCTGGGTAGGGGTTGCCATGTACAGAGGAGCTCGAGGTAGGAAGTGTGAGTGTTCCCTCATGCATTTCAATGCAAAATTAGCTGGGTGGGCTCCGATTGCCTTCTCCAGAGATTTAATCTAGGCTGGTTGATTTTGCCCTAATGCTTGCAGATGAAGGGCCCAGGCTGAGCTGTAAGGCTATAACATCCAGCCAGTGAGTTATAACATCTCCAGCTGTTAAAACCAGATTTGTGAGAGACCTTATTCTACCTACAACAGAAGTGGGAGTGCTAATACATCCTATACTGGGCATACTGGTAAACGTGGCACTGGTCCTCGTGAGAGCAGTACAGGAAGGTGTTTGTGAGGGAGAGGCAGTTCTCCAGGGGAAGGGAGATAAGGTCAAATATGATCTGATATGAGCATGGATAGGATGTGCTGCTGCAGCTACTGGGCAGCTGAGCCATAATCTACTGCTGAACCATAACCACAGGGGGCTGGAGGAGCAGGAGCATTGCGTCATTGCATTGACGCGAGGGGTCAAAGGCAAATTTTGGCTGTCTGAGGGGGGATGCAGTGACTGTCTTCAGGGTTGGGCGCCCTCACCCTAGCACTGTCCCCACTGCAGGGAGCACTGCCACTTCTTACCAGGACCTTCCATGCTGTTCTGACCTGAAACATTGCTATTTCCCCCCAGATCTCTGCCACTGAAATGAATTTTCCCCTCTGCCATCTGGTAGCACCCAGAGCGTTTCTCTGCCGGGTGCTACACACTTACTGCAGGAGGTTTCCCACGCATCAGACAAGGTGATCTCACGAAAAGATTTAATCAGCTGTCTTATTTATGCAGATGCTGTAAATAACTCCACCACCTGTTTTGCCTCGCCGCCTCACTACGATCTGTATTACTGGTACGGCCAAGCCGAGACACGAGCAAGGTTGATCGTAATTCACCTGGAGCAGCAGTCTAAACTCACCCGCACTGACAGTAATAGCCTCAATAAACTGCTCCCTCCAGCTGTTTGTGCCAACCACCAGGGCCAGGTTCGTCTTCTTAATGAGCTTGTCCACTGTGTTCTGCAGATGGAGACGCAGAAGAGAGAATTAGGGGATATCAGACTGGAGGTGCTGGGCTAAAACCCACTGGCACTGGTGCTTACAGCCATACGCTTATGGAAAAAGTTTAGCAGATGCTAAGCTGAGGTCAAGCGTCCAGGCAGTGAAAGCAAATGTAAGTATTTCCAATTCCCCTCATTGCCACTCAAAAAGGCCTTTTGAAACCTGCTCACGATGGGAGTTTGAGTGGTCTCAGTGGAGGTTTAACAGCAAATAGCACCGAGGTGCCGCAGCTCCTGTTGTTCACAATGCCTTGGGAGGAATTTTTACTGAGCTGTTTCAAAGCATTGTAAATAACTGGGACTTGAGCGAGGCTCTGCCTCTGTGCACTGCTCAGGAATTGAAGCTCAGTGCTAGTGGGGAAAGCACTGTGGCTGCAGCGGGCAGGGGATAGTCCTGGGCAGGCTTCACCACAAAGCCACAATGATTGCTTGCATTTAGGGTATAAGAGCTTTGCCATAGGAGTCCCAGGGTCAGGGCTCACTCAAAACTACCTTTATTGTAGGCTATAAAGCATCGCTGTGATAGCAAGGTTATAAGTGAAATTAACGTGTAGCATTTTGGAGCCCAGTGAGCTCTCAGGCTCACCTGGTTGATGTGCTTGTGTAATAACCACAGGCAATGGTCTGAGACCTTGTGATGCCAGTAGCTGCCTCACTTGGCTGTGATGCCATTAGTGTGTGTTGACCAAGGTTGTGTAAAAGGTGGGTCACCAACCAGAGGAGTAGAAGGATGGGGATGTGGGTGGTACCTTGAACTCATAGGATTCCTCAATGATGACTTCGAGCTTGGTGTGCTCCCCCAGGACTGGGCGCCCCATCTCTGCAATTCGTCTCTCTTCCTCTTCCTTGCTGGTCAGTGGCTGCTTCTCCTCATTCTCCTCTGTAAAGCAAAGAGCCCACCTGTGAGCCAGGTCTGGCCGGTCAACCTCTGGAGTTGGCTTCCCATCGGAGGGGGAGGTCAGGAAGCCTCCAGGCAGGAGCATGAGCGACAGAACAGAGGAGAAGAAGGAGGTCATGGAGCAATAGACAAGGTGGTTTTGCTGGGGAATGCTGGCAAAAGAGGTCTGCAACTTGTCCAACCTCAGGAAGAGTCTAATTCACCCTCAGGGCTGGGGAGTATGCCCTGGTATCTGCTGCCTCTCCCACAGGTTTGCTGGGGGGAGCAGATCACCACTAAGGCTGCTCCAATTCCCAGCCCTCCAGTTCTGCACCCAGATGTGGTTAGAACATTTCCATCACCCCACAACAAGCAGAGAGCTGTCAGCAGCCCCAGGGCTGAGCAGGGGATGAGACTCTCCTGAGCAGGGCTTTACCTTCTGGGGAGCGGGCTGGCGGCTGGAGAGCATGGGGCTGGAGGAAAAAGCACGGCCAGCACCACATGAGGGGCTGTCCCCAGGGCATGGCTTGGCCCCAAACCCAGAGAGAGGAGGCAATGGCAGGACTACAAAAGCCATGGAGCTGCTCTGCACTTCCACCAATGTATGCACAACCTCAGGGCGGGGGGACATTTTGTCACCCTCTCTGCACACCCCCACGTTGATCCCTGCCAGCCCACCCTTGGGGACGAGCAGAAGGCCATCGGGGCTGAGAGGGGCTGGGTTTGCTGGAGAGAGGAGTTAATTTTCTCGTGTCAGTAGGTAAACACGCCGGTCAGTCCGTGTTAGACCGCCACGGCCCATGGGTGCCACGCTGCGGGTACCTCGGATGGTGACCACGGTGCAGGGAAGAGGACGCTCTCTAGCCTGGACCTTCCTGAAGACGGGTTTTCCTATCAGAGCGACCAGCAGGAGATCAGCAGGAGGCACCGCACACCCCATGCACACCCACGCTGTGCCGTTAGTAATCTCTACATCCTACTGCACATGGGGTTAGCGTGGCTCCCGCCCGGTTGCCCCCCTGCCTGAAGAGTTGTCACCGCCACGGGGAGCTGCTCGAAGGGCCCGGCCTCGTGGCCAGAGCCTCGTCAGCCTCAAGGATCATTTGCAGCGCTCCTGAGGGGCTGCCCTGCGTCCCGTCAGGCCGTGTCATGGCCGCCATGCCCCGCCGAGGGCAGCGGCCATGATGGGTGTGCGGCAGGATGGGCATGCTGTGAGAGGACGCGGTGTCAGCAAGGGCGGCCCTGCCGCCTGCTTACCCTTCCAGAGTTTCCCTCCAGGGCGGAACAAAAGCAAAGAGGAAACCGAGAGAAAGGAAAGAGCAGGATGAGCATACGGCCATTAAGAGGAGGAGGGGGGTGGGTGGGTGGGCAGGGGGATAGCAGAGATCCATACCTGTGATGGTGAAGCCACCTAGATGAAACCAAAAATGAGAGAAAGAGAGAGAAAGAGAGAGAGGGTTAGCATTGTCACAGCAGCCCCCGAAGCCCCCAGAGACATGGGAGTCCTTGCCTGCCCCACCTGGGGCGGGGGGCTTGTCCCTGACCTGCACCCTAGGGGTGGCGTGGGGACACCCTGCCCAAACGGGGGCTCTTCAAGCCTCATCTGCCACCCCCCAGCACCTAACATTGTCTGCAGAGCCCACCTGGAGGTTGAGGGTGCTCTGCTTCCCTCCCCAGCCTGAAAACACAGAGGCTGGGTGGGCTGTAAATGCCCCGAGTCTGGAGGCACCACTTGCACCACCTCTTCCAGTTGGGTTGGCCATCTGTCCCACCTCTAAGTCACTAGCCTGTCCTCTTTTTCCCATGCCAGCGTAAGATGGGTTAATCTGCACAGCATGGTTTTGTAACCCAGCGTGTCGGTGGGTTTGCTACGGCTGCAGCAACACCACTCCCCCAAAAATGCTCCTCGCCACGGTGGGTTACCGCTCGTTAACGGTAATGATTTGGGGGTTTTATTCTGAGGGCTGTTGGGGCATCAAATACCTGATCTTACTTAAATAGTGCTGGCCGCCCTAAAAGAGAACATTGTGAGCAAAGAAAAATGTCAAACAAAATCAATCGTTTTCCAAAAATATGTAGACAAACTGGAAAAATGGGAAAGAAAAAGGAATGCGCGCTTACCAAGCTCATTCAACAACAGGGCTGTGAAGGAGACAGACAGAGACAAACACAGAAGAAGAAAAGTAAATGAATAATGAAATCAAAAGGGATATCCACAGAAAGACTCCAGATCCCAGGGCAGAGATTTCAGATCTGTAAAGCTGCAGGATACCATTAGTGTTGAGAGTGATGCACTAAAAATAAAGGAACAGAAACATTTCATGGGACTGTAGATTTAAAATAAAAATGATTGCAAACATGGGGTGGATGTGAGTTAAAAGGCACACTCCAAAAATTCATTTTTCCCCTTCGAATCATATGTGCAAGATCTTCCATTGGTCTCGGGGGCAGTTCTGCCTCGGGGGAGGACACAATTATGTCCCACGTGCAGTGGCTACTGGCTTTGACCTCCTCCAGCCACCTATTGGGGAGCAAGAACTACACTCGGAGACTGCACTTCTGTCGTATGCAATGAGAGAAGAAAGTCTGGGGCAAGGTTTGGCTCGGGGATCTGGTCACTCAACATTTTAGGTGTCTGAAACCAAAGAAAAAAGCTCTCCCTTGGTGCATGGTGGGTCTCTGGCCCCTGAGGCACAGACCTCACCTTGGCTATGTGGCCCAAGAGTGACATTTATGGGATGCTCCCATCTGCAGGGTGCTGAGCATGCAGCTCACCCCACTTTGCTGCCTCTTGTGAAAAATCAAGCAAAAAAAAGCCTAGCTAAAAAAAAAAAAAAAAAAAAAAGAGGCAAACACACAAAAAACCCCAGCACGGCCAAGGCAGAAGTGGCATCCTTTAAAATCCTGACTTGCCTTCCAGCTACTGAGTTTGCAAAGCCAAACGTCCCTCAGGTTTTTCTCCATTATCTTTGTGACCAGGAGGGTGAGAAACTTTCTTTCTTTCCCTTATTTATTTATTTATTAAAAAAGCCTGGCTCCTGCTAGCTATTCATATAATCCAGCAAGTCACAAAAACCATCAGGAAACCTGACAGAGGGGAAGGTGCAGCTGACCCTCAAGGCACCTGTTCTGGAGAGGAATGTGGCATTGCTGCTGGATGTGATTTGAGGCTGAGATACAATGGCACCTCCCTGGTCAGCATGGGGACTGCTGGGGACCCTCTCTGCCCTGAACAAGTAGTATGTGCCAGCCCCGTGTCTGCTGAAGGGAGAGCTTTTGTCCCAGAAATGAGAAAGTCAGAACAAATGCTGCTACCAATTTGTTCCAAAGGCTTTAATAAGGGGCAGTTGTAGGGCAACTAATTATCTTAAGTAGCTCTAAAACCACTTCTTGCTCGACCACCATTAGGGCACAGGACTAGCTGTTGCCATTAATTTTTAGTTAATTCCCTGGGGAAAAAAATTAAAAATCTTGGAAAACTAAGTGTCTTTTTGTAAGGCGTGCAGTTAGTTTAGAAATGTTTTTATTTTATGTGATGAAAGAGGAAATTGTTTTTATTATTCCTATGAGAAGCTATTATCCAGTGCAGAGCCACGAAACTTTATTTGAGTGTAACCTGATTTCTCCTGGATTGATTGCATCTCACGGCATTACCTGCTTGTGCCGTGATTCTCAGCTATTTCCAGATCCTAGTGCCAGCATAAGAAAGGCTAAAATTACTGCTCTGGCCAGGCATTTTACTTCAAGCAGAGGCTATTTTATCTTCTGGTAAAAATGATGCAGTGCCGCTTGCTTCTGGAGACCGAATTTTCTACGAGATCGAACGAAGCTGCGGCTGCGGAGTGGCAGGCCGGTGTGCTGAAAATATCCCTAGGGACTGGCGATGCTCATCAATCCCTGCCTGGGTCCTCCAGGGGGGGCCTCGTGAGCGAGACGGGGTCCCCCCGAAACAAAAGAGAAAAGAAAAACAGAGCAAAAAGCTGCAAGGGGCCAAGCTTCGAAGGAGGGAGGGCAAAACGGCCGGGAGCCAGAGCGCGAGGAGAAAGGAGTGTGAGAGTAGGGAGACACAGAGAAAAGCGGACGGCAGCGTCTCGAGAGCTGGTCTGGTGTTACTCTCACACCTTTCACTCCTCGTCGTAGCCACACCGGGTCCCCAAGCACAAGGAAGAAACTGCACTCTTTCTCATACTCCTCACGGTCAAGTATTCTAAGGGTAATGAATTTCCTGTGGGAACACAAGACAAAGGCAAACACATGATTGGCATCGCACGCGCATGCAGTTCACGTCCGCCGTGGTGCCGAGATGGTCGGGGAGGGAGGGAAGCGGCTGCACATCGCCCTGTGGCGGACGGGGAAGGGCAGGAGCATCCCCACCGGCCATGCCTGGGGGTTTCGGGGGGCCCCTGCTCCTGCCCTTTCCCGCAGGCGCTGGGGATGTGAGCTCGGTGTTGCAGGTGCCAGGCATGAGTGAGCCAGACAGGGACACACAGGCTGGGCTCAGCCCCGGAGCACGTCCCCCACCTTTCTTCTCACTCATCTCCACCAGCCGGGGCTCCCCGATCTCTAGGTAGAAGGTCTTGTTTTTCTCATACTCCTCATCATCTATCACCTTGATTGATATCGTTTTGCTGGAACAGAGAAGAAGAAATAGAGATTCAAGAGTAAGGGGGGAAGAGGGAGGAGGGAGACAGGGCGAGGAGGAGGAGGGTGGAAACGCCAGGAGAAGGTGGCTGCGGAGAGAAAACAGGGGGTTCGGTAGCACAGCCGGAGGGGCAGCACGGCCAAAAGCAAAGGGCAGGAGCCGAGAGGCCGAGAGAACGAGCACAGACCGTGGGGTCAGGGTGCCTCCCAAAACCCAGGGTGAAACACAGCCCCTCGACGACTTGCTCCCGCTTAACCCAGCCCCTGCAGGGGGCTCTGCCTCATCCCAGCACCTCACATCCACGCACAACACGACCGTCGGCTGCTCCCTTTGGGCTTCGCAGGCTCCCACTGGCAAGGGATGCTGTGGCCCCATCCCCGGCTCCTCTGCACGCTGCGTGGCAGAGCCCCTCTGTGCCCTGACAAGTGTTTGGCAGCAGAGGCGACATTTTACTCTCATTCGGAGCAAACACCGCCAAGCACTCGGAGGAGCAGCCAGGATGATTTCTTGTGCCGTTCGCTATGAGTCAGAAGCGTATTAACTTTGCCCTTCATGCTTATAATGAAACCGTTTACTCAAGAGCGAGCGACGGCTGTGAAGAGTGTAACAATGCAGCACAGCTCGGTGTAATTGTATTTTATAATGAATATCTGTAATAATTTCTTCTGTTGGTAATTATTGCTGCAACGGCTTTGTACGGAGGAAAAATGGGTACCGAGCGCGCAGCCGATCTTGCTTTGCTTTGACGAGTTAGGTGAAATTATTGTGTATTAAAAAACTAATGAAGGATGCAAAAATGCTCACAGCCAAGCCATCAGAGGACCCGGCAAAGGCATGATTTCAAAAATATTACTAACCAAATCAATAATTTTCCTGACAAATCCCATTGAATTGCAACCTGCGCATCCCCTCCACGTATGAAAAAAAAGCCCTTCTCAGGAAAATTAATTTAAAAAGCTGCATTCAGCAATACCGAGGGCAGCAGAGGAATCAAGGCGCAAACTGCCTATGGGTGTGCTCTGGCTTCCTGACTGTGGCGTTTCTAAGCTCTGCACAATAATCCTCTCTTACAAGGAGAACCCGGGGTGCCCATAAAATAAAAAAGCTGCTCCTGATGCTCAAATTCAACACAAGCAGGACCAGAACAATGGGGCCTCAGGACTGAAAGTGCCACTGCCAGCAGGTGCTGCTGCAATGCAGCTTTCCAGGTGGCCTTCCCAGGGTGCGAGCGAGGGCTCCGTGTTGGGTAGACATGAGCACTGCTGGCTTTTTGCTGCAACAAGGCTGCTGGGACAAAGGGTGGGAGGAAAAAACAGCAAGTCTGCTCCCCAGATGAATTCCCAATCAGCAAAATTTGCTGAGGCAAACGTGTCCCTGGGATGATGCTGCAATCCCAGAGAAAAGGGTTTCCTTCTGATGGTGTTGGAGACCACATCTGCCTGAGAAACAAGCACGTGGAAATAACGCAGATTATTCTTAGAGCACGCCTGATCTCCATTGCACTGCCTTTTGCCTGCTGGGTCCTGTAGGGCACCCTGAATCCCCCACCACTGCACAGCAAGACTTTCTCAGCAACCAGCTGAGGTCTTGGGTCCTCCTTAGCAGGAGACGGACTATTGCCTTACCCAGCTTTGTGCTCTAATTTAGCCGTATGGGACCATTGCTCTGAGCAGCAATGCTGGTAAAAGAAAGCGCTGGTGGTGCCATGAAGTGTCAGGGGCATTTAGTGCGTGGACTCTCCTCCTGTCCGTGTCCAGGCAGGGTGGATGAAATGTAGGGGGAATGTGCTTGGTGACTCCACTCAGCGCTGCCAACCACCCATGGGAACCACCTGGCTCCAGGCACCCCCCCCCAGCGTGCTCACACTGAGAAAAAGTTGGGCAAAGTGTTGCCAGGGAGAAACCAGCCAACTGTCTGCATTTCTGTACCAGAAACTGCTCGTCCCCGAGTCCGTAGCCAAGGCAATCGCTGAGGGAATGAGTTTCAGCTCATTTCCATGTACCAGCAATCAAAGAATAAAACAAATCTTGCAGAGTTGCAGCTCCAGCTCGTTTCCTCTCGCCGGCACCCAGCAGCAAGGGAAAGAAGGGGATCTTCCTGAACACGGCGTACAAATTCCTGCCCTTGCTCCTCCAAGCCCCACGCTCTTCGTCGGGGTTATGGTTTTCATTTCAAACTATGCCATTTCACTCAAAGAAGCGTAAAGACCTTCCAGCAGAGCATCCCCACACTCCCTTTGGTCTCCAGAACCCATTGGAGAAGTCCCCTTGGCTGGCGGTTCTCCAGGGATGGCGCAGCAAGGGAAAAGTCACCATGCCCGAGGGGACCTGAGGGCCACCCAGCACGGTCTCCTCTGACCACTGCCAAGAGCACCTGCCTGCAGGAGGATGTGTGAGCAGGACGGGCATACAGACATCATTTCTAACCAGCTCTCCCCCAGCCCCCAGATATCTGCATCTCAGGGTTTCCAGCCAGCCCAGGTTTCTATGTATTTAGCCATGCTCTGCAGGTTTCTCGCGTTTCGCTCCGAGCTTGGGTAAACTTCTGGCATTTGCAGTATCCCAGGTGCCAGGGAGAGCAACGTGCTTGCTAACGCCAGCTCGGTGTCACGGGCAGCAAATTGCTGGTCGTGTGAAGTGGTGTGTACCTGGTACAAGCATGCCAGCCCACCCACGCTTTCTAGACACATCCCTGGGAAGAGCAAGAGATACCTCAGCCAGACTTTGCGCTCTTTGTGGGCTCAGGCAGCCCCAGGGGTGACTGGTGGCAACCTGCCCGGACATTTTGTGAAAGGTGGTTTTCATCACCCCACAACATCACCGTGCCCAGATCACACAGGAGCTGAAATAACCAAGGACTGCGTGCAGCTAGTGAAGGTGTGCCCAGTGGGCCACGAAAATGGACATTGTTCACCTCACAACAACCTACTGCTACAGCAGTAACTAGCTTGCCCATAGCATGCTCTCACTGCTGGGACAGACGGACACTTACTCCTGAATCAGTGCAGGGAATAATGCTCTTATGCAGCTTGTCACCCATCCGACTTCCACTGATCACCCAGGAGAGCTAAGTGTATAGCACGGAGGACTTTCAGCTCCAGGTTCATAACTACAATATCCAGTGCAGACAGCTGGGAGAGGAGTCCTGTTGCCTAAGTCCTGTGATGTCCTAAGTCCTGAACCCCAACCAAGCACTTCCCCTGCTGGCGGGTCAGCGATTGCAGGCAGGGAACAACCAGGAGGGATGCACGTTCTGGCGATGACATTTCAGAAGCACATTTGCTGGTGCTGCCCATTCCAGCGTCTGTTCCTGAAGAAAGCTGCCACATTGATTTCTCATACATCTGCTTGTCAGCCAGTCACTTAATGAGCCCCAGTTAAAGCCTACCATGAGAGGTCACCATGGGGCTGGGGACACCAGAACTGGGCACATCCAGAGCCAGGGGCCGAGGCCAAGTGAACCTAAGCCATGAGAAGGTACTGGGAGTGAATCCCAGGGCATGGCTGGAAACAGCTGCCAAGAGCAAGCGGCTCTTTCTCCTCCCATCTCCACCTTCTCCAGGCTTTGCTCTTCATCTCTGTACATGTCCTCACCTCCTTTTCCCCAGAGACTGTGCCCAGAGGCTGTGGGGACTCAAGGCCCTGTTCCTGCTGTTAGGGACACCAAAATCCAAACCCTAGCTGCTCCTGTCTCTGCAGCACGCAGCTCTTCAGACCCGGGCACCGGGGAGTGCTTTTATGCACTTAGCAGCTTCATTGCTCAAATTTCTGACAGCTACTCGAGGAGGGAAGTTGTCTTGTTGCTGGGAAGGAAAAGGAGGAGACGAGGTTTTTCTTAGACCAGTTGACAAGAAAATTGCACCTGATAGCAAGGAGGTGACAGCGGTGGGAGCCCTCATCCCGGCTGCAGGTGACGTGTGCCTGGCAGGGGGACGTGCGGGAGGGCAACACGATGCCTGCCCTGCCAGCACAGGGTCACTCCCTCCTCGGGGACAGAAAACGCTCAAACGTGGGCCAGGTTGTGCAAACGACCTTGTCACACACAGTTTTATATGTTAAACAGTGGGCTCTCAGAGAGGAGAGGGTTCATTAAGATTTTTGCTCCAGCCCACGCTCTCTGGAGGACTTTACCAGCCAAGTGTATGGGGAGGGCAGATGTAGCAGGCAATGGTCCTATGTGGAAAGACACAATGGTTAGGGGGCTCAGTCTTGGCTCCACTCATGCCAACAGGCTGCAGATGTCCCCTCTGGGGGCATCTCATTTCCCTGCCAGCTCCCAGCCAGCAGTTCAGGCTGCATAAAGGCCATAAAATATTTTCTTGGTGACTCAGAGAGCTCAGATTTAGCCTCTTCTCCGGATGCATAACCATTAAAATCCAATAAAGGACAGGGGGAGCCATCCCAACACCCCCAAGCACAAGCAGAAGGGCAGACCAAACCTCCCCAACACCAGTGAAGGCTCAGAAACAAGACGTGTTATGGGCATGGTGGCCCCAGCCTCCCAAGGGACAGACCCCAGGGTTCTTGTAAAAACAAGCGCTGGGAGAGGGTGGGTGAGATTCCCAGAGCCCTCTGGCAACTCACAGAGCACACACATGGGGTATTGACTCCAGCAGATACGAGCTTCAGTGTGCAGAGTTAGCAGGTGGCTATCAGCGTGACATGTACTTCCTTGCAGTTGGTTAATTAGTCCACCACAGAGAATAAATTGGCCCTACCGGCTCCATGGACTGGACACGATGGTCAAATGGAGATGGGTGCATGAGGAGCAGACGGTGTTGGACATCCTTAACCCCGTGCTGATGGGGTCCCATGCTTGTAAGATGCCCCATGAGTCACCCATGAATGACCCTTTGCGGATCCCAGGCTTGCTGACGTTCAATGTCTGTGCTTGATGAAAATTTCGCCTAAAGCAGGCTGCCAACATGACATGGAGGGCAAAGGAAAACCTGCCTGAAGCCAAGCCTGACACATGCTTTCGGAAGGGTAAATGTAAGCAGATTTGATGCGGCAGCTCAGTTTGCTGGCCCAGCAGTCCAAATCTGAAAGGGGCTGCACAGCCCAATGCCTGCCAAAACGGTGAGCACACCAGCCTGGGCACTGCAAACTGGGAAGGGAGGGGAAACTGTCCTTCTGTCTCCACCACTGGAGCCAAAATTAACTTGGATGCTTTTATTTTCTTGGTTGCCCTCTCCTTCTTTCTCAGAGAAATCAGTCTTGCTGAATCAATCTCTGTAAGAGCACAGGGCCGTGCTGTCATCTCCGCGGCAGCATGAAACAACTGCTCCTCTGGCCTCAGGATGCATTAAGTTTAAATGACAACACACGGCTCAAATACATAACTTTGTCTTGCTTCAGAGCATCGCTACCAGGAGAGCCCTGGAAAAGCCTCGTCTATCCAGCATGCTCCTCCTTGGCCTTGTGGAGAGGCAAGATGTGGGAGGTGGTTTGCAGAGGCAGCAGGACTGAGGGCTGTTGCTGCTTGAATAGCTGGGAGATGACAGGCACAGCTGATGCTCAGTGCCTCAGAAAAGACTTTTCAGGAGCGACAATCGCCAGGTAAGATATTCCACATGCTAGACTGAATGCTGCTTGACGCTCTTCTTAGGAAGGCTGTGTTGGGCAGGAATTGTCAGACCAGAGATTCTGCTTTTCTGGGGAATCCCTGACGTTTGCTCTGATCTGAGTGTGCATTTTGCACTCTGGCTAATGCATGCCTTCACTCATCTGCCAATGTCACAATGCACAAGGGGCTTGCTGGCCAAAAAATACATGTTATTCTCTTGAAGTGCCCCAAAACAGGACCTGAGCCCTTGGTCATGCTTAAAGGTTTTCCCATCCCAGGACAGCTGAAGGTGCGACCGTCCCTTGGCTCTGGATACAGAAACACCAGGACAAACCAGTGCTTGCTGTTCTCTCCCAGTCCCATTGCCCTGCACATCCAGGTGTGGGGACCCACCACTTAAAGCTCACCGAGTGCCTGCTGGAGGCAGGATCACGGGGGGATCAAACAGGAGTCACTAAGTCTAGATCCATATCTGGATCTCCAAGGACAACACGCATAAACAGTGCAATGCAAGCGACGACTAGGAAGGAAAACACATTTGATGTGAATTTGATCAAAACCACCCCAGCAGCAATTGCTTAAGGCGCCTGGGAAAGCTGTCAGAGTAGAAATAACTCATCCCGTGGCTTCACACAAAACTGCTGTTAGTCCCGAAAAATTCAGCCTGTGCTGCAAGCAAGGGGTTTAGTGCCCGGGACTCTTCCCAGCCTAAGATCCTTCCTGCATATAAACCCTTGCAAATGCCACTGCTAACAAGCTGCAGAGTCTGGAGCCAAAATCTGGTATTTCTGCTCTTCCTCTGCCCGTCTGCTTGGTTGTTCTCATACGCATCTTGCCCAAGGGAAAACAACTGGAAACTCACACAATTGCTTCCCACTTCTCCGTGCACCCAAATACGCACAAGGCTTTTCTTCACAGACAGGTTCCCTTTTATGAGAATAATTGCTCCAACCTTTCCAATAAGTACGAGTTGCCCTTCTCTGTGCGCACCTGACACAGTTGCCATGACAATGCTCCTCAAACAGAACACATCACTCTTATCAAAACAGCTTTGGCACTTCCCAAAATGAATTTCAATAAGCAACTGCCAGCGGAGGGGACGTTTCTGCAGCCTTGTAAATTATTTAGCAAACTTTGCTGAGTTTAAGCTGAGTAAACAAAACAGAGGGCAGCATGTGAAACCTAGTGGTGTGGCTTCAGCATCAGGAATCAGCATTGAAGGAAGCCCAGAATACGTCTGCTGTGCAATGGCTTCAGTTGCTCCAATGCCTCCCAAAGGAAGACACATTTCAATCTCCCCTGGCATGGGTTTCAGGTCAAGGGAGGCTCTCCCTTGTTGTTTGGGAAGATGCTACAATAGGGAAGATGCTGCACCCTGCCCTTCCCTCTATATGGGAAAAGAAGCGTGCTGGGAGGACGCAGGGATGCTCAGTGACAGCAGAGGGCATGCTGCAGAAATTCGGAGGAAAAACATCGATACTGAATGTGCAAGCTGCCTTTCAGGAGCAGTATCCAGTCTCATTGTACCTCTGCACTGAGTCAGAGAGATGCATCTGGTGGCCAGCCCCAAAAATCAGCCCTCTCTTTTCAAGATGGGAGGTTGAGAAACTGCCCCAAAATCTTGGAATGGAGACCCAAATGTAGGATCAGAGCCTCCACAGAAAAAAAACACTTCACCATCACTACTTTTATCGTCTTTTCTCTAGGGATCAAGTGACTGGCTTCGAGACTTGGAAAGTGCCTGTAGCCAATATGTTTTCTGCTGTGCTGCTCACACTGGCGTGCTCTGCTGCTCTTGACAATATTTCAGACTTATCAAAACACACGTGCGTGTGCACACACATGCAAAACTGCAGTCAAAGTGCCGAGCAAAACATCTGCCTTGACCAGTCGTGTGTGCACGTGTGTGCAGATGTGATCTGTATCTACAAGTGCAGCACAGAGCACAGACCCTGCCTCCTCTCCCTGCTGGGGCCCTGCAGATGCTAATAGGCTCCTAAGCTACGGAAAAGCCTTTTGATCTTTTATTAGCTTGTCACTAAGTGTCACATTGAACTTTTATTAGGAGAAGTTGTAAGTAATCATCTGTCAAGGGATGTTCCAGTGCAAAGCTCACATTTTAGCAATTTAAATGGCTGGCAGCAGAGTGCCCCCCTGCTCCAGCCTCCCTTGGGCAAGTCACCTGTGCGGGACCAGCACCAGGGTGCTACCTGGCTATAAAAAACATGAAGCATATGGGATGCTGCTGTTGTGCAGGCTCGAAGCATCAGGGATACTCATTTCTTAGGACCAGAACCCAGCCTGTGAGCTACACCCTGGTGCTGCACAATGCTATTGCTTCCCAGCCTTTTCAAACATTTTCAGGACTTCGGGAGCTGCTAGCAATTGATTCTGATCTCCTCACAGAGACCGTTCTGAAACTGTCCCAAGAAGAGCAGAGGACCCTCACGGTCTTCTTGGACTCGAGGTCAAGGGCATGTGGACAATTTCACTTACCACTCACTGACCGACATGCTGTTGATTTGCTGCCAGATAAATTATGAAATACAGCCCACTACACCGAAACTCTGGGTATAGAAACCCTTTGAAAGAGACACCGGGGGCTCCTGAAATCCCCAAAGATACAGAGGGTTAAAACCTGTGGTGGGAGCACAGATGCAAACATGTGTTTGCTAATGAGGACGTTTGTTCAGGAGAGCTTTCGTGCTTCCTCCCGGTGCTGAGATAGGCAGGAAACCAGCCCCAGGAGGAGGACGAAAAAAATCTGCTTCTCCCTCCTGTTACCAAGGAGATTGTTTAAACAAAGCTAAAATAAGAGGAACGGAGTGGCCGAGAGGAACGTGAGCGTGGGGAAGCACTTGAGCGCTCTGTGACAGCTTGCTGCTGCACGCTGCGATGGGCCTGGCCTCGGCCAGCGGCTCTTACTGGGGGCAAAAGTCCACATTTCAGCATGTGTGAAAGTGGCAAGGAACTTCTAAAAATGGCGACAGAGAAAAGTCCTTGCCCACAGAGGCCTCAGCTGTGTGTCAGGGCTGTTTAGAGCAATCGTGGCAGCAGGAGGCGTCATTCGGTGCCATTAGCTGAGACCTGTTTGTTGAGGCCATCGGAGGAGGCCTCGCTGTGGGAGCAGGTTAAATCCAGCTACATCTGGTGCTGAAAAGACTCCCCTTCATGGCCATCTCTGCACCTCCAGTCCCCATCTACATGCCCAGAAGTCTGACAGACATATAAAATGCAGGATTTGCTCCTGTGACAACCAAAGGCCCACCACGCTTTGTGCGAAGGCAGGGCTCCTCCAAGCCCCACATCGCACACCCCAGCTCCAGCTGGAAACAGCCGACATTACGTGGGAGCGGCGATTCCCACACAAACACCAGAGCCCAGGAGCTGGTTTCCATCCCGCTGTGATCCCCTGCCTCAGACATCAGGAAGGGAACAGTTCCCAGATGCTGTTTCTCCAGCTGATCCGTGTATCTTACACGTGCTCATCTGGATTACTGATGCCCTCAGGGCTTTGAATTAAAGGCAGAGCATGTCAAAGTGCCTGTCGTTAAACTTGCCCAGGACTTTCCACGGAAACTTTGCCAGACTTTAGCTATTGAGATGGAAACTTTCCATGTGGGGTGGCCACAGCTGAGAGAGTTACAAGAAGCCCCCACCATCTGGCTGAGTGGTTCATCCGCCAAAGACTCGGTTTAGGGAAAAAGTATGCTGCTTTGCCCATGATTTTTTTTTTTCTTTTCCCCAAACACCATGCTGAGTAATTCTCTCTTCCTTATGCTTTGCTGCAGAGAATGAAACTTAGCAGAAGGATCTCTCCAGTGCTTAGGATGTGCCAATCCCATAAAAATTTGCTTAAATTAGACCAAGTTCTAAGACTCAAAAAACTTGCAAAATGCGTAGGCTCCTTCGAACTGGCAGCTCAAGGTCTTGGAAGACTTCATATGCTCTGGAAATGCTCCATCCTCTCCTGGTGCCAACCTGACGTTGCAGATGCTGTGCCCTCAGCAGGGCTTTCCCTGTGCCTGGATGCTGCTGAGGAGCTCTGACCGTGACCAGCTCTCCTTTTCTGACTCTTTTTTTTTTTTTTTTTGGCTGTCCTGATCCTGGGCTCAACTCTGTGAAAGCCAGGGGTAGGACCATGCTCCAAGCTGCCCCTGGCAGAAGAGGGCTCATCACGCCGGGTGGCTGCCGGTGGAGTGGTGCTACAGAAGGAACCTGCTGCCCTGGGGAGGGACCCAGGGAACACCTGTCAATTTAAAAGAAGAAGACCTAGAGGCATTTAACGCAGAAACATCCCTAAGGAGTGTCCTTGGGAGCATCTACCTAGCCTGAGCCAGGTGGGAAACATAGGGATGGCTTGGAAGCTGTTGGGTGGAAGGAGGGCAGGAGGGATGCCAAGGGGGTGGCTGCCCAGAGTCCTCCCAGTGCAAAGCCTGGGGCCATGGCAGGGAGAGACAAAGTTATTGTTAATTGCTTTTGGCACCAGAAGTGATGGCATGCTGGTGATGGCGACTGCATTCACACCAATTCACACCACCTCATCTCGATACCTGCTTTTTGATTGAATATGAGGATCCCAGACTGACCAAGTACGTGTTTATTTGTTACGGCTAGGTAGGGATCCTCTAATAGCCACACACAACCTGCAGCTCTATTTTCTCAGTGGAGATCGCCTTTATAAATCTATTTAGGTGTTTAAGGTTAATTTAAGCCCTAACCACAATCACTGCAGCAGGGCCCAAGCACGGCTGGGGTTTCTGGCCACGTGCCTGCAGTCTGTAGCCCCAGCATGTATCAAAGAACACACTCTTCATGTATCAAAGAACATGCTCTTTTTTAAAAAATTATTTATTTAAAGAATCCTTAGTAATTGTCCTTATTGTTTTCCAATTCATAGCTGCTGGAGAGCCTGGAGGATTATTTTGCACAGAGCTGTAAATGATGCCCCATGTTAATGATTGCTTTCACTGATCTTTGCAGGAAAATTCCAGGGTGAATTGTGAAGAAGAGATTTTCCATTTCTATGCCTCAAATAAACAGCTTCATGTCCAAAACCTAGCAGACAGGCTTCAGAAAAGCATGCTTCCAGGCTCCCAGAAAGCCTGAAAGCAGAAATGCCCAAGGTGTATTTATTCCAAGTGGATGACAACTGATGTGCAAGGGGCCCTGCCAGCGCAGCCGAGAACAAACCCCATCTCCAGCCAGCCGGGTTACGTCCCTGGTACACATATGGTGCCCCACAAATAGCAGGGCCATGTATATTTAATAGGCACTTGCACACACACACACACACACACAGAGCCCAGAGGCACGCAGGCAAAGCTGCCGCAGCCTCGATGCTGGCTCGCATTGAGAGGGTGATGCCGCAAGCGGCGGAAACCTGTTTGCTGACGTGATGGAGCTATATCCACCATGAATTTTGTCCTTTATTAGGCCTCTGTTATTCACTCTATTATTCATGAGCTCAGCCTCGTTTCCTCAAGCCAAGAGCTAATCGGGATGAGTAATTTGGGGATGGCTGCTTTGTCACCGAGCGCTCGCGCCGGCTCCCTGCCTGCCGCTCTCTCAGTGATTTTCTCTGGAGTAGAAGGAGAAGCTCAGTGGGGTTTTCCATCAGGAAAGGGCGATGCTCAAAGCTGGATGCGTGCACACCCCTTGGTTTAGGGCTTTGGCTGCTGATCCAGATGAGGTCCCAGCCCAAATTGCAGTGCCCATGCAGGCCCAGCAGTGCCTGGCTGCTCCAGCCCTGACTGCCTTCACGCGGTCTCAGGGGATACAGGATTTCCATCCCAGGGCTGTAACGAGTGTTAGGAAAATTAGCAATATCCAGGCAAATCAAGACCAGCTGCGAAAGTCACTGGAGCCGTTGGGAAATATTTGACTGGCCCACAGGGTTTCCCTTTTTCTAGCATGTTGATAGCTACAGGAAACAGACACTTTTTAAAGTTTTCACAACTGGGTTTCAGGAGGACTCGTCAGCCTTATTAAATATAGTATTTCACTCTGCGAGCCCTTATTTATTTATTTGTCTTGGCCCTGCCATCCCCGTGAAGCTGCCTGGAAGTGAGGAAATATGGCCTCACTGCGTTTCAGGCTGAGGCAGCGCTATGGATCTGCAAGCCAAAGAGGAACAGAAGCCAAGTTAAAAATATACATTCATATATATTTGCAATTATTCTTTGTGGCAAGGGTTTGGGAATTTGTTTTCTTGCTTTCATTGTGTTTTTAGACCTTTCCAGATCTGATACTCAGGGAAACATATTTTGCTGCTATATCCAGCAACCATGATGGCATTTTGATTTGCAGTGTGACAGACTATTCCACAAACTGGGCTCCAGACAGTCCCTGCTAAACAAGAAGAACAAGGCTGGGAAGCGAGCTCTGTGAAAGGCTTGTTCGTGTGGTTTCTAGCTGTTTATTTAACAAAGATCTTTGCACGGGCTGGATTCCACGTATCGCTGCAGCTCACACTGATGCTGGGCAGCGTGTGCTTCCAGGCGGATTTTGCCTTCGCAGAGGGCACTCTCTCTGTGCTGTGGTGTTCAGCTGTGTGCTCGCATCTCAGGCAGGTTCATCCTGTTCCTCCGCATGAGCACGGAAAGAGCCTGAATGCCTCAGAAAAGAAAAGTCCCCGACTTCAGAGCTGACTGTGCACAGCAGAGCTTTGCACTGATTTGCATGTGATTTGCGTTTCATCCCTAATCGCTGCACAAATGTGCAGAAAATACCATTTTAATAAGCTGACTGTGGGCCAGCCAAGCAACCTCACTCACAGTTTGGAGCCAGCCACAGCGTCAGCAGTGGTGCAGTGTTGCTGCTCAGATAGCCAGGGCAAGCCAGGCTGCCACCCCAGGGCCACCAAGACACTGCGCCACCCACCCAAGCATGATGCTCCATGCTGTCCATGCTTTATTATTTTTTGTTTACTTCAGGGATCTACCAGCATCTTGAAGGTCACTCCTGCAAGCAGAGGCTGGAGGCACTGAGGCACAGGACTCATCCCATACCTGTCCAAACTGAGGGGCTTGCTCTCAGCAGCCTCCCCATCACCAGAGATACGGACGCCTGCAGGGACACTGTTCGGGCTACTGGGGGGTCGGATGCTGTGAAGATTGAACTGTCACAGCTGGGACAGGCAGTTCAACAGCAGCTTCTCCTGCCAGTGGGCTTTCTGGTGCTTAACCATATGCAAACTCCACGTGCAGCTCTTTCTGCAGCAGGGTCATGCCTGGCATCCCGTGTGGGCAAACCAAGACTTATCGATCAGCCAAACAGCAAACCAGGCCCTGCTCATGCCAGCTCTTGCAGAATGGTTGGTTTTCCTCCCCAAACCTCTCAAAACCTGCTTGATTCACCTTTTAAAGGCTGGCTGTTGGGTCAAGACAGAGGATGAGAGGTTCTGACCCACCAAGGAAACTCCCGGGGAAGCCTGCTGCGTCTGAGCTTCTGTAGGACAGAAGTCGATGTTCATGATCCTGAGGCTGAGATACTCAGCAGAGAAATCCCAGCTCTGCTCGTGACCCACCGTGTGAGGTCTCAGGAGGATGAGTTAGGCCAACAATCTCAGTGCAGCCTTTGAAGGAGGATACTGAAGTCACCCAGTCAAACTGGCCCAGTGCCCGGTGGCCGGTGTCACCCCAGTGGGCAACTGGCCAGTTCGGCAGCTCTGTAAATAATGCAGCCTTTTTAATGAAAGCACGGAACTGGATTTGGATGCCTGGCCCTAACAAACCCAGATTAACCATGGGCTGACTCCACGCTGCTGCTAATTTTAGCTTCAAAATTAGTCTGACCATGGGCTGCCCGGCACCCTCTACTTGCGAGCCCTTCCAGCTTGTGTCAAACCAGTTTCCAGCTTGGAAACTGGTTTGACACAAGTGGCCCCATATCTGTTACTCCAACATGCCCACGGTGCTGGTCTTTCACCCCTTTCCACATCACACCTGCTTTGGGATGAATTTTGATCCATGGGGGGTTCTCCAAACACTGGAGGACAGGATCCTCAGCAGCTGCCTCAGAGCAGCTGAGGGCTGCTTCCCAGCAAAACCAGCTGCACGTACACAAATCCCTCCAAATACCAAATATCAGGATGTGTGATCCAAATTTGGGAAGAATTTCTTCACAGAGAGGGTGGTCAAGCATTGGAAGGGGCTGCCCAGGTTGATGGTGGGATCCCCGTCCCAGACATGCAGCTGTGGCACCAAGGGACATGGTTCAGTGATGAGACTCGTTAGGCCATGTTGATGGTTGGACTCGATGATCTTGAAGGTCGTTTCCAGCCTGGATCATTCTGTGATTCTGTGATTCTCTAAAAATCACTCAGGCTGAGAGGGGAAGGGGGCCAAGTTGGCCAGGTGTCAGAAATGGCTCAGCCACGTTGGATGTGACCGAGCAGCAGCGCTAGTAGGTGCTGGCTGAAACGTCCCAGCCAGACGGTGGCACAGGGAGGGTTGCTTGTGCGTCAGGATGTCCAGATCTGCTGGAAAACTTGTGTCCCGCTGGCTGGAAGCCAAGCAGATATGGCCCCGTCTGCCTTTCTCTCGACACCTCCAGGGCAGCAGTGCCACATACCTCTTCCCAGATAGGCAAGGCATGGAGAAGGCAGAACCTGGCTGATACGGAGGTGTGAAAACCAGCACTGAGCTCATGTTTCGAAACGGAGATCCTTCAGGACTCCTTATCTCTCCTGCTCCGTGACAGCAGCCAGGCGAGGCTCTGGAAAATATGTCACGGGTTTTTTCCCCCCACTTGTGGTCCTCAAAGGAAGACGGGGTCCTTAAACACAAAGGCGGTTATTCGTGCTCTGGCTCTACTGTTTCCCAGATCTCTGGCCATCAGAAGAGGATGATTAAGTTTTAATCTGGAAGTCAATTTTATTATTATTATTATTATTTTCAAAAAGGAACCACACTCAACTCCCCCACCTCAGATCCCTTGAACATGAGCTGGAAATCCTGCCAGACAAAGAGCTGCTCCTTTCTAACCACTGGATTTTATAAGAAGAAGGAGAAACGTTTTCCTGCAGTTCGCTGGGGATTTCATTTTTATCTTTTCAGTCAGAAGGTGAGAGATGAACATTTATTAAAGGTCAGTATTTCCCGGAACCCAGATGCGGGCTGGTTGTGCAGATGTGAGCGTTAAGCCTTATCTCCATCGCAGTTTCCAGGAAGCTGCCTGCTTTAGCTCGCCGATGAGCCGTAGCACACAGCCCACATCTCACGTGTGGACACGGCTGGCCTCGTCTTCCTGAGCACTGTGGTCACCAGCGAGGCTCAGCTCCGTCCCCGGCTCAGCCCACCAGTGCTGGCGTCGCCTGCCACCAGATACAGGGTGGGATCGGTAGCCTAAATCATGATGTCCTTATCTCCCCGTTTAAACACACGCCGGTCCAAGAGCCCAGCAGATCACAAAGCTATTTGGCCTTCTGGCCCAAACCATGAAATCCAAACGCCTTTCCCCATGACAAGGGCGAACTGTGGGACTCCCACTGGAGTCACGCCGCTCGTCGCAGTTTTTCCAGGCAGACGGGGCTCAGCTCCACCAGCTGACTGCAGAAAGACTGGGCAACTCCAGCCATGGCATGACACCTTCCGAAAGACGTGGGTGACCTTGAGGTGCCCTGAAGGATGTTTATGCTACAAGCTGCTTCTGCCGTGCTGGGAGAACTCACGGGGTGACTTTTCGCCAGATCTCTCTACTTTTCCCCATATTTTCCTCACATTTTCTAATGTTTTTTGCAGTGAGGGAAGCCTCTTTCCCACTTGCAGCCATTGTCAGCGGCCTTGTGAGCAAAATGGGGCTGAAGCAGGGTGCCAGGGGGGTTTGGCACAGCGAAACCTGGGGCTCAAGGAGGGATTATCATGTGCCTGTTGCGTGTGGGACTTGATGTCCAGCTAAGTTAATGCCTGCTTAATCGCTTATAAGCCACTCCATTCTGAAAGAGTAATAACAATAATCGAAAACCCTCTTTAGTCTCTTTGCTTTGTTTTCCTGTTTGTAAATCCTACGGCCTTCAACCAAATACTGTCACTGCTGCGCGAACTTAACCGTTAACCTACAAAGAGCCGCCAGTGATTATGCCTCTGAAAATAGATTTCATCCCTTCCCTCCACTCTCCTTTGCTGATCGACACACAAAAACGCTTAGTGATTGTTACTTGGCAACCACGGTAAAAATGTACTGAGCCACAAGTGGCTACAAAGGATGAAATCACTGTCATGAAATTTCCAAAATAAGTAGCGTAACACCAGATCTCTTATTCCTAAGAGGAACAAATACCTCTCTTCCTTCCTTACTTTTTTTTTTTTTATGCACATACACATTTTTTTTCCCTTTCCATTCTCTCTCTCTCTCTCCCCCTTTTTATTTCATTAGCAATGCACAATTTTCCTTCTTGCTTTTTTTTGGTGAAGCAGGGGCTTCATTCAGATGGTATTTCTCCACTAACACATACGTTTCTACACCTATCTGGGCAGATGGGGTTTGGGAAAGTGCATACACATTTTCTTGAAGTCTGGCTAGAAATGCGCTGTTGTAGAGGGTTTGGGCGGGCACGGTCCATGCCCTCCTCAAACCCAACCCCAAAGCCAGCTCAGGGTGCTCATGTATGTCCCCATATAGATGTGTGTGCATGCACATCATCTAGGACATTTCTGAGACTCCCAAAAGCAAGCCCAGGCAATACCATACAAGGTTAATCCATCTGAGACTGCTTTAAAACAGACATCACCAGTGAGAACAAAAGCTGGGATGGATACCAGTTATTGATTCATCAACTGCCTGAGCCTACAGCTGTCAAAGGTCCAACTTGTGTCTCCCTAAATCCACCCTTTTCCTATGGCTCAGCTCCTGTACTTCATGCCAAGGAACCCCAGGGACTTAAAAGAAAAAGAAATGAAGAAAAAAAGAACAGAGACGTAACTTGTGGGAGATACTTTTCTAGGTAATAAATATCTGAGGTTTAATCTTTAACAAAATATTTTACCACAAGAAAATATGTCACAGATCTCGTATGGAAAATGCTGTGCCTTTGCATCTGATTGAAAGCAGTCTTGGGTTGCATTTGATTAATAAATGCTTCTCTGTTGGTCGCTCAATAAAAGTGGGGAGGAGTTAGTGTTTTTATGTCTTGCTCAGAGACATAAAGTTCAAAATGTTCAGAGGCTGGCCGGCTTCTGGACAGACTGAACTCTGCACAATCGGAGAGATCTGAAAGCAATGTACACCAGGCTTAATTTTTCAAGCAGGAGTCTCTTGGAGTTGTCTAACTTCTCACCAGGGAAATATTTAATTCCAGAGATTAAACACTCTGTCTGGAGACTCAGAGGCAAAATGTAATGCTGATTAGCATTTGTCTCAAAGCCTAATTATTCACACTGTTCCCCGTTTAGGGAACATACTTCTTTCAAGATTGCGCATAAATTTGTGCCCACAGATGTCTTTCCTCCTCTGATCGATACCCATTAGTTGCAGCTTTCCCTAGATCTCAGCTACAAGGGCATCCTTCGCTCTGCAGGCCAGTGCTATGAGGGGTCAGCCCGGTGAAATCAGCCTCACACCAGTTTTCAATGCACCCCCAGCCCCAAAGCTCCTGCATACCATGCTGGCGCTTCAGGCGAGGATGAGGAGCACAAGGAGGTACATGCCTGTCCCTCTCCCTTCTGCTTCCCCTCGCACGCAAAGCAATGTGCTCCCTAGCTCAGAGGGAGATGCTTTCACCTGCAAAGCAGCACGAAGCCACACCAGGGAGGTAGGTGGGAGATCCGTGCACACTGGGCAAATCTTTAAGTAACCTGCCTGGACCAGCAAGACAAAACTAGCATTAAAAAAAATAAAAAAGCCCTATAAAACTACACACAGCATTTTGCATCTGTTTCCTGAAGCTTGTGTTCAGCTGGGCTCTCAGCTCCCCCAGGAAGTATTCCTGATGCCTGTGAGCACTTTAGGAACGGCTTTGGCCACTGGCTTTTTAACTGGCGAGCGCAGCCGAACTGCATCACATCTCCCATACTTAGCAGCCGATTTTTCACAAGTGCACATTTAAAAGACTCTTTCAAAAAATCCCATGGCCGGCTAAATTGCATCTGCTCTCTAAATGCACGGTGCAGACATGCAGAGCTGTGGGTGACTAATAGGTATTTAAGCTAGCTATTATTTTCTTCTGCAAACAGCGGCAAACCACAAACGCTAGTCACACGGGATTTCATTAGCTCACGTGCAGGAGACTTAGCACTCCAGATGGCTGAGGCACGGGGAGAAATTCCAGCTCTGCATCTCCGACACGCGAGCCCGAAATAGGCTGCTCTGCAGAATGCCAGCCCAAACCCATCTCTGTGGGGTCAGTTGGCTTGGTGGCAGATCCCCAGCACAAGCGGGCTGTGGGCATTTGAATGCTTTGTTTGCAAAAGCGGTGCTCAGCAGCAGGGTACCAGGGTACGAGCTGGTGGGACCACGCAGAGACACGGTGCCTTCCCCATCCTCCCGACCCTGCAGCCTTCTCACATGCTGCCCTGCCTCAGGCGAGCACCCTTACAGCATCACGCCGTGTCCTCGGTGGTGTGCTGCACTGAGATGCTGCACGCATGGGGAGCTACGCTTGCACCAAGCCCTGGCCAAGACTAGCTCAGTAATTTATCCTCTCATTTGGGACAACATCCTACAGGAGGTGATGAATCGCCCCACACTCCACGGGTGTTCATACATGAGCACCAGGCAAAAGGATGCCTTGCCTCCATGCCTCTGAAACCGCTCGGAGATAAAGAAGTAAAGCCGGGAGACCTCGGGAAAGCAGCAGGAGCTGTCGGAGGAGCCAAGGGACGGATTAGTTTGCATAATTCATTCCCGCACTTCAAGGGGAGGCTCAGGAGCCAAGGTCTCCTCTTGCTGAAGTTGCTCTCTTCCGTCAGCGTGCAGCGGAGACGCGATCAATCACGGCTGCTGCAGCTCCCCGGTGACATTTCTAAGTGCTCCTCTGAGCGGAGATGAATTAGAGACGGTCGCAGCGTAACCGGGGGGGGCCCAGGTCTCCCTCCTGGGCTCCAGCCTTGCTCTCCTCCAGACCACGCTCCCCAAGACAGATGGGATCAAGGCGATACGGCTTGTACACCGTGGCACCAGTCCTGCTAACAAGCTATTAACAAGAGGTGCTTTCGGACTGTACCACTGTTAATGGGAGACTGACAACTGCAGAGTAAATCACCTAAAGCAGATAAAACCCAAGTGCTCCTCCGTCTGCACAAAGCCACGGGGCAGCGCTCCAACGGGAAGCCAGCTGCTGGAAGATGCAGCCCTGGGGTGTGACCCAGCACACGCTGCCTCTATCTCCACCTTTGCTTGCCTCAGTTTCCCCTGTCTGCATGATATGAAAGGCTTTGTGAAGCGCCTGGGCACCTCTGGGCTATATACGACCACAGATATTGCTTTGAATTTCTCAGCTACTGCACATTCACGCTGATGGCTTCCTCGGGATGAGTACAGCAGACAGACAGCAGTAGGGCCAGTTGGGATTTGGCCCTCAGAGCCTAAACGTACCCTGGATTTCCTGCATTTCCTCCCTGTCGGTAGCAGCCGCCCTCTGTCAGCAAGAAGAAATCCTCTGCCAGGCTCGTCTCCGCGCACAGCGAGCTCCCGGGGGCTGCAGCCTCTCGTTGCTCCCTGCTCGCCCAACCATCTCTGTCTCGAGAAGAAAGCCTCCAGCTGCACAGTCTTCCCTCTCGGCTCTCCTTGGAGCCTCAGCTCCTGCAACAGAAGGCCTGGAGAGCTGCCTGGGTCCTTTGCTCCCACCGAGGGCAAGGACTGCTGCCTCCTTGAAGCGCCTGCTTGTGGCAATGCTTCCCCGGGGGGGGCACACTCTCCAGTGCCAGGCACAACTCCTAACTGCAGCTACATTAACTAATTTTTTTTTTTTTTTTAATGGTTTGCTATTTGTGCCTTTTGCAGATCTCAGGACCTTCCGCTCAGCCCAAGGAGCCGTCGATCTGCTGGGCAGCTGTTGGCACATCTGGGAAGGACGGACGGAGCCCGTGGGCTTGAGCAGCCCTGGCACGGCGCAGCTTGGACGCGGTGCCCTCCGTCACCCGCTGCATCCACTCCCCCAGCAGCTTGAGGGGACCTTTATTTGTCACCAGCGTTACCAGGGCCACAAACCTGGCACACAGCCGCAGCACGGAGAACTAAAAATACACCACTCTCAGCACGGCCCTGGGAAAGAGCGGGATTCCCATGGCACGGCCAAAAAAGCAGGGAGCACAGAGGCACCAGGGCTGCCGGGCAAACCTGCCTTCATCCCCAGGGGCATGCAGACAGGGAGCCTACAGAAGTGTGTTTTATAGGGCCAGGGAGGCACAGCGTGTTTGGGATGGGGAGCAAAGTGGGGAGAGGGAAGCCTTGGGGACGGCTTCCAGGAAGAACACCCGGCTCTGCTCTCAGCTCAGATGAAGGGGCTTCATTGCTGAGCCACAGAGCGAGCCACTGAGCAAGGAAGAGAAAGGGATGGCATCTATCAAATGGATAGTGATGATGTTGCTAATTGGGGTGGAGGACTTGAGTTGG
Organism: Heteronetta atricapilla; assembly: GCA_011075105.1. Taxonomy (NCBI): domain Eukaryota; kingdom Metazoa; phylum Chordata; class Aves; order Anseriformes; family Anatidae; genus Heteronetta; species Heteronetta atricapilla. Next base: position 11,906,151 of record CM021733.1, read on the forward strand.
TCTCTCCAGAGGAGGAAGCAGGGGCAGGGGTCACGGGCGGTGGCATTTTGGAGAATGCACACTCATTGCCCAGCCGTTGGGTAGGCACGAGGGCGTCCGCGCTGGCCAAGCCTTGCTTTGTTCAGAGGCAATGTTCTTGCCAATCTGAGCAATGCAGGATGATGTAAGTGCATCATCCATTATTGCTATTTTCATTTCTGACACATGGAAAAATTAATTTTCTTTTAAAAAGTGATGTATGAAGAACCCAGATTTGCCTGAATAATATACGAACCTCTAATCTAGCTGTTACCCTTTGTCTGAAGCATTAACATTAGCAAAAGTCAATTTAGGATGATTGCTTTTAAGTTGTAAAGCCAATGTTCAATTAGAGCATGAAATGAAAGACTTATCACTAGTACTGGCACAAAGATTTATTCCCAAAGTATTTCCTTTCAGCCATAAAGATGCTGGTTTTGTTGAAAGTGACACGTATAGAACAAGCCACTCTTGTCTAATGTTACTATGAAAAATAGTTTGGAATCAAACATTTTTTTTTTCTATTTAGCATAATGAGAGCATTTTGTTAAAAAAATTCAACATCGCACTTTGAGTTTCACCTACAGAGTTCAGTCTGAGGAGAATCCCATTGCCATGGTGGGTGAGCAGGCTGGAGGGGATATCGTTCACCTTCTGCTAGGGCAGCAGTGGTGGGAGCTGCACTGATGCCGTTAGTGATTTAATGACCAAACAGAGCCTCCAGAAGACTTCCAGGTGTTTTACAATGGCAATTCCCATTTGGTTTGCCCCTTTGGATGGCCAACATACCAGGCTTTCTAGCGAGCTCTCACAGGAGGCGTGGGGAAGGGGTGATATGTGAAGATGAAGCAACTTCGGCAGGAAAAACTGCGTGCAACAACACATGGGGCTCCACTGGGGAAATGAAAGAGAAAGCAGTGACAAACAGCCTGCTGGTATGTTGTATTGTCACATACCACACAGGGCTCTGCAAGTGATCACTTTGTCCTGGATATTGCTGATTTCTGTCCTTGCTAGCAGCCCCCTGGGCCCCTGCACCTATTCAGCCCCATGCTGCCCAAAGGGAAGCAGCACTTCGTCGAGCCAGACTTGGGGTTTGTCTCGAGCTAGGCAGAGAGAGTGACCACTGCTGAAATAACAACAAAAAGAAAAAAAAAAAAAAAAAAAAAAAAAAAAAAAAAGAGCATTTTGGTGCTTGCTGTGCCTAGAAATAGCTGGAAGGCAGCGATGGGGACAAGAAAGCCCCAGGCGACATGCTGGGGGGCACGGCGATCCGCCCGGTCCCGAGGAAGCTCGCCAGTACGCCTTGTTCCCACTCAGCACTATTAATTTGGCTGAGCAGCCAGCAGCGGTGAGCCGTCTGCGCAGAGCCCTGCGCTGAATAATAAGCCCCGACGTCGAGACGCGAGGCATGGCCGGGGCGAGGCGGCCAGGGATCTCTGCCAGCTGCCCCTCACTGCCCTGCCGTGCCGTGCCGGGGGTCTGGCACCGCCGCGCTCCTCTCCCCTCCAAAACGCATCGCTGTCTGCTGGTTTCTTCCATGGAAACAACGTGCATGTGAGCGATAACCCACGGGTCAGCTCTCTGCCAGCGTCAAATGGCCAAATTGGTCACGCTCAGCGAACAGGCGCTGATTTACGCAAGGCAAGGGGCTAGGCCTGAATCGCCACCAGGATCCTTTCCTCTTGGAAGTGAAGCTGGTCCGCTGTGCTTGGGTTGGCAGCGGTTTAGCTTAACGCTATCATACAGCTAGGGCTTGGAAAGAGGAGGTGAAGCAAGCCAAGCGGGTATCTGCAGTCAATCTGTGCCTGGAATGGACTGAAAATGAGCAACACAGCCCGATTTGGTCTTAGGGTGCTGGTCTGGAAATCACAGGGAAAAGATTAAAGGAGGACAAGGACATAATATCTCCAAGGGGAATTTATTCCCACAACAGAAATCACTGAGTTCATTTATACAGAACTATTTCTCAAGGCTGTAGCGATTATCACCTCACTGAGATATTTTCCAGCTGCACTTTTCAGAGGCCTGGATGGATCAGAATTACACCTTGGTTCTGGGCAGCTTCTGGCAAAAGTTTATATTGCATCAAGAAATGGAAAAAAGTACTAGAAAGTTTCTCGCAATGAGAACATTTGTCACTAAGATGTTTCATGGAATAAACCCTGGGCATGGGACCAAGAGAAGTAATTGGACTGGCCTTGCTCCATGTTTAAGATACTTGTCTTGGGCGTTTGAAATATGAAAAGAATATCAGGTCTTTCTTCCAGAGAGTGGGGAAGAGAGGGGCTGATGGCATTTTGTTTCTTGGGCTTTGAAGGCTCACATATCCTAAAGCTGCTGAGGACGCAGAGACAAGGAGCTGACAAGCCGATAAGTGCATGATGTGTAAAGGCAGCTAGGAGCTGACTTCCACGCTGGGAAGCAGTTGTTCTTACCTGCCTGCTCTGCGTTACGGCTCACCGTTGAGAAAGGCTCACTGCTGAGGTGGAAGGAGATGTTACCGGCACAGCAGGCTCCCCGCGGTGGCCAATGCATCCTCCCCCCTAACCCTGCCGTTTAGGGGTTTAGCCTTTTTCACCAGCTTTAGGGGGTTTAGCCTTTTTAAACAGGCTGCCGGATTTGTCCTCCCAGGGCCTCAAGGGGTGACAAACCATGCATGGGGATGAGCCTGGAGATGGATGGAGCAACCAAGCGAGGCCAACGTCACCCCACATTGGGCACAGCCCCCTCAAAATACTGCAGGCAGCCTGTCCTGCCCCGTCTATCTCCCTGCTGACCAGTGGTTTTGAAGAATACCATGGCTTTGGAGGCAGCATTGAACCTTGCACCCTGCCCTTCAAACTCGGTGTGCGGTCCCAGCTCTGAGAAATGCATCATCGCAAGCCCAGCGAAAGTAAGCCTGGACGTTGCAGCCAACGTCACCCTCTCTGGCACGGGAGGGATGAAAGCCTGATGTGTATTGCTGGTCCAAAAGCCCTGAAATGCGTGTTGCCGGAGCAGGCAGGAGCAGCCCAGCGTGCCATGTGGGAGTCACGCTGCAGCACGCCGTGACGCTCGCCCAGGAGTCGTGCAAGGACACTGTCTCCAGAGAGGCACCTCTCTGCGTGCCTATGGCCCGGGAGAGATGACAGAGATGTTTCCAGCATGCCTTCTGTTGGCTGCTCCTCTGGGCCATCCATCTGCCACCTCGGTCCCGGAGGAGCTGCTGAGGCGAGGACAAAGCCCAGCTCTTTACGCACAACCCCCGAATTCCCGAATTCCTGACGGCTTCCGAGGGATGCTGTAAGGATCAGCATATTAAAGACCGCACCTCGCTGATGTTGCATTGCCAGGGAGGCAAGTCCTCAAGCACAGATTAATCGCGTAGCTTCTGGAAGTAATTAAAGGGTATATAAGCCCTGCCTCCAGCTCAGATAGTACAGGCCACAGGCCTCAGCCCATGAGGCTGCAACTGCACAAAGCCTCTGCCTCCTGAACAGTGCCAGCGAGCCGAGGAGGATGGGTTTACACGCTATTTGTTTGCCAACAGAAGGTCCGCCATCAATATTTAAAGCTGAATGAGTCTCAAGAGTAGAGATGAAGAGCCCTTCATAAGGCAGCATCCATCATTTTGGTTTTTAATTTTGCGCTTGCTCACTCGCTGCACGGCATTATATGCACATCAGATAAATGAATAACGGATAAATAATTCACCAAATTGCTCAACCTCTTGATTCTCCCAGTCATCACTGAGCTTGGGCACCCTGCACAGGGATCTTGCCCCCCCCCGTGAGTTTCAGGGGGGCAGTACATTGCATTATTCACATCAATACATTGCTCAAGGCTTCCGAAATAACCCTGCTAACAGCGTAACACCGCAGGTGCCCAGCCGGATCTGCAGAGGCACATCAACGATGCTCGTCCTGTCAATGCCTCTCAGAAGCCCTGAGGACTTCCAGCAGCCCCCGAGCCACGTCTCTGCTCTCTCAGCCCATGCAGCCAGCCCTGGGCTCCCATCCTGCCATCCCCAGCAGTGAAGGGGGATGTCAGCAATAGCAGCAAGGAGCGTTTAGCATGTTACGTGCACACAGTCAGAACTGCAGTTTCAATGGCAGGCACCACACATACAAAGGCAATTTCCTCCCTCAGAGGTTTTCTGTGGTTGTTTCTGAAGAGCTGCACTGCTGTGCTGTACATTCAGCGCTGCAGGATCATACGCTGCAGCACCCAGGGCCCTTCTCTGCAATAAATACTTCCACCCTTCCACCCAGATGGCAATAACCTCTCCCGGTGCTCAGCTGTGCCCTGTGCCTTTGGCTTGAGGGGGGGTCACTCCAGGGTCGGAAAGGCTCCACCTGCCTGTGTTCACTGTGTGCTGCCTTTCCCACAACAGAGCTGCCGAGCTCGTCGGGAGAACCTCGCTCCCAGGCCCCACACCAGGATTTATGTCACCATTTACGGTGGCAAATTGTAAACCACCTCCCTGGTTTTGGTGCAAAGAGCGTAGCTCTTCCTGCTGGAAAATGCTGCGTGCAGTCGGCAGGCTCTGAACCTCTCTAAAGCAGCTTGTTTTGGTTGCTGATGGCTTTACAGCTTCGGCAGGACTTCTGCAGCCTTTGTCCCCAGAGGGCTAAGCAGGCAGTGCCACCTGCTCCGGTGCAATCCCAGCCGCTCTCCGCCTGCAGAAGTGCTGATCTGACGTGACGGCCACAATCCAGGTTTGCTCTGGCTTCAGACCTGGTTTGTGAGATGCCTCCTCACAGCTTTGTGCATTCCTGGGTCACTCCAGGCTGCTGAGATGTGGGAGCTCAGCAGCTCCATCTTACCACAGCCAGCCAGTGACAGCGTGTCTTTAAGCTAAGGAGCCAGACCCTGCACACCCAAGTGGTGGCAGGTGCCACCAAACCACCCTACTGGGAAAAGTTTTTACCCTCTTCAAGTCCTGGCAACCAGAATTAGCTCCGATGGTGCCCCATCACTGCAGTTTTGGTGACGGTTATGCAGAGGTGAAGCACCCAAAGGCTCAGTGCTAAGGTGAGGAGCAAGCTGGCACTGCAGCAAGAGAGGATGATCTCTCAAGCCCTGCCTGGTACAGCCTGGCTCTGAAATGCCAATGGTCACACCACCAGGAAGCCCTGTGCAGGCTCAGGGCTTTGCAAGCATTCTGTTAATTTGACAGAATTTATACTGTCAAATACTGTTTTTACTTCATACTGCAGAACAAGGGGGTACAAGCAGAGATTGGGGCAGTTCACTCCTGTTCCCTGTGCCCCCTACCTCCCCATCTCCATAAACAGATAGGAGAGCCCAGCATCAACGCAAAAGGTGACCAGATCCCTCTGCCTCTCCGGTTCATTTTACGATGACCTTTAATAATTGCAGAAGGGGAAATGGGCCGGTCAGTTTGCATTAGAAATTCACTCAAGTGTCTGGTGCTTTCTCCGGCTTATCAAATCCAAGCCGCTTGGTTGAGCCCAGTGAGCAATTAGTGCTACAACCTACAGCCAGAAACTTCAGAAGCCAATTTGCATATAGTTAGGAAGGAAAATGTTGATTAATTTGTTCTGATACACTCCGGTAAAAAAAAAAAAAGGCTCCAATAGCACCAGGGAGCTCAGGCAGATATAAATTGCTTTGCTCAAGATTGTAAGTATTGCATCCATGCCTCCCTGTGTGTTTTAAAGACATCTTCATGGGCTATGCCTGTGTGGAAGAGATTTGTATTAATATTTTACCAAGGAATGCATATTTCATCCGTGAGGTGCTTGCGAGGGAGTGATTTTTTATTTTGAAAAGCTTCTTCAGCTGTGAGGAGATCAAATGTGGATGATACACAGACATGCAACTGCAATAAGCCAGGATGCTGCAGCTGCCCTGAGATGCAATTAAAAATGCACAGGACAGTAAGAAAAAAAGAAAAAAGAAAAAAGAAAAAAAAGCAAAACCCTAGGAGAACAAGAAGGATGGAGCAGACAATGCCTCAGTGATGAAAGAAATAAGGCATAAGTACAGCACTGAGCCTAGAGCTTCTCATCACATCCCCCCAAGGCAGGATGACAGAACTGTAAGGCACCTGGACCAGCTGATGGCCTCTTGTGCAACATTAGCAGCCGATATCACATTTTCTCTTTTCCTCTAAGGCAGGCAGCTTCAAACTTCAATTAAATTTTTGACCCTCAGGGGGTGGATTCAAGCTTCCTGTCCTCACAGAATGATCTTCACAGACAACTGAGAAGTTACCTGTGGACTGTCACAAGCCGCAAGTGTTGGTGCTGAGCACAGGATGCCTCCCAGCAAGGGTATGGGGGCCTGTTCCTGATGCACAGTGCTGCACTCTGCTTTGCTCTCCCAAAGGTATGGTCTCCTTGAGCTTGGGGACTATGGTAAAGTCTACATTTTTCTTAAAACATAACTATGTTTCACACGCTTGCAGAAAAACTGAAGGTGCAAACCAGGCACAACCTAACAGCCCCAATGGCCAATACAGAAGAGTCCCTGTTTACAGCTCTGGTCACCAAACCAGCTGTCCTGTTAAGGAACACTTGGACACAGGAATTTTCTTGCAGTACCAGGTCTGCTTGAGTTGATATTCCCAGCCTGAGCTGTGAAAGCCAGCTCTCAGGAAGGTTTCCTTCCTCCTGCAGTTCTTTGTTGTGGTGGGCTGCAGCTCCATGTGCTCAGCAGCCTGCAGAGCCAGCTCACAGGAACATGAACAGAATCTTTTCTCAGTTGACAAGCAATAGGATGAGAGGAAACGGTCTCAAGTTGCACCAGGGGAGGTCTAGATTGGACACTAGGAAGAATTTCTTCATGGAGAGGGTGGTCAAGCATTGAAATGGGCTGCCCAAGGAAGTGGTGGAGTCCTCATCACTGGAGGTATTTAAGATGTGTGGACGTGGCGCTACGGGACATGGTTTAGTGATGGGACTTGATGGGTGAGGTTTGCGGTTGGACTTGAAGATCTTGAAGGTGTTTTTCAGCCTAGGTAATTCTGTAATTCGTTGTTTCTCTGATCACCCATGGTGAGATAACACCCTGGTGCAGGAGAGTGACAAAACCACTCAAGACCCTCCCATGGCTGCAGCTGTGGGTGCCAGCAAAGCTGCAAACCTGAGCTGCAGGGCTAGGAGACAAAGTGGATCCCTCTGTGCAACCAGCAGCATTTTAGGGGGAAAGTTAGGAAGACAGATTGAAAGCAGTGCCTTGTAAAGATCTGACAACATTTAAAATCTGTCTTGAAGATTTTTCTCTATTTTTTTTTTTTTTTTTTTTTTTTGGTGAGTTGAGCTCTGCTGATCTAAATCTAGTTCAGCTACACTTCCACAGACATGCCAGCTCTGTGTTCATCCTGGTTTAGTTCTGCACAAAACCTGGCCTTATATCCTTGGGAAACGTAGCCTGCTATGACGATGGGAAGAAGCACTTGAAGGATAACAATGCTATGAAAACACAGGGAGTTCAGTCCAGGAGCTTGAAGGGTGCAAAATCCATGTGCAGAGACAGCTGAGAGAGCTGAGGATGTTCATTGTGGAGAAGAGAAGGCCTTGGGGAGACCTTACAGGGGCCTTCCAGTACCTAAAGGGGCCTACAGGAAAGCTGTAGATGGACTCCTTGTTGGGGAGTGTACTGACAGGACAAGGGGTAATGGTTTTAAACTAGGGTAGACTTAGATATAAGGAAGGAATTCTTCAGTGAGGTTGGTCAGGCACTGGAACAGGTTGGACGGGGCTTTGGGCACCCTGGTCTAGTGGAAGGTGTCCCTGCCCATGGCAGGGGGGTGGAAAATTTACGATCTTTAAGGTCCCTTCCAAGCCAAGCCATCCTCTGATTCTGTGACATCTCCACACACCATCTGAAGAAGTTAAAGGGGCTGTGGGCACGAAGGGCCTCACAGGGTACAAGGCCCCCAGGCCAGAGGAGGTGGCTAGGCCACAGCAGGGCCTGGAGGGAGCTGCCCTCACCTCTGTACCACGTCACCCCCACTTTGTCTGGAGCAAAGAAACCCTTCGGCACATCCTGCATCTGCTGGACAGCTCTGCCCCCTCCCCGACGCTGATTTATGGTCTTCTTGTCCAGCTGCCAGAGGAGCCCTTTATACCAGATAACTTTTATCTCAAAATAAGCCCTGGAAAAATACCACAGGCTTTATTTGTCATTTGCTCTGGGAAAGTTTTGAGCTAATAAATAAAGCTAAGTTATTTTAAAGAGCAGCAGCTTTCCTGAAAACTTAAGCTCAGGGCTCTGACAGATACAACAATACCTCCATTGCCTAAACACCCGTAACCTCAGTTCCTGCAAAATTAGGTTTCTTAGGCTGCAAAGAACAAAATTTTGCAAATCAAATTGCTTCATACTCATGTAATTAGCAATTATCTCCTTGGTGGAAAATGATTCCCCCACACAATATTTGGGTGAATCATACCCAAGTTTTTTTTTTCCTTTTTTTTTTTCCTTTTTTTTTTTTTTTTTTTGTTGGCATGTGCACTCACACAAACATAGAGGCACAGTGGGAGCTTGGCCAAGTTTCCCCCTCCTGTTTTTTCATGTCCTTCATTTCAGTACAATTCAGACCAGACGTCTCAGATCTTAAGCCACAGGAGATTTCCAAGTGCTAGTGTTGGTGCTAGCAGTCCCCCTGCCTTACTGACACTAAAAGAAAAGTCATGCATCGGTCAGGAACGTGGTCCTGCTGCCTGACGTGGTCAAGCCAGGACTACTGAGGACGGCTGAAGAGTTCATGCGCAGTTTTACAGAGCTGTTTACCGTACTTGGGTAAAGAGGTGACAGCATACCTTCCCCATGGACATGAAAGAGGCCACACCACCATGCAGGACCCTTTGCCAGGGTTTTGAACCCTCATTTTTGCATGATATATCAGAGCTGTCACATCCTCTGCTAGGATTTGCTTTTGCTTCAGCCTCACTGAAGCAGCTGCTGTGTGAGACACCCCTGTAGGAACACCTTCATATTTCTCCTTATTCTCCCAGCCTTGTGGCAGCAGATGAAGCCTTTCATCACTCTCCCAGCTGGAGAAGTTGGCAGGATGATTAAAAAAGGAGTGGACCTTGGTAAATTTGCCCAGTGATGTTGGCCAAGGTTAATTGAGTCCCCTTGCTCAGGATGCTAACACAAGCACTCATTGCAGCCATTAGAACAATGTATATGTATGCACATATCTATACTCTGGTGGCAACCTGTGGAGATCTGGACTTCAAAGCCATTCAAACTCTTGAATTGGTTCAGCTCCTAAATCGTCAAGAAAAACACAAAAAGCTAGACCACGTGCTAGCGTAAAATACACCTGCGCCCAGCAGCCTTTGAAATACATAGCCTCAGGACTTTGCCATGAAAGTGAGGGTTTATATAGACTTTGGATCTAATCCAGATGCCTTAGTCGCCCCTCAAAGGCAAAATCCCTATTGGTCCTGCAAAGCAGCATTGACTATGTGCCCAGGAGAGAAACGCAGAGGGTTCTTACTTTCTTTTTAGACCTGCTGAGACAGGGACCTGTGGGAGCAGCTGGAAAACTGCCTGCCACCCAACAGAGAAAGTAAATACAGCTCTGGCAGGCAGGGCTGGAGGGTGCTCGTAGCAGGATCACTTTACATGCAGAGCCGTCCCCAGACTTCATTTGTCTGCAGACTGTACTGTCCCTTTCCTATGTCATTTCAATACATGGCTTGACCAGCCCAGCTCACTTTAGGATGCTGCCAGAATTTCTGCTTCCTGAAGTGAATGCTTCACTGAATACCTAGTGCTTTTCAGTGGGAATGGTCTCCCAGTTTGAAGGGAACTGTGACTATACTGAAATACAGAAATTCAGAATTCCACCCCCAACACACACATTGCAATGCTGCTTTGGGATAAAAAAAGCTCATAGTCTGTTTTTATGTTCTCTTTCCCCTTTTCACTATTTAACATTGTTTCAGAATGGCTCAGTGACAGCATGCATGATACACTCCATTTCTCGCAGCATAAAGCAGATTTTTATTTACAGAACCATTAAGAGAGCAGCTCCTCGTGCTGAATGAGATACCAGCCCTTGCTAGAGCAAAACACTCCCCCTCCCCTTGCCTTGTCATCAGATAATTTGTCACAAAGAGACTCACTGAACATGAAGCTAGCTTAAACCTTTTGTGAAATCTTCATAATATGAAGGAACCTGGATCCTCTCAAAGTGAGTCTACAGCTGAAAGGCTACAACACAAGGCGAGCAAAGGCAGTAGCCCTCATTGTGTTCACCGAAGGGGCTGCCTCTCATTTTAATTCAGCATGTGTAACAGTGGCCTGCCATCTCTGCTGCATCATGTAAAACTTGCTGGTGTTGTTTCTGGCCTCCCTAAGGACTCCAAAAGATGCTGTCTACCCTCCTTTGCTGATGGAGGCTATCTGGATCTGCAGTGGTGGAATCATTTCATGGTCCGCCTGGAAAAGTAAGAGCTGGCCCATCAACAGCTTCACTGGCTTCAGCGAGCAGCAGTGTTTTGCACCCTGAAAAGAGCTGGCTCTTTGCTTCCGGAAGGGTTACCAGAGGGGAATTAGATCTGCTTGCATGTTTGCTTATTTGGGTTTTGGAAAATGTGGCCTCAAGGCTAAGACTTGCCCAGCGCATCAAGCTGGGCAGCTGGCCTGTGGGATGGATGGGCAGCCGACAGTGCAACCTTGAGTCCTGGATCTGCTTTGCCTCATGAGCTCTCTGGCAGAGTGATATCAGGCCTTAGACGTTTTGGCTTCCTCTCCTGCCTCCTTGCACAACAATTTCTAACAATTGCTTTTTCAATGTACAAAGTGGCTTTGTGCAGTAACTGGATTAAGTTTTGAGAGAGGGTGAGCCATCACTGGAGGCGTCTGGTGTCAGAGCAGGAAATTTGAGGATAAACATCTAAGAGCACTCTGTGGCAGCACTATCTGGTGTGTGGTTCAAACAGCTTCAACCTGGCTCAGGCCTCACGAAATGGTGGCAATGACAGCCAGTGATCAATAGCTAAAGAGAGCTGAGAGAGGTCAAGGCTTCAAAAATAGCTTGGGAAGCGGAAAACAAGGAGGAAGAACAAATGGTCAGTTTTCAGGAGGACATGCCTAACAGCAGGGTGCCATACAGTTGCATGGGAGGATATACAGGGCTTCATAAATTCTTTAAAATTTTGAGGAAAAAAAGAAACAAAACATATACACATGCACATCCCTCCATATCAATGCATGTATACATACACATGCATATTTACAGATATATGCAGATTTGACTTAAGGTCAGAGAAGACTGTGAGAAACTTCAAAGGTACCCACAAAGGGCAAGGAAGTGGAAAGACAAAGTCTGCAGAAATTAATGCAAAGCAATGCACACACTGATAGAAAACAAAAACAAAAGAAAACAAAACAAAAAACCCTGCACCATCATGCTCGACATTGCAAATAAGCTGTAACTGCTAGTGAAAAGCAGTCAGCACAGTGAAGAGCTCCTCTCTGAAAAGAAACCCTTGGACATGGAAACGGTGGGTTGAAAAAAAAATAGCATCAAACCAGCGTGATGCCATTTGGTACATCTGCAGGGAGGGCACATATTCACTTTCTGTCATTCTGCCCCAAAAAGGGACAACAGCAGTAACAGGGTGACAGCTAATTAAGGGGTGTAGACATTTCCATAGGAAGACAGGCTGCACAGAGTGGGTTTGTTTAGCTTAAAGATAAAGCAATATATAAAAGGTCTGCCTGGCACTTCTCATTTATCCTTCCTTAACAGAAGAGCAAGCGAGCTCCTGGAAAAATTAAAAAGCAATGGATTTAAGAGCAACAAAAGGATTTTTCTATTCTTACTCAAAGCATGAAAAAGTGTGGCAATAACCGACAAAGTAGTTTTGAGGTCAGCAGATTAGTAGGATTAAACAAAGAATTAGATGTTTGGGTGGAAAATGAATTTACTTTAAATACAAGTTTAGAAAAAAGCATGGCTGCTGGAGTGCCCAATAAAAACTGAAAGTGAGTCGAGGTCTGGAAAACTCACCTGGCAGACTGTACCCAGAGGAAGGAGGAATTCCTCTGCGCATTTAGCAGGGGCTGATCTAACCCCAGTGGCCAGCAGCTGAATTTATTCTAAGAGAAGCCTGAGGAATCCAGATGCTGATTGCAATTTGTAAATCCATGCAAATAATTAAGAAAAAAAAAATGCTATGTCTGCAGACAGAAAAAAAAAAAGAAGTGTTGAATTTGCTGGATAAGGGGAATGACTGAATTTGCTTTCTCTGGTCCATGCAAGGCTGAGCACAACCCTCTGAGGAGGGTTTCTCCTGGCTCCCAGTGGATAGGATTTTGATCATCAGTGTTTTTTATCCTACGGCAGCCCTATTTCCCTATCCTCCATTCCTGGATCGACTGCTCTCAACCTTGTGCTTCATGGCTGGGCATTTCAGCCAGAAGCGATTGCTTTGGAAAAGAAATTACTTGCAAGCTGCAGAGGGCAAGCTGGCAGCCCGTGGCATGCTTACAGAGGTCACGTCTCCCTGGCCTTTCCTATGGGAAAGTGCTCTCTGAACCTGCTCACACCCATGTCCAACAGGTTCAGAGCCTGAAGAAACAGCTTGCCATAGCGGGGGAGTGTTTCCAGAGTAAAATAGCTTCACTTCTTAGCTCAATCTGCCCTTGGATACATTCATATTTTCCTCTCATGCCACAGAAGCATCATTAGACACCCAGCCACGCCACCTCCTTGCTACAAAGTCCTGTACGTGCTTGCAGAAAGAACAGCGGAGACCACAGCTGGCTCAGGGTTTCCCAGCAAGAAAAATTGAGTTTTGCCTGGTACAGAACAAGGGCAGCCAGGGCTTGGGCATGGCCATTCCGGCCCAGCCACCCCACTGGGGAAGAAATAACGCCTGTAACGTGTCCCTGTGCAGGTCAGTGGGGCCTGGGGAGGCCCCCTGCCTCTCTTCCCTTTGGGGCAGGAGCATCAGCTATAACTTTGCATCCCTAAGCACATCAACACGCATCGGACACGCTCTCCTAGAGCCCCAGCCGCTATTTCTGTCCTCGGGCTTGCAGTTTCTTCCAGCGATGCTGCTGTGGTGTCCAATTAACTCATCAGTCGCAGCTCTATGAGCTTTGCTGGTGCAAACTCTCAAATGCATAAATAATAAATAGGAAAATTAACATGTTGTCTCTGTTCCTCCGCTCCTTTCAATTGCAAATGCGTCTGGTGCAGGAGCCTTGTGGTACACACGCACACGTGTGTGTACATGCACGCCGGGTAGCTAAGTGCCTGCGCTCTGGTTTGATTAACTCTGCATTTGGTGAGGAGTTCAGTGGCAAGGCTGCACACACAGCTAGAAAACACTGGCTTTAATAGAACCAATTTTCATTAATCTTGCTGCTTCTCTTTCTGCCTCACCAAAGAAAGAACTGAGGTTAATCAGAAAAAAAAAAAAAGGAGTCTCCTTCGCAGAGATGGTGGGAGTTCACAAAGGCCTGCCTTGGTTATTTTCCATATTCCCCTGGGGCCCATGTAGGAACAGACATTTAGTCCAAACTATATTACTTGGCTAACAAGATTTACAAGCAGTTTGAGATAATGCAATCATTTCCAAAATGAAGGAAAGGCATTCTCTAAAAAGTAAAACTGGGAGGAGGGAGCCGAGGGCTCATTTTCTCAAAATCCATTATGTGCAGCCTGGGCTTTGCGTTTGTGAGAGCGTGTGCTGCTTTCAGGCTCTGAAGACTGATTTAAAGGCCAGCTCTGTATATTCATCAGTAGCCTTTATCTGCAACGTCGTTTTTCATCTTCGTCTGGATTTTTCCCCTCCCTCTATCTCCCATGAAATCTTCCACAAGCAAACAACGAAATCGAATCAGGCTGCCCGGCCTCGCCTCACCGCTGCTGCGTGTTACGCCACGCGCTGTCAGCAGCAATGCAAGAGCAGAGCATGCATCAACAGGAACAGAAATGCTTAGCTAATGCAATAACGCCCCGGCAGATGGATGCCTGCTTTGCAGCGTGTCAGATCCCCGGGGATCGCGCCCGCTCCTTATTCACCTGGAAGCGCGGAGTAACACGATTAGCTCTCCAAAATGATCGATGGCCATCGAGCTGCAGAAAGCAGAGATGGAAAAGCCAGCTGCATCGTCCTGCTGCCCCGCTCCTCGCCTACGTGCACACCCATGCATGGGCAATCTGAGCTAGCTGGCCAGGTGTGTCACCCACTGTGGTGACAGTGCCTCCATCATCCTTGTTATGCATCCTTCTAGGTCCCCTGCCAGAAGGCAACTTGGTCCCATTCATCATTTCCACGTTTTCACTGCTTTCTTCATGCCTGTGTCCCCGGCTAGGGTCCTGAGGAGCCGTGCCCTGAGCTGTGCCCGTGTAGGCTGCTGAAGAAGGAGGAGATGGTGGTGGTCGTGGTGCAAGGAGGAGCTCCAGGTCACAGAAAGGATGGTGTCCTGTGCAAGAGAGGATCCAGCCTGGTGTGGCGGGAGGAGCAGAGGGAACAGCAAGGGAGCGAACCTCGCTTCTTCCCCGCGTCAAAGGAGAGTGGCACACCAGAAATTCTGCCTGGCTTTAAAGGCAAACGGCCTTCGTGCTCTTCAGGTCTCACGTGCTCAACGAGGCTTGGTGAGCACACAGGCAGTTTAATATTAAGCTTGCTATTTATTATTTACGCAGCAAAAAGCGCATGCCAAAGAGTGCCTCTAAGACAAGATGCACTGAACCTGGCCCCAGAAAAACCTCCCTCGCTCCTCCCAGCGAGGCCAAGAGGAACAAACTCTTTAAAAATCTGGGAATACGTCCACCGCCGGCGCGGGTGTATGTAGGTCATGGCCACGCAGCGGGGCCCGGGGCCGTGGCCAGGCTGGGTCATGCTGCTTCAGACCAGCACCGCGGCTGTCCTCATCCTCTAAGCTCTTCCCGAACATGCGGGCTTACACTTGTTGATGTGCAAACAGAAACCACGGCTCCAGAAAACACACAATGAAATCAAACTGCCCCCAAACACCCTGCAGAGGCTGCGCCTCCTCATGACCAAAAAATGTGTGGTTAACCCCCAAAACCAGCGGTAGAAGTCTACCAAGTGGTTTACGAGGGGCTTGGTGAGGAAGCCAGCCGAGCCTCTTGATCACAGACTGGATGGATCATTTCACTCCTGTGCTCGTGCCGCAGCGCATCTGTGTGGAGCCATCCCTGCTCCTCGTGTCTCGGGGGATGCAGATAAAAGGCTGAGAATAGCTGCTAAAACCTGGTGACACGAGGCAAAATTTTCACTCACTCCTGAGAGAGAGGAGTTATTCTACACGCCTGTCGCTGGGGAGCATTAGACATGTGCAGACGTGCAAGACCCTGAGTGGTCACACAACTGTGAATTGTTATGCCCCCAAATTCAAAGACAGACTCAGCCTGAGGCGCTGCCCTACACCGTGTAAACCCGTGTTGGTTTCAATGCTGTTGAAATTCAGGGAAGGAAATACCTGCAGAGGGGCTCCTGCACTTGCCCTGTGGTGCAACAAGGCCCTGGGCAAACCCACGTGTTGTGGGATCCCAAAGCTTCAAGCACCCCTTCCTCTGACCCCATGCAGCCACCCCCCCCCCCCCCCCAGTCCACCCCTGCTGCTTCCTCAGCAGAGCCTCCCTGGCTGTCCGCCCGGCTTCTCTCATCTCCCAGGATTTTTCCCCAGGCTATCTCCACTCTGGTTTATCTTGAAAGAGCCACAGTCGCAGACGGGTCCCCACGTAACCTACTCCCTACTTTGAATCGCATGAATTATGCAGACACGCAGATAAGCCAACAAAAACCTCGCCTTGTTCTCCCGCGGGATTTGGGTCAGCATCTTTGAAGTGTTTGCTGGCTACGTGCAAACTTCTGCTGCACATGCAGGACCTGCCCCACGTGTGCAGGATGCATTAAGTCTCAGGCACCTGCTCCCTCGCAGTCTGAGACACGGAGACACCGAGTGGAGTACAGCCACTCCCAAGCCTTGCTCATCAAGGCAGCCTTAATTAATGAATTGCATTTGCAGCAAAACGTACAGATGCGTGGAGCTCACCAGGGGAGCTGGGGCTTTCCCCAGGATGCCATGGCTGGGACGTGTGTGTGACTCAAAGACCAAAAAGCCAAGGCGTTTCCATTCTGAGCCACATCTCCCAAGGTCTCCGGCACCCGGCTGCTTTCCCAGAACTTGCTTTAATTTCTCAGGAATGAAGCGTGGGGGGGCAGGCTGCAAGGAGACCTCCTTTCTAGGGGCTGCTTTCTGGCACTACAACGGCGGGCTCTCAGCTTCGAGGCAGCCCCAGCAGCAAGGGAGGCAGGGGCACACGGGCTCTTCCTAATCAATCTTGCACCATCAAACCCCAAACAAGTCAGGCTCTCCAGCTCTCTTTATTTCTTAGTTTATTCTCCCAGGCTAATGGTTTGCTCTGGAGTAACTCCTCTCCAAGGCAGGCTGGGAGGCTGTCCCAGCTTCCACCAGCTGGGTGATAAACCAGGATAATAACATGCGGTGGCAAAGCAATTAGCAGGGTGAAAGAAAGGGAAGCAGAGGGAGGGAACGAGCATGAACGAAAAGCCTTCACTTTCCCCGAGGCAGGTGTGTGCCATGGGTCCCTGGAGCACAACTGTGTCCCCACCTTTTGGGTGATCTCCGTTTGCCCTGGCACCCACAGGCTCGCTCTTGTCTTCTTCCCTGGAGGGTGCCAGCAGCTGACCAACACCAGAGGTCAAGATAACAAGGGGCTAACATATTTCTCCTCTGTCTGGATGCCCTGCCGTCAGGAACAGCGGGGGATGCAGGAGGATGCAGGATACTAGCTGCTTCAGGTATGGCACAGGGGACTGCCCAGGTCGTGGAGAAATCAGGCTTCACAAGAGCCCAGGACAGAACTTGCCAGACCAGGAGCAAACCGACACCACCCTCCTGGAAGGCTTTGTCCTCCTGGAAGGTTTCGTCCTGCCTGGGAGGCTGATGCTGGCGTGGCCGTGGGGTCAGCAGGACTGCCCGTTCTCATGGCTGCAACAAGTCCCCAGGCGGTGACTCCAGGCTGATGGCCTGGGACGTTACAGCGGGTTGCACAGCTTCTCGCTGCACTTAGCACACCCCTTGCGGTGCTGCAGAAGAAACAAGCTTTTGCTACAGTCGGCAATCAGCACTTCTTCCAGCTTGCAGGACCTCTTCAGGACGGGATGCCCATCGTGTCCCCCCGGTCTCTAGCCATACATACCCTAATTCCCAGCCTTTCCTGGAGCCGTGCTGCGCTCAGCAGGCAGTGGCGCATGCTCTGTGCTGGAGGGAATTCAAGGCAAGGATACTTCGCGGCGCTCGAAGTTACGGTGGTCAAAGCTCTCTTTCCCATAGAAAAGCAAGCTGCTTCAGAGAGGTGCATCCCAAACTCTCCCCAGCTGGAGTCCGAACACCAGCTGGATCTGTTTGTGTGGGAAGCAAAAAAGCAAACAGGGAATTTCTCCCTCTTTGCACTGAGGGAGACCGCGAATATCTCCCTTGCAGATGGCAAGCTGCCAATGACTCCCAAACATGCTGTGGTCTGGACCATGCTCAAAAAACCATCCCGTCACATTAATAGCTTCATCAGTTATCAGTCAGCCTTTTTTTCTTTTCTTTTTTTTTTTTTTTTTTTTTTTTTCCTGTCCTGCCTTTAGGTCATCAAAGTGCCGAGGGCTGGTGCTGCTCATGAGGGACCGATTCCCTTGAACAACTGTTTTGTACCCACCTCTTCTCCGCGCCTTGCTTGTTTCTTCCCCATCCCCAAAGGCTTGTGACACCTAATTGTCCAGTGCGGGGGTGTTTACGGCCAGAACCGGCAATATCTGACATCCCACATTTTTGACCCTGAGCAGGACATGCTGCAGCAAAACCGAGTGAAGAACTCTGGTTTCACAAGTCAAAATCTTCTTTGGAGCAATGGAAGAACACCTATTTTCCATGCAGGACTAGGATTTGCACATCTGTCTTTGGCGCCTCGCAAAAGGAATTATGGCTGCCTCATCGGCAGGATTTAGGGCTGCAGCCAGCTCAGAAAGATCACAAGGCTGGATTTACTTTCTGACAGAGGCGCTATTTTATTACACCCTCTGCCTTGAATACACATGCCCTTGAGTATATATGCACCCAAGGTCTCCTTGGGCAGAGCTCGGAGAATACAAGTGAGAGAAGATCCTGGCCTTTTCCCGAGCAGTTAAGCTTCCTGTCCAAGCACAGTAGGATTGATGGCATAAGACATGCCGGAGAATGAGTTTCCTCAGTTGTGCAATGTACCAATTTGGGTCTAATTTGCCCTGGTTGCCAGCTCCTAATATGACGAGTACTTTAACCAGACATGTTCTTAGAGCGCTTCCCTTGCTCATGCGTGCTGAGCTAAATGGTTGCACACTGTGGCTGTGCATCTGAAATTATGGCAGCTGATAAACTGAAGGCAGAAAAGGAAGTTAGAGCTCGAGCAAAAGTCTGCCAAGTTTCTAACAAAATTCAAAACACAGCAATATTTAAGAGTGTACATGAAGCCAGCATTTGTCTGTGTTTCAGTCTGCCTTGAAATCCCCTGAGCAATCAACCCACGTGGAGGCAGCTTAAGGAATGGAAAAATCAGTCACTTCTATTTCTCATGTCTTTTTTAGTCTGCAAGGTACAATATGCAGTGGGAAAAATGAGATCCAAACCACTTACTCGGGAACAAAAGCAATTTTGGTTGTTTTCAACTTGCGAAAACCAATGATGCATCTTCCTAGGGCCTCCCATGACAGAAGCCCCATGGATGCTTGACCAAGTATGCAGGCTCACAGGTGAAATCCCCTATCTTCAAATACAAAGGTTTCTCAGAGGAGTGCAGTTGTTTGCTAGCTCCCCAGATGGTCCCTCATTTCCATTCTCCATGGGCACGCATGTGGCCTGGGAGACATATTCACAAGTCTAAGTAATAAAAAAATCACTTCCTTCCACCATTATAGCTGCAGTTCTAGCTACTCACTGCTGCGCTCAATTTACGCACAAGATTTTAGTCAGTTCGTATTAAATATCAAATGGAAGAGGCCCAGTTGTTCATAGTGGTCTGTGGTTGTGTTCTCCATCTTGTACAGACGAGGTTTGTGAGATCCCAGCTGCCAAGGCCCCTGGTCCGACTAGTATCGTCACAAAAGCAGTTTGTCTGGCGGGGGGAAGACATACAAAGACAGCCCAGACAAGTTTGAAAGTGAGGGTCGTATTTATCCCTTGTGTATCACTCCCTCTGAACATCCGTGTGCTCTGAGACAGGCCTGCAAACGTGATTCCCTCCTGGTTTCCCGTCCTAGAAACATCTCAGCGAGGATGTTTCTCTTCTCTTGAGGCCAAGCAAGGAAGAGAAAGCAGCTCTCAGCAGCATAACCAGTGTCTTTGCAGGCATTGCTGTGGCCTGGAGCAGGGCTGGCGCGTGCTAATGGGTCATCTACACAACTTGCTGTGCCGTGGACACCTCTGGCATGGCTGCACGAGTGGTGATGGAGACACCAGTCTGGCTTGGGGCATCTGTAGAAGGAGACTAAGCTGCCCCTTCCTGGCTGAAAGGAGGGGACAAGGTGTTTGGCTCAGCTGCTACCTTAATCCCAACCCTAACCAGGCTGTGGCAATGAGGAGGTCCACCCTACTGTAAGGGGAACAAGCTCCAGTCCCAGCACAAGGTGAGAACTTGTTGTTGATAACAACCTAATATTATGGTCAAAAGAGGCCCAAGTCTCCTAAGCAATCAAACCCAGAGCAATAAGGCCAGTTTTCTACATACCGAAGTTCACATTTCAGATGCTTGCTTTTATCAACTGCAGTATCAGCTCGTGTGATCTGAGAAGTAGTGCCCTACAACCAGATACCTCTGTGACAGTTCTGGCTCTAAATATTCTCTCTGAAGTACTAACTGTCCTTATGGAGGGAGTTTTTCCCAGCTTTCCTCTTGAATTTAAGAGATCTTGGGTCCTTAAGCAAGGCAGAGTAGATCACTGCATTTGTGTCAAATACACTTGCTGCTCTGGCTTAGGAAAAAATCCATTATTTCCTCTAAATGTCCATGATTTTCTTCAGAGAAATAAGGTTACCAAAAATGTCTCATTAGAAACTTCCCCCCCCCCCCCCCAGAAGTTATCTTGCAATTCTTAGCTGAAAATTTCAAGCCCTGACCATCTTCAAAATAAAATATTTAAGAATCAAATTTTAGATTCCTGTTCCATTGCTTTAAGTCCTCATTGTTTCTCTTTCTTATCCATTTCTTTTATTTCCATCTTCTCATTAATTTTTTAAAACTGTCAATAATGGAGGGGAAAAAAAGGGAAAAACTGCTCTTTCACTTCTAGAGACCTTCTAAAGCTGAAGAAATTCTGAAACCATATAAAGTTACAACAGCTATGGTTTTACTTTACATTTGCCATATCAGAGATTTCTTCCCACAAACCCAAGGAATGCTGGAACAGATGAAGAGTAGAAAATGAAAAAAAAAATATGTTAAGAAAGAATGAGAATAATAATAAAAAAAGAACAAAGAATTTCTTCCCCAACCTTCTCTGTGACTTGACGATCACCTATCACCCTGTCTGGCAAGATGGAATAGCCAGAAAGTGAGTGCAAAATATCTAGATTTTGGGTTGGTTTATGATTTTTCCTGGGTTAATCTAGCATATATATATATATATATATTTTTTTTTTTCCACACTGTGAAGTTTTGTATTTTATCAATTTTCTTGTCTCCCTTTTCTTGTCTCCCTTTTCAACCAGCTCTATCCTTCAGACTGCATAATAATTTTGCCTGTTTAATATTTCTCTAGCTCATCTTGCATTTGCTTCCAAAAATAGGGCTCAGCACTAATTATTTCTGGTTCTGGAAATAATTAACTCAGACAAGAGCCCTCCCCATACGCAACCTGCCTTGCTCCTGCCCACACATCGCATTGTGTCTACATTTATCACGTCCGAACACAGTTCCTCAATCCTTTGTGCAACGAAAATCGTTAGAAGCAGGGTGCCATCCCCTGCCCTGGTATTTTGGTGTCCCTCAGCTCCAAATACACCCCAAAGCCTCCACTCTGGTGAACTTGTGCCTCTTGGGACACACTACCTTATATAAATATACGAAGGAAGTCTAGTGGTGGGCAGTTTCCTAGTTACATGCTATTTGTCTTCCGCACCAAGCATCCATTTACCGCTGGTGAGATATGGAGAACGAAGGCTCTGGGGCATTATCAGCCTAAGTCAACACACACTATTAATAATCATTACTTCTGCACTGCCTATTGCTCGGCACCCCCAGCTGGATTAGCTCTGGTTTTTGCATCCCAGCTGCACACATGCTTATTAGCACACCGTCTTTACAACCAATGCAATTACTAGGCAGATTACTAAATGCTGCATATACGGCAAAAAGACTTTTCTTATCTCCTGAACCATCACAAAACCTCCAGGGCTAGAAAACAATAATAAAGTAATTGTCACAGAGATTAACTAATTTTTTCCCCCATACGTGCTTGAGTGTTTGCTTGTTTTTCCGGTTTGCACATGGAATTGCCCCGATCGTTCTGGCAGTACCAGTGCCCGGCACTGTAATGTATGGCAAGAGGAGCAGCAGGCGAGTGCCTGCCTGGGGACAGATCCTATATGCAGGCACAGACGCTTGGGGAAGGACCGGAGAAAAGTGCATGAGCTCAGATAGGGATGGATGCTACTCCAGAATTGCCAGCTCCTGGCTATTTTCAGAACTTGACTGAATAAGTTTGTCTGTTTTTAATTCCGAAGCATAATATTTACAAGTCCTTTAAACTCTCTGAATTAAGAAGGAAAGTAGAAAGAAAGGAAAACCTGGAGTAAGGACAAAGCAAACAAAAAAATGTTTCCACAGAAACCTCCTGATACCTCTTAATGTCCCATGCCAGACAGAAAGATAAAAGCTAAAATCTTAACGCTTCCTACTTCCAACATGTGGCTGCCCAGGGAGGTGGTGGAGTCCCCATCCCTGGAGGTGTTTAAGAGATGTGTGGACCTGGTACTAACGGACATAATTTAGTGAAGGGACTCAGTGAGTCAGGTTGATGGTTGGACTTGATGATATTGAAGGTCTTCTCTACCCTAGATCCTATGATTCTGTGGACAGAAAATCTTGGCTTTGCAAGGGGACACCAGGGATCCACACTGCTGTGGGCCATTGCGCTCTGTGTTTCTGTTGCCCAAAGCCCTGGCCGTCCTGCCTGATGAAGATGGATCCTTGTGAGGCTCAGCAAACAAACATTCACAAGTTTTTGGAAAACCCCATATCTCCTGGGTCACCAAGCTCCTGAGACTGGAGGCTGCCTTGTTTTTTTTTTTTTTTTTTTTTTTCTTTATAATGCACATTAAGAGATAAGGGCTGACCAGAAAGAGGCATGGCATGGCTGCTGTTTCTCTCCTCTTGCTTGACAGCTCCACTAGGGGGGAGCTGAAAGGCATAGAGCCCACCCTAAAGCCCCCTGGCTGGCAGGGCAGCTGGAGCAATGACGCATGCCAGGACCTTCCCATGGGTTAGTCCCAGGGCCCCGTGCCTCAGTTTCCCCTGTAAAGTCAGGAAGGCAAGATCTGTTGTTATGTTTAGGCAACACACAGAGGGACACTTTTGGGGCAGGAGCCCCCATGCACTCAGGTTCATTCCCATTCACAGAGCAAATGGGATATGCTGAATGCTGTCTTCAGCTACACACAGCAGGGCAATGATTTTCCTCACTACCCTGACATCTATTTTTAAACTATTGCATATGTTTCCTTTCATTACCAGTCACACTCATTTGCTTTGAAAGGAGGTTACAAATAAGGAGAAAGCCCCTCGTTAATTAAGTGACTGGATGGGTCCATGCCTTTGGCTGAAGTGATTTATTGCCTCCTCCCTCTCTTAGCAGCCACACAGACTTAAAGGCTGCACGAGGAAGAGCTGCTCAGCTCTGGTTTTGGAACAAACTGGGCAAACACCAATGTTTAAGAGATGGGATTAACCCAAGCTGTTGGCTCTCTGCCTTTTAACCTCTTGGTTCTTTGGAACTGGAGAATCTCAGAATAGCTGAGGTGGGAAGGGACCTCTGGGGCCCTCTGGTCGAGGTCCCTGCTCAAGTAGGGCCACCCAGAGCTGCTTGCCCAGAACCACGTCCAGATCCCCAAGGAGGAGACCTCACAGCCTCTGTGGGTACGCTGTGCCAGGGCTCTGTTACCCACACAATAAAGAAGTGCTGCCTGATGGTCGGGGAACCTCCTGTGTTCCAGTTTGTGCCCACTGCCTCTTGTCCTGGCACTGGGCACCGCTGCACAGAGCCTGGCTCTGTCCTCTTTGCACCCTGCCTTCAGGGATTTATATACATTGATCAGATCCCATGATGAAGCTTCCTTTTCTCCAGGCTGACCAACCCCAGCTCGCTCAGCCTTTCCACACATCGGACTTTTCCCAGTATGTCCAGGTCTCCCTTGTACTGGGAAGTGCAGGCCTGGGCCCAGTGCAGGCCTGGGCCCAGCACTCCAGGTGTGGCCTCATCAGTGCTGAGCAGAGGTGAAGGATCAGCTCCCTCCACCTGCTGGCAGCTCAGGAAGCTGGCAGCCTTTTATTATTATTATTTTCAGCCAGGGCACATTGCTGGCTTGCGTTCAGACCCCCAGGCCCTTCTCTGCCCAGCTGCTCTCCAGCTGGGTGCCCCCAGCCCACCCTGCTGCCTGAGGTTGTTCCTTCCCAGGTGCAGGGCCTTGCGCTTCTCCTCCTTGTTGAACTTCATGAGAGTCCCGTCAGCCCGGCCTGTCGAGCTCCCTCTGGATGCCAGCACAACTCCCTGGTGGATCCCATCACCCAGGAATGGAGGTCCCCAAAAAGGAGGCCCTCCCTGTGTCTTGCTGATCAGAGCTCAAAACCTGTCCCCTGTTCTGAGGGTGCCTTGTTCGGTTTTATTTACACTAGAGCACCAAAACTTGCTCCAAAACTTGAAGCATTTCTGAAAGCCATGGACACAGAACAAAGGGACCGAGATTTCCTAAAATCTCATTCTACAGGGACAGAAAAGCATGGAAATTACCCCATTTTCTGCTAAACCAGACAATAATGTCTGCCATCCTCAGTCAGTCCCAGCAGCTGACATACAGACAGGTCTCAAGCTGCCCCCAGGGAGAAGGACAGAAAGTGCCACCAGGAGAAAAACAACATAAGGAATAACGCAATGGAAAGAGGAAAAAAAAAAATTAAACAAGCTTCAACAGCCATCATGGAAGCAGAAAATAAGATCCTGGCCTCCAACAAGGTGTTCAAATGCCTTGGTTCTGCGCATCAGAAGAGCTCAGGCAGGCAACCAGAAGGATGTTATTTGGAGCAGCTTGCTGGCTTTCCCTGGAGTTTAATAATAGCAACTGTATTTATAAGACTAAAATGTTTTTGTTAAAAGGCTAAGTAGTGGTATGTCACGCTAGTCACTTTAATTTAAAATAAATTCTAAAAGTTCTCACTGGAAAGGCTTGCAGCAAACTATAAATACATGCAATATGCAGATGGATTTTTTTGAAAGCAGATTTATTCTTCTTCAGAGACACTAAATTGCACAAGAGCACCGCATTTCTGTGGCACAAATTTCCAGGGGCCCCGGGAGTCAGGATTTCTAACTGATCTTGCTGCGGTTATATTTTTTTTAGCCCTTCTGCATGGAATGGCCACGAATCCCTGGATTCCCATCGCACGGACAGCATCCATCCCCAGTTCTGGGAGAAACCAGGGAAGGATGCAGGTGGCCCTTTTCATTGCGTGCGTTCGTCCCCTTCACAATCCCAGCATTTTGGATCCCAGTAGCTTCCCCTCTCCTGGTGCTCGCAGGGAGCCTCGCAGCGCTGCTGATGGTCTCCCTTTGGCTCCTGAGTGCTGCCGGAGCGCGTGATGCCAGACGTGTGCGTTGCCCTAGCAGCAGTCCCACAGCAAAGCAACAGAGCTGCAGCATGGCACGGAGGGCAGAGGTCCTCCACGGCCACGCGGGGCCTCAGCCCCGTCCTTCCAGCACACCCTGGGGTTAGGCAGCTCCAAGGCACGCTCCCCTCGAGCGCCCTTTGCCAGGGACAGCGGTTGTAAAAGACAATGCCAGTGAATTCCTTAGAAGGGGTTGAAGTTAGCCTGCTACCAGATAGCGGGAAATATTTATAATGATCACTTCCAACTGCAGCCTTTCATCTAAAATCTAAACAGAAAGCTGAAATCCCCAGGCCTGTAAGTTGATACCTTGGCTATATATGGTCAAAGAAAAGGATGCTAAGTTCCTAGCAATGGGATCCATTAACCTCTGTTAAAATTAACAAGCCCGCATCGTCAATCAGCTTTGAGGCATGATTGCCACGCAGCGTGTGCGAAGAGCTCTGTTTTCCCGTGGATGTCTCAGCGTGCCGCGCTCACCACCACATCTGCAACAGCGCCTGGAAATGCACAGAGACGCCCCCCTGCCTCATCCTGAATTATAAAGCTCTATTAACTATTGCAAAGTCATCGGGTGACCCACGGGGCTCTGGAAGTGCAGCACCGCTGAGCAGAGGCAGGGCGTTTTGCACGATGCTCACTGGCAAGGAGTGGTGTTTTGTTTTTTTATTTCTGGTGCTCAGGTTTGCAGAAACAGGATGGAGGTGTTTCTTGCTGCCCTCCTCTGCTCCTAGCTGAGGCTTTGCTAATGCAACACCCCAGATGTCAGCTTTGTCCTCCCTCCGGCTGGCAAATTTTTGCCTACCTCCCAGCTTTCGGGTTTAGTGTGACACTGAAAGAGGCGCCGCCGATTCTGGCTTTGCTGTGCTGGTGGGAGGGCAAGGCCATCCATCACCTCTTGGGTGAAACACAGGGTAGGGAAGTGTGCTCAGGTAGGACTGCAGACACATGGGCTTGAAAACCAGCGTGGCAGATGTGGGGGAAGAGAACGGGTCCATAGCTCCTGACGAATCATTAGCTTAGGCCTGAGATAGCAGCATCTTTCCCCATCACGCTGCTGAGCCCATGCACTCCATCATGGAGATGTTTTCATGCTCAGGAGCAAAGAGCAGGCACCCCTCACTGCTCCCACTCCACTGTGTGTAGGCTTCCAACAGCTCACCCATAACGTTAATGGTAAACCAGTCAAGTGGGCTTGCCAGCATGCATTCATCTGGCGCTGGAGCCCACAACACTTGGTTCTCATTGAGAGATCAGTGCCTGCACGGGGCGTCCCATAAGGCAGCCCGACAGGCAGATGAACTCTAGTCCCGCCGGGGCAGGCTGCTTCTTTTTCACGGCAGCTGGATGCCTCCCCTGCTACCAATTAACTTTGTGTAACTGTTTCAAGGAAACAGCAGTGAACATCTGAATTTCAAAAACAGAGATTATAAAAGAAAATGCATGCTTCCTTTTCTGAGACCTAACATGCTGCCTCAACCTGGTTATTGTTACCGGGCAAACAGCAGCAAATTCATTTCTGCAGATGTCCTGCCATATGCGGTGACAAAACCACGAGAACCGTTTCTATTTAAACACAAGCCCTCTTTTGTTTCTCTTTCTGTAACTCACGCTGCATCTCAGCAGAGCACAGTCACAAAACCACCAACCACCCAGGTTTTGATCTCAATCAATGCCAAAGTGCCGCTAAAATCAACTGGCTTTGCCACAGCAAACGACGAGCTCATGGGGCAGAAGCAACCATCAAACACAACAAGCAGTGACGGCGAGGAAGAAGAGGCTGGCTCGAGAGCTGCAGTTTAAAATAACAATAAAAAAATAAAAATAAACCACCACAGCTTTTCTGGTAATGATTATGTGGGCTGTATCACAGTGCATATTTGGCCACAGAAACATCTTGAAATGATGAAGAAGGTGAAGAGAGTAATTCTGATATGCTGCTTTTTGTCTAGTTCTGAGCATGAGAGTGGAGCTTTGGGGCAGCCCCTTACATCCTCCCCAGGATACTATAGAGGGGTCATGCAGGGTGCAAAGCACCTGAAGGTGGCCCTGGGCTGCTCCCAGCTCCTGCCGTGTGACAGTGTCCCTGTGAGGTCCCCAGCTTGCTGGGTTCTGCATTTATCCTGGCACCTCGCAGCAGATCTTCCAGGAAACCACCTGGTCAGGGCGCACAGCCTTCAAGTGCTGGCATCTCCGCCGCACCTCGAGACAGACTGTCTGCAAGTCACTTCTCCTCGCTGCTAAAAATACCCATCTTCCATATATCCACAGGTTTGCAGATGGGAGTTTATAGTTTGGCAGCCTCACCTTATCCTGCTTCTCCAGGAGCTGGGAGGGGCAAAAGGCCATGAAACTCTGAAAATGAACAGGGGAAACGGGGGGTGGAGGGGACAGAGGGGAAGCTGGGTTTGGACACAGGGTCAATAGGAGGAAAGGAAAGATATGGCTGTGGGAAGAAGGCAGAATAGTGTTTTCCAACCCCAGAGGAGCAAAAATAGAGTTATGGTGTGGTGACACCCTGATGCCTGCTGACCCTTCCCAGCTTCCCCACTTGCTCCAGAGCCAGTTTGCTGTCAGATGTGATCTTTTCTGCATTCCTCAGAAGCCTGGTTACCTCTGGCCACCAGTTGGGTTGGTAGCTGTTGGATTTTCTCTCAGAAATTACAGCAGATAAAACCCGGGGGTTTAGCTACAGGGGAAAAAAAATATCCCCGAGTTTCTCTTCTTTTATACTCAACTAGACTTAAAAAAAAAAATAATGAGCTGCCTTTGTCTGCAGCCGATAGCTTTGAGATTTCCAAAGAGCTCCTTTGCTGAAGGAGCAGTCGTGGAGCCTACAAACGAGAACTGCCACAAGACGAGCCACAAGCCTTCCTGCTTGAAGGCATTTCCAGCCCTGGCAGTCGCTGAGCTGGCTGCCCCCTGCCAGGCTGCACCACCCTCACACCTCTTCTGCCAGGGATGGGAATTCTCCATCCGTCTGCCAGGAGCTGCTCCCGAAACCCTGGCAATCCCAGGTACATGGGAAAGGAGCGAGCAGGCTCCCGTTGCCCTGCCGATATGCTCTCCTTCCTCCACTCTGCTCCCAGCTGACAAGATAATGAGGAAGAAGAAGTACAAGCCTGAAAAAAACCACATCTCTGGTGAGAGCATTTCAAAAGGCAGCCAGCTTCCAGCAGGCAAGAGCTATTTGCCACCACATCAATTACGTACGGAGATGAGAGAAGGTGGTTGACAATGAGGAATTAGATAATGAAAGCTCTGACATAACTCATGCCTCCTCCTCCATCACATTTGAACCCTGGTGTGACTTCACCTCTACAGTGGGACCCTGGCATAGAGCCTGCCCAGCTCAGGAAATCCCTACAAGTCACTGGTTTCCGTGTTGCAATGTGGGTTTCTGCCACTGAGAACAGGAGTAGACATTTTATTTTGCCCCAGGTGTCTTCTCTATAAACAAACCAAATACCCTGTAAAATCTCTGTGATTCCTCTTTTTCTCGATTTTCTTTTTTAAATGAAAAACAAGTGAGCTTCTGTGGTAAGTTTCCAATTTTCCTCATTTTCACCGAGAGGAGAAATTGCAGCGAGGAACTTCTGAGGAAGAGCCCGCAGTCAAAGATTTCCCCAGGCCCAGCTGTTGTAGGACTGAAAACCACCGTGCCTGTACAACACCTGTCCCCCAGGGCCGTAACCAAAATGACCTGTGCAGGCCACCTCGAGCAGCCTCCACACCCGTAGCTGTGTCCCGTTCGTGGCTTGGATCAGCTGTGAGACGAAGCCTTCCTCCGCAGGCTGCCACTGGCTTTTAAAAACCGATGGCCTCCATCCCAACACGGCCTGCCTGCAGCCAGATCCCACCGTGAAGAATTAAACCTGACTCAGGTGTGGGGGTCACTTGGGCTGCTTGGACACACCAGCAGGCCGAGAAGATCCTCAGGAGACACGAGGTGGGCTTTCCAGGGGGGTTTACTAGTCCTGGCGATGAGAGGAGAGAAATCCCATGGGCAAGGGGAGAGAAAGCTCACAACCTGGTCGGTCTCTGCATGCCCGTTTCATGCCGTAGGCTCACACCACCCTACTGTATTAATGCCACACGTCTCTTTCCCTGTTAGCAGTCATTAGTGCCGTTGTGCCGGGGAGCGAACTGCTGCCAAATCAAGGCCCCCGCTCACAGCAGCTGGTGCAAAGAGAACATCACTTTTGCTTCATTTTTAATGATCCAAATGCAAGCCTAGAGCTACCCGCGTTCAAATGCGTTAGCAGAGCTCACCAGTTCCCCTCTAATTAGTACATGTGCCGAGGCTCAAGGAGAGATAAACGAATAAAGCTCATGCCACGAACCAAAGGGCTCTGTGCCCTGCTCCCCACAGCTGCTGGTGGACACCTCCACGCTCAGCTCTGGGTGCAAAGCAGCTCTGCAACTCCTCCAGGCTCCTTTGCAGGATTTTCTGTCATGTAACGAGGGTGCTAGAAGCAACTCACTGCTTGGAAGGAGCTGTTGCACAAGCTGCACGACATAAAATATACCTTTTCAACCTACTTTTTTTTTTTTTTGGGGGGGGAGACATTGAGATCCTGAAGTGTTATTGCTTTGACTTCTGCCATTTTTTTTTTTAAAGCATTTGCCTGAAATTCAGACCCTCCTTAAGTTTCCAGAGTTAATGTATGAAAGTTTGGTTCAAGCCGTAACTTGAATTTTCTGTGAAGCAATAAATTAAGAAATAAATAAAAAAATCACAACTCCTACTTCGGTTAATTTCTTCAGACTGCCAAACTAATTTATGCACTTGCAACTTTCCTCAAGAGTAAAGCTTTCTTCCCTAGGTAAATACTATTCACAAAAATCAGTATTTTTCACTGATTTAAAGCAAAGCAATTTTAAGCCTCCGCTCTAGGTGGGACAGAAGGCATATGGAGCTTTTCACATTACCTTTTTCCTTTCTGTCTCTTATGGGTACATGGGTATAGCCACCCACACAAAGTGTGGCTACCTTGGCACCAAAACGCTGATCAATAACAGGACGGTTCAGACCACTTTAGCTCTCCCTTTTTCCATGCACCATTTGAAATCGAGTTGGCCTTGACGGTGATTTTTCTTGGCAAGGCCTGAAGAATTCTCTTTTCTTTATTACTTTTACCGTGGCTGCCTAGTGCCAAGCCAGGGCTCTCCCTGCAAGTACACCGAAGCTGAAACTTGTGCAATACCGGCTCAGTGAATTTAAGACACGGGTGTCAAACTCACACTGTAGCAAGAGCCCAGCAGCTTTTCACAAGTAGCTATCGTAAACACCAGCAGCCCTGCCTTGCTCTTGGCTTCAGGGGGACAAGGGGCTTTTGGACGTGAACCCAGACATATTGCAGCTCTGCAAGCACTCATACAAATGCGATTTTTCCTTTTTTATCATGTATTTTGAAGGTTTTGTACCACGTGCAAGGTGAAGGGTCCTGGTAGGCTGCTGTGGTGCTGCCTTCACCCTGCTGATGGACCCTCCTCTCCTCCACTTTGCACCTGAGACCTGGCCATAGATGGTCCCAGCGTGATATCAGCATGCAATTAGCCTGGCCGTGAGATTACGATGGTCAGGGCTGAGAATCAAAGCCGCCCTCACCAGCACAGCCTGGCATGGAGGCGATCGATGTCTGCTCTCACAGGTCTCCTCCCTGCGCTGCCAAAGCTCTCCAACAGCTTCCCAGGATCTCCACTAAAAATGCACTGCTTCAGCAGCGTAACGAGCTCCCCAGGTTAAGTCTTTTACTGACTCCCTGCAAATCACTGAAAAGACAAACTGCTGTTTCAGTTCATTAGCAAGTGCTTTATAGAAATCTGTTTGTATATTCGCAAGAGACCAAGGCACTCATTCATTCTAGGCCCAGGAAAACTGGCACTGAGGAGCCTCTCACCTTCCCTTTCAGCTCTGCAGGGTGGAGAATAGAGAGCAATTCTCCCCCAAGAAGCACAGCAAATTCTCCCCTGGCACAGCAAGGGCCAGACAGGGCTCTCTGGATTCTATTCAGCATTTTTTCTTAAAACCCCAGCTCTGAGAGCTCTGGGATTCAACAAGAAATTTAATTTTCACCTAAAACACAATGAGTGAAGAACCCCCTGAGGGTTTAGCTCTTGGCACTGCAAAGGAAAACATCACCAGAAACACTCAGACAAATAAAATAAACCTCATGGCATTGGCATCGCTTGCAGCTCTGGTGAGGTTTAAGCAACCAAACCACCAGGGAAGCTCTCTGACAGCACTGCAAATGTGACCCACAGGTTCTGCACGTGGACCTGGAAGAAACCGGGGACAAAGACCAGGCAAGAGAGAAGAATACCAGGAGACAAGGATGCAGGAAAAGGAGCTCAAGGCTTTTGGTTGTGCTTTTCAAACTTACTGCCTTCAGGCACTTCAAATTTGCTAATTAAAGCAGGCACCACCTCTTTTCACACCCAAGGCTGAGCTAAAGCCTTTCTTAAGGGTTTGTACGTAGTTGCTGAGGGAGAGGAATTTTAGAAAACTTCAGGTTGCCTCTGCAGTTCTCTGCCAGATGATACAGATCCATCCAAGCTTTCCCTCCTCGTCTTTTTTTACTACATTAATACCCAGAAGCACCTTTGGGATAAAAGCTACTCTTGCCGCCCACAAAGCTTGCAGGCTCTGCAAGCCCAGAGCACAACAGTAAGCGCCTGAACACAAGGCAGGCACTTTGCAGGGAAAGCAAACTGCCTTCCTAGCATGGGGAGGGCAAGGTAAAGGATCAGAGGTCAGGGGCTATTTGTGCTCTGAAGGCAAAAGGGAAGTAGCTGTGTTAGTGGCTAGAGCAAACTCGTGGGAAAATAACTTCAGAGAACCTTGCAGAACTGTGGAGCACAGGGGAACGTCGGTGTGGTGCTCCCTGGAGATGCCAGGAGGCCCTGGTTGGCAGGCACAGGGGCAGGAGCTTTGTCTCCAGCAGTTTGGCTTCTCCTGAGCACTGGGAGAAAAGGCCACAAAGGCTGTTTCTCCCAGTGCTCCGGCCAAGTATACCTGTGATCTTCTCCAATTTCCCTTGTGTTTTCAGGATAGCCTTGTCTCCTCTTCGTCACGTTTCCATCGCTCAGTGTTTATGCGTCAGAGCAGAGCAATCCCCACGTTTAGCCCCCCAAAGGGATCAGGTTCCCATTACCCACTATGGCAAAGGGAAGACACCACGCAGGAATAAGGAGCTGGTATCCCAGAGGAATTTTCCAAGGTCTTCTGATCATATTTGCTTGCCAGGTGAAGTTTCAAATGCATAGCCCCTCATCCACCACCACCACCTTCAGATCTGTTCATTAGCACCTTTGGGAGGGCTCTCCAAGACCGCCAGTTCTCAGGGGGCTGACACGCGGTGCTTTAATTGTATATAATTAAATACTGCTCCCTTATCTAGATTTCAAAGTTGGCTGTTGGGGCTTCAGCACCAATGCTCTCTTTCCTGCTAATTAGCTTCCTTAATCCGTGCAGCCTTGCTTCTTCCCCCACGGGGACGGGGCTCTCCTGCAGGGAAGCCTGGACTGCAACTGATTATTAGCAAAGGAGAGAGCTGGCAGGCGAGCACCGGCCCTGTCCCAGATAGTTGTGAGCAAAGGGCCCAGATGGGGTGGCCACAGGGAAGCTCTGAAGGGTGTGTGTGTATGGACGCGTTCGGTCTTTGCTCCGTCTGTAGGTTGCTTTGCATGTTACCCCATGACCCGTTTACAGCAGAAAACCACGCAGGACGGGAGCCACCTGCCTGAAGTGCAGCTCGCACCATGGTTGTTTTTGCCTGGCTATCACAGACAAACAGGAGAGTTCCCAAGACCTCGTCTGACCCAATCCTGTCCTTAAAGAGACAACATGCTGAGCATCTCCAGTAAATCTTCAGCCAGTGCCTCTACATTGACCTCTGCTGTTGACAGAGGTTACCCACTCCCCCGAGCCACTCCTGGGTGGACCCACATGTACTTGGAGGAAATTCTTTCCTGTCTAATTTGAATCGCCTCCGCTGCTGCCTCAAGACCCTGCAGACATGGATTGCCCTTTACATAGCTCAAGGCTTAGCTCTTCCCTAGGCTGCTGTCTAAATTAAACAGTCTGAGTTCTCGCAGCCTCTCTCCGTGGGTCACATTTCTCAGACCACCAGTCATTTTTCTGCACTTTCCTCTGGACTCTCCCCAGCTTCTTCTGGAGTTGGTGAATATCTCCGGGATGACGTCGGCCTCATTCATTGCAAAAGCATGACATTGTGAGCTCAGATTTGGCTGCTGGGTCACGATGGCAGCCCCTGCCTCAGTCGCTCCCCTCCCACTTAAATTTGTGCTTGGGGCAGTTCTTGCACAAGCACTTGTCTTTGCAGCATCCTGCTTTGCAGCTTCCTCTCAGCCCATCTCTCTAAATCCCTGTGCTGGCTTTGACAATGCTTCCAACCTGTCCACGCTACCTGCACGCTCCAACAACAAACTTTTCCTTTCTGCTCCCAACAAGCTCCAGCTCAGCACAAGCACCCGCTGAACGCCTTTTCACTCCCATCCAGTGCCACGTTTCTCTTTTCAGACAGGTTTGACCCCATCACCCCAGCGGCCCATTTAGCCAGCGCCTCCTCCCAGCAGCTCTAAGCTAGGCAACATGAAAAGCCCTTCTGAAGCTGAGTTACGTGACAACCGCTGCCTCTCCTGTACCCAAAAAACCTGGCATAAAAGGAAATTAGGTTGGCTTGATAAGATTTGTTCTTGACAAATCTCTGCTGGCTGTTATTCATCTCCTCGTTATCTTCAAGGTACTTACAAATAATGTGTTGATTTATTTGAGGCTCCTCCAGGTACAGAAGCAGACATAATCTGGCTGAACTGCCGCTGAAGGCGGCTCTGGAGCTTGCCTGCAGATCTCACCTCTCACCCAGGAAAACTCTTCCAAGGGGACAGCCAGCAGCTCGGAGAGCCCCTTGGGCATTTCCCTACCAACACGAGGCTCAATATCAGTATCCACGCTCGCTCTGAGGACAGGTGGGTTAAATTACCTCCATTCTCCACCTGTGGGCTTCCTGGAGGTTGTCTCCTGATGGCTCCACGAGCACAGACTGAAGCACATCCAAGGAGGATTATGTTTCTCAGTGGGGTGTGATGTTCAGCTCCCTTCCCCTTCTCCCTCTGCTCTAACGTGTGGGCAGGATGTCTTCTCCTCTAATTCTTGGCCAGCTCCTGCTCAACCTGACTCCGACCTGACACACCCACGCTGCTCTGTTACACTCTTCCCTACTCAGCCGACCTATTTTCTGTGGTTTTTGTTTTTTTGGTATGATTCTTTCCAAGTTCCAGGTCACTGGAGAGCTCGTGAGTCAGGTAAATCTCCTGTTACACTTCCCTCCCTTTCCCCTGCGGTAGGATCATTTGTGCCTGGGCCATTAATACTGACTTTGTTTATATTATTCTTTCCCTGTGTAGGAGTGATAGCTTATCCCCCTAGGTCCCATCACACATCCAGTCACTAAGGAGGAGCATAAATTTCAACAGGCAGGCCTGAAGTGTGAATGCAGATCTACTGAACTAAGCAAATGCAAATCCCTCTGCAGGCTCTGGTGCCAGGCGAGCCCTGCTCCCCACCTGCACGAGCCAAAGACATCTCCTCTCAGATCTTCATCGTTCCCAACGAAATCAGTGTGTCTTGGAGCACAGCGTCTGCAGTCTCCAGGCACATTTCTTGCCCTTATCTCTCGTGTGCTCAGGGGCCACTGCTGGGGAGAAAGGGCAGGCATAAAGTGAAGGGCTGAGAGCATCTGCACTGGGAGGACATCCTCTGGAAAGGGCTTTGCTCCGATCGCGGGGATTCCAGTCCGTGCCCTGGTTCTTCATCAGGGCTCTGTTTCCCACTGCCAGGCACATGTAATTGTCGCTCGGATTGTGTAGGAAGGCATCCAGACAGTATGGAAATGGAGCCATATAGGGACTGGACAGCGGAGGCACATGCTGGTCACCCTCTGCACTTGCACAGCAGTGGGAATACTTTTTCCCTTACACTAAGATATTTTTAAAGCGGAGAATGCCGCTATTATTTGTTGTCGCCCAGCATCTAGCATCGCCATTCTTGGAAGCCAGCACAATGCCACCGATGTCAGAATCAGAAGCATTATTAGCAGACTTTTTGATATCTCCCCAGATGCCCTCAGGCTCAACGGTGTTGGACGTGGAGAGGGCTGACCTTCACTGCAACCATGCCCGTGACAAAGCAGAGAGCATACCCACCAGTTCCAGGGCAGAGAGACCTTCGCCAACACTGTGGCTGTGAGAGACCAACCTTTAATCAAAGCTCCTGACCTGGGAGTGCTGTGGAGACAAGGTGGTTCAGCAAGACCAGGCTGGGGATCTGTTTCTGACTTGGTTGCTTGTCTGTAGGTCCAGCTTCTCCACTTTGCAGGTTTCAGATGGTGGCAGGTGCTTTTCTGCCCACCTGCACGAACTCTTGGATGTGGTCAGCTGCCTGCTTTTTGTTCTCTCAGTCTTGGTTTAAGCCCAAAAAACTGCTGAAGTGCCATCCGCTGAGGTCAGACCTGGAGGCAAGGTGTCAGAGGGAAGAAGGCCGATTCCCAAGGCAGGGCACAACTTGAACTCGGCACTTGTGTCGGAGTCCTGCACACTTTTTTTGGGTTGCCTTTACCTTTCGCTGCTTGAGGACTTGCCACATTTGCACAGGAGGGAGAGGGATGGGTCCCTGCTCTGTCGATAAGAGCTGTGTGCCACAGCTGGTGCAGTGCCACTGCCAGCAGCATTCAAGCATGTGCCAGGGAAGGAAAGGAGACTGCAGAGGGGGACAGGGCTTCTCCTGCCCCCTGCTCTCGCCTCCCCAGCAAGGAGCTGAGGAGCTGTGCTGTTCTCCAGGGTAACTCTTTCCCACGCCAACAGGCTTTGGTAGGATTGCTGCTTTAATTTCTTAAAACAAGCCTAGATCCTGTGTTTTATAAATTACTACAATGCATTTAATAGGTAGCCTTTTCATAAAGGAACACAGCGGATGTGTACGCAAGCCCTGATGAAGCTAATAACTGCCTCTCAATGGCTTTCAGAGAGTTATTACATATTTAAGATCCAAGCTCCCTTAATCAACCACAGAGATGCAGCTGGCAGCGGTAAATTGCCAACAACAGCTCATTACAAATAAGGAAACATTGTTTTTTTCAAGGACAAAAACCATATCAGTTCTTCAGCTAACCACTCTTGTCCTCACCTCTCTTTCTCCCTGTTCCCCCAAGTGACGCGCTGGCACAACTTGCTCCATCCAGTAACGCAGCCTCGCTGCCTAATCCCCTCCACAGGGGACACCATTAGATCAAGTTCCTAGATCTCATGCACACGCAGAATGACTTATTTGGGCAAGCAGCACAGACTGCATCCCACGCTCACCCTCCCCAGGCAAGCCACGGGCAGGGCTTGTCCTACAACGCTGTGATGACTTGCCGCAGGAGCACACCCACCGGCTTTACTCTCGGGAGGACCAGATCAGCTCATAAGACACACAGAGACACGGTTCTGCAAATGTACATTGTGGGCTTGAGAATGTTTTTTTTTGTTGTTGTTGTTTTTTTGTTTGTTTGTTTGTTTGTTTTTTGTTTTTTCAGCCTGTGCATATACATGTGGTGTCCACATCACTCCATGCCTGGCTTGCATGCACAGGAGAATAGCAAGTGCAAGCCAGGTGTGCAGCTGGAGGCTCACCACTGCACGGACAATTTCTAAGCTCAGACCTTCAGTGGTTCTCCTGAGGCATCCGAGAACGTGAAATCCAGCACCCAGCCCTGTACATCACAGGGTTTTGGCTGCAGGCAGCATCTCCCTGTTCCTTGAGGCCCCTAGCAGCATTTCTTTCTCCATCCTCTCTGCGATGCGCAGCAAGAGGAGTTGCTACCCTCAGGGATTTTCCATCCTCAGACCAGGCCAGGCTTCCTGATTGATGAACCTGTATGTACTGTGGGCACTCACATTTTCATCTTGTGGTAGACAATTTCCATTTTTTTTTTTTCATGCCAAACAACCTATCCCCAAACTGTTTTGCTTTTCTGTTTGGTGTTGGAAGGCTCAGACTGCTCTAAACACAACGGGAAGCCAAAATTCAGGTCTATCCCCCTGAAGAAAATATCTCAGGCCTGTTTCTTCCTCCTGCACTGAGGTATCAATCCGTAAGGTGCAAAGCAGCGAACACCACAGCGTGGGGTCACCATTTGTGGTTGTTCTTCAGGTATGCACCCAAGAATTAGCCTTTACGCACTTGCAGGCAGCTGGGTGCAGGGGAAAGGGGAAGGCCTGTGACCACCATGTGGCCTTATTTCCCTGGGTGCAACTGAGACAAAAACAGAGCATTTTAAAAGAGACACCCATGGTAGAAAACATTAAGACTAACAGTTTAGGAGTGTCCAGGAAAGACTAAACAATTTGTGAACAGAGAGAAGAAAGAGAAGTGAGAGCTCACCCCACTACAGCTGCATCTTTCCCTCTTGGAGAGGGGACAGCCAGCTCTTGGTGGAAGGGGAATGCTTGCTTGCTTCTCCTTCAGCCTAGTTTACACCAGTCTCTGCCACATTGGGATGCTCCTCTCTCCTCGACCGAGTCCTAATGCAAGGCTGGCTGTGCTGGAGGTTTCATTTTTCCTTTGAAGCTGCAAGCCATGGATACAAAACTGAGCTAGAGAGGTCCCAGGGCTGAGTCAGGATTTTATTTTTTGCTATTTCTGTAGAAATACCTCACCCAACTTCTTCTGGAAAAGAAAAGAGGAACTTAAAAAAGCAGTACTGCTTGGTTCCCCCCGCCACAATCTATATTTATTGACATCGACATTTTTAAAGAGCTCTTGGGAGGGAGGCTATGTGATCTCTGGGGACATTTTCCATAAAAAAACATACGGTTTAGCTGGTGTTTGTGTCACTGCTAGTATTTGACTCCTAGAACTTTGCTTCCAGAGAAATGCCAAAGCTGGCTTGGACGAGTCATATACGACGGGCCAAGAATTTCACTCCCTAAGCCCACAGCAGACACCTTGTATAAATACAGCTAAACTATGTGTTTTATGTATTAATACAACGAGACATATTAACATAAGATTGACGATGCATTTACAGGTGTAACCTTACAGGTGAAGTAACAATACAATTTGTTAGCCATATAATTTTATGTAACATCTTCCTCACTGACTTTTTAATGCAGTAAAAACTTTTCTGCTCGTGGTGTGTGGGGGCAGACATCCAGAGTGCAGGTTGTAATAGCTCTCTAGCTGTGATGTCAGCTCGAGGGAAGCTGCTATTTCTTGACCACGAAAGAACACACAGTTTTCATACCTCTTTGCAGACATCTCTGGATGAGATGCACCTCCTGATGTTTCAAGACAGCAAGGAGAAGAGATCTCATCAGCTGCGGTAACGATTGCTTCCTCCTCAGAGACAGGACGATGGACTCCTTTTGAATTATTTGTCAGGAGAAAAAACACACTGGCCAGACGAACCACTGACCTCTTTTGTGATTATGACATTTGGGGCAGATGGGTGGGCAGGAAGAGCCTGTAGAGAGCCGCATCTTAGTGGTTCATCTTCTCATCAAGAAAGCTTTAATTATTAGCAGAGATGCAAGGCAAAGCCAGAATCGCCTTGCTAAGGATGGCCCCAGAGGAGAGGGTCTCTCTTAAACTTATATTGCAGCACCTATGGATGTCTTGGAGCCCCAGGTGCCTGTGGAGCATCACCAAGATGCTAGCCTTGCTGAGACACAAGCTGGACATCTATAGCTTTCCCACATAGCTGTCAGGATAAAGTATTCCACAGGGGGACCAACATCTTCTCCGCTGTACATCTCTTTTTGTACATCTCTTTGGCACTTACATTGCTATTTTGTGCATTCTGGGAAAGGAGACTTCAACAGATTGCAAAATGGGAAGCTCTCTCTGGACTCCGTGAACAAATAGCAAGTTATGTAATTGGGCCTTTTAGGAAGTGGAGGAAGATCTCCAGAAGATCAGCGCCCTCCCAGCAGTTCCTAATTTTACTGGGTCTTACCAGAAAGCAAGCCCTCTAATAATAGAGACTTGCACGTGGTTTTCTTTCATATTTCTGTCCTCCTGCACTTGCCCTACCTTTGTTGTTAGAGTCCCAGAGAAACGTATCTTGCTCAATTTTATAGAGCTGATCGATACAGCCTGGAATGGCAGAGCTGAAGAGGCACTGAAGACCTTTAGAAAGGGCAGCAAAGCGATCTCTTGGCCACCACAGCATGAGAAATATTGAAATTTTAGAACTTTGAGTCAAATATGCTGCAGAATTGCACGATTGAACATAGCTAAGATTTAGCTGAAGCACAACACTAACCATGACGTGGCAAACAGGCCTTAACTCTATAGTCCACATATTGTGCTAGCACATCTTCCCTATTCCTGTCAGGAATAGGAGGCAGTTGCAGGGAGGTGAGAGAGGATGTCCCTAAGCAGCACCTCAGCTTCAGGACCACGCTGCCCTGCCTGCAGGGCTGTCCTGAACTTGCACATGGACCTGTGGGAACTCTTCTGCGAGTCAGCTCATCCCATCCGACACCTGAACAGGGTCTGTAGCAGCTACGTGTTAGATGGATGCCTACTACCGGCCGGACATGTGGACGGATGGCAAATTGTAAAATCACTGCCATCCTTCTCTTAAAGTACTAAGGTCTGTGTGTGTCTTCTCCCACCTGAATTGAACAAACCCTTGGTAAACCTGTGGTCCTGCAGCTGCCACCTCCTCTCACTCCATCCACCGAACTCTCTTCTGCTCCAGGCTGCTGAGTCCTAAACTGCACGCTGGTGCTTCCCACATACTGTTCCTCCCTCCTGGTGGTACTGGGGGGAGATTGTTTAAAGACAATAGAGATATGATGGTACTGCCCTGGCATCTGCACACAAAAAGCCACGCTCGGCTTTCTAAGAAAGCTGTTTTCCCCATATCTCGCTTGGCATGCACATGCAGATAGCCGGTGAGGAAAGGAAGGGAGAGGCTTGCAGCAGGGAGAGCACACCAGCACTCCCTGAGAGGCCAGGGCACAGCCCTGACAGGATGTGGCCAGCCCACTTCCAGCACACCCCCTGCTTACTACGCTGCTGACAAAAGCCGACAGCAAAGAGTTCAGTGGAGGAAAGTCCACCAGCAGCAGCACGGCGGGTCCCGGCGCCGTGCCGGCAGGGGGAAAGCAGCGCCGCCGCACAGCCCAGCCCCACGTCAGATATCTCAGATATCTCAGCAAGAGTGCTGGCTCCAGGACAAGGGGGAAGCCCGAGCCCCTCTGAGTGCTGCCTCAGAGCCACGTAATCACGTCTCATCTTGGGGGAACTGAAATCAAACATCAAGGTCTTCCTGACGGCAGCCCAGTTTTGCTAGCAGCGAGTGACCTGGTTAAAAAGTAAAGAGCCTTCGGGGGATGTCCTTATAGCCTAGTTCACTGCATCTCTGCAGACACCTTCCTGCTTCCCTCACAAGGAAAAAAAAAGATTCAAATCAAATCAAATAACTGAGTGCCTGTCTGCTACAGTTATCGTTCAGGAGCGCAGACCAGGAATAATACCACATCATGTGCTCTTGACCCTAGCAAGAGCAGCACGCACGTTCTGGCCTCCAAAATGCTGGAGCTGTGAAGTTCTTGCTCACTTCTTTCTGAGAATTTGAAGCACCGAGTGGTCCAATACCCAGCCTAAGAATTACATCTTGCTGCTTCCAGGAGTTTTGTGTTTCTCCCCATTCACAAATAATGGTACAAATAATGCACAGAACATCAGGCCCACTCTCCACCCCCATCTTTGATCTGCCCTGGCTCCTGAGAGACCAGCTGTAAAAGATGCCACAGCCAAGCCACCTCTTAGCTCTCCTGACAGAGAGTGACCTTTATCAGGGACTGCTCCAAGCCCTGCTCTGTGTTTGTTTGCTACTGAGTCTACAGCTGGCAGGGCCTGGTCTGTAGGCACAGACTTCACTGCAGGAAGAGCCTGAGGCTGGAGCAACGCAAGTCCCAGCTTTTGCTCTCCTAGAGCCACAGCTGGGCAAGAAAATATCTTTAAAACGTAGCCAAGGTAGATGTTTTCAACTGTGATTTACTGCACTGATTGACATTCTCCACATAACGTGATAAACAAGGCTATAGCACAGTTTTTCCACCTGCTGCCTAGCAATATTCAGGACTAGCTTCCACCAGCTTTCAGCCTCCTTTTCTTTTTATTTATTACTATTTTTTTTTATTTGCAAACAGACAGACATGGCTCCAGTTGCATTCTAACCATGAAGTTTCTTTGCATGACAGTAGTTTATCAGGACATGCATTAGAAAGTCACCCAGGCCCTTAGGAAAGGAGAAGAGGTGGCTTTCTCCAAAGGCAACTGAAAGCGAGTACCAGTGGATCAGACTGCAGTCCAGTCCCAAGCGAGCTCAGTCAAGGGGAAGTGGTTACCACAATTCACACACTTGATTTAGACAGGTGACTGCCTGGGGATGGAGGTAACAGCCAGCTCAGTGGTGTTCTCTCCTGCTCTGTGGAGCCAAGACTATGGAGATCTGCTTGGCTCATGGGTAGAAGGTGGGAGGCTGGCCTCACAAACCAGTTCCATCTCCCTGCTGCTGGAAGGGTGGAGTGCCCCCGAGCAGCTGCCACTGACTGATGTGCTAGCAAGGCAGAAACACAGCATTTCAGGCTCCCTAAAACCCACAAGACCATTCACAGCTTGCTGCAACTCACTGGCACCCACACATCTCCAGTGCAGCTCTGGTAGCCACGTGCATTTAATTTCAGGAGAATGACAGACTGTAAGTAACAAATGAAACCTTCACTTACACTATCTCATCGTTCTGGAACTCCAGCTCCCCGCAGGTGTCTTCAAAGTCCTCTCCTCCACCTTTGGCTGAGCCTTCAATGGTTTTATAGGGCACAATAACATTTCCTCGCGCGCCGGAGGTTCGCAACACTTTCACTTCCATGGTCCCCACGCTCTCGCTGACATGCGTTACTGGTTCCTCAAAGGTGAAGATGCCAGCATGGTCATCGTCAAAGATGGTGACAGTGGCAGTAGACGGTGAGCCCAGGCAGGCAAGCGTTGGGACACGAGTGGCCTCAAGAATGCCCTCATCTGAGGCCTCAGTGCTCACACGGACATTGCTGAGATGGACCAGGAAATTCTCATCCTCCTCGAATATGTCGTCATCGATTATGCCAACACGGATCTCCTTCTGGGTCTCTCCAGGCTTGAAGACCACTGTCCCTTCAGTGAATTCATAGTCAGAGCCAGCATTGGCCGTCCCATCCTCTGTCCGGAAGTCAACGTACACCGTGTTGGTCAAGTCGCCGCCCCGGCGAATGATGGTCAGGGCGACGGTGCCACAGTTCTCCAGACACTGGTAGGTACCCTGCTCAAAGTAGAGCTTGCTGATGGGATCGTTTTC
Organism: Heteronetta atricapilla; assembly: GCA_011075105.1. Taxonomy (NCBI): domain Eukaryota; kingdom Metazoa; phylum Chordata; class Aves; order Anseriformes; family Anatidae; genus Heteronetta; species Heteronetta atricapilla. The sequence goes on from CM021733.1 coordinate 11,948,460, forward strand.
TGCCACCTCACTGTTGACCTCATGCATGCTGACGGCTTTGCGGGCCTGGTCTGCAGCATGTCTCTTCAAGATGTTGCCAGCTCCTGTCATGAGCCGAGTGGCCTGGATGCGATAAAAGGCCCTGCTCTTCTGCTGCTGACTTAGGACCTGGTAGTTGGCCAACTCTATAAGCTGCTCAATTTCCTTGTCAGGGTGTTTTTGTTTCAGTTCCTTCAGGATTCGAGCCATTTCTCTCCTGGCTTCCTCATCATCCTGGTCTTTTTCATCCACCTCCAACACCAGTGTCCCATCCAAAAAGTTCTCCACGTGAGAGTTAGCAACCTTTCCGTCCATCTCAATATCAGCTTTGGAGGAGGGCCGGTCACCCTCATGCTCAATAATCATGCCTCTCTGCTTGCCAGCTCGATATTTCTTGTAGACATACTTGTAAAATAAAAGTCTCCTGTCAGCTATCCAGGCAAACACCACACAGATAGGGAAGAAGAAGAAGGTGAGCAAGCCTTCCCAAACCTCCACAACACCAGGAGAAGACACAGATAAAATAATGTAAAGCCAAGTGTAGGCAAAGATGCTCCAGGCTGCTGTAACAAAAAACACTCTCAAGTGCTTGATCTTTCTTATCTCTCCATCAGGAACAACATAAACACAGATTGCAATGATGACAAACATGTTAAATGCAGCACTTCCAACAATTGTGCTTGGCCCCAAGTCCCCTGCGGTGAAGCCGTGACCACACACTTCGATAACAGACAGAAGGATCTCAGGAGCGGATGAGCCCAAGGCCATCAACGTGAGGTTGGAAACGGTCTCATTCCAGATCCTCACTGTGGTTTTGCTGGTCTCGCCGTTGGGCTTCTTGATGGTTATTTCCCGCTCTTGGGATGTAATGACTTCGATGGAGGACATGAAGCGGTCAGCTATGATGGATACTCCCAGGAACATGTACACCATTGCTACAAAATACACTGTTGCCCGAGCTATTTTGTCACCGAATGAGGGGTCTTGGGGTTCCCATATCGGTAAAATGACACCCTTTTTGCAGATGTATGAGCCTGTGCACTCCTCAGACTTGTTCGCAGGCACTTCACTGGGGCTTTCTGCATATATGCCATCTGCATGGACGAGCAGCACCACCACAACGCTCAGGAGTTGGAAATTCACCAGGAAGGTGGGTGGGTGAGTTGCTTGCGACATGGCCGCTTCCACCGAGCAGGTCCCAAACGTCCTCAACCTGCAGAGACAAAAGGAAAGATGCACTGAGGCTGGCCAGAGACAATAGATCTTCCTTTCCATCCAATGTATTTCCCACCTTTCCCAAATGTATAATCAAATTACCCTGTTACTCAAGAAGACCCATCTAATGAGCCCTAACCGTGTTATGACCACTGCAGCTTTCCACGTACAAATCTTTAGTTCAGCTATCCCAGTGAGGACTGCATCAGATGTTATCAGTGGGCTAGCACCTACCCCTTTCAGCTACGTGGATGTTTAATGCCATTTTTTCTCTCTTTGCCGAAAGCTTATTTCTTCAGTTGTATTTTCTTGTTTCTCATCTAATTAGAACCCATTATTTTGCTTCACGGCTGGCAGAAGTGTTTCACATTTCAAAATGATGGAGCACTCGCGCATTGCAACTCAGGGTAAGAGCAGGAGGGGACAGGGAAATCTACTATCCTCCAGTCATTTTTTGGAATATTTTTGTTCACAGTAAAGGACATATTTTACAGCCTTTTCTTGCTCACAGTCCCTCCCGAGCGTCTACTCCATATCTGCACAAAGCAAGCTCGAGCCTTGGCAAAACCTTTCTCTTAATGGTACCTTGGTCATACGGCGCACCAGAAGGGCAGCCTTTAATTAATGATTTTGGAGCCATTTCTTCCACAGTGCATCACTTTGCACCTTCCCAAAACTGGAAAGAGCCCCATATGCATCCAAGCATGGCTCTCTTGGCATGCTTTGAGAGGAAGCCTGTCGCTATGCTCTTTTCCCACTAGGTCAGCTTTGCCAGCTTCCCCTGCAAGGGCCTTTCTCACTCCATTTACAACATCAGTCATCAGGCATGACAGCAGTACTTGCCCTTGTCCTGCCTCAGGATTTTCCAGCAGTGTCGGGGAGCTGTTAAAGAGGTTTGCAGTTAGTTAACAGTGCATAAAACTACGGAGCAGATGCCTTAAATTACATAGAGATGCTTAGTGAAAAAACCTGAGCATGCTCAGTGTTAAATTCTCAACTTTACTAGGCAATAAAAGCCAGATTCCTAGTTATTAAAGCTATATTTTCTCCTCAAGGAGAGCCTTTGCCATACTACATTTCTCCATTCCAAGTTAATTTAATCACACAGTACTTAAAAACGCTTCTATGAAGAGAGGAAAACGAGCATGTTGATACCTTTACCTTGCTGAAGCCTACAGAAGGCTGAACAGGTTTTGCTCGTAAAAAGAAAACAACACCCCAGAAACAAAACCAAGAAGAGCCTAGTCATGAAAGATTTCAACTTCTAAGAGAGGGGTGATATTCTCAAGTCCATAGCAGAGATGAGGACATGAACAGGAGGTAGAGGCAACATCTCTGTAACACCTGGAAGGTCTTGTCCCATTTGCCATCTGCCTGGTCTCCAGTAAACACAGCGCCAGGCCCCAGAGATCACAGAATCACTGAATCATCTGGGTTGGAAACGACCTTCACGATCATCAAGTCCAGCCACCAACCTGACCTATGGAGTCCCATCACTAAACCCTGTCCCTTAGTGCCAGATGCTTAGCTGCACGCGCTTGGAGCTGCAGACCAGCCCATCTGTGCTAAAGACTGCATCCAGTGACAGCATCCCAGCTGTCACCTGTACTTAGACATCACCCCAGAGGGGTGGCAAAGCTCACCTTCCCTCTTCCTTCTTGAAGAGGGCTTGTTTCTCAGCACAGCCAGGAACCAGGCTGGCTACACAGCCAGCACTGCTGACTGCGAATGTACAGCCAGGCGTTCCCAGGGAGAAGCATTTACCCTCCAACAGGGACACACCAACGCCTCCTCGAAAAGGAGCGCCTGATCACCACCACCCCTCTGCTTATGATGCAGAAATCACCCCTCCTCATCAGGGCAGGGGCTCGTTATGCAGGGACAGGCTGCGTGCGAAGGAAGAAGTGTCTGTAGGAGTGAGTACCATCTTGCACCCACGTTACGGGATCTACTCCTTACAGAGATGTTGTAACGATGGATGAACGGCCTCCGCTCAATTTGCTTTTATTGAAGAATGCTGTAGTGGGATTATTGGGAGGGAAGAATAATACTGAAAATATATTAAGACAGTTATATGTAAATGGCATCTCCTCACTGGGAATTGTTGTTCTCTGCTGCAGCCCCCTCCCAATTTTCTAATTAAGTAAGGCAAAAGATACACCGAGCAGGAAGTGAGCAATTCAGAGAGCTCACTTGAGGTGAGAGGTGATAAGAACAGATAAGATGAACAAGAAAAAGCGTGTCTCCTCTATGAAGCTCAATTTAAAATACAGGAATTGCTCGCATTGGAAATCCTGCTAATGCTATGAGAAACTCCTGCTGCTGGAGTCAGAAACCCCAAACATTGCTCCCCACGTCACAGTCCCCGGACACCTTCTGCTTCCCCATAATGCAGGCTCTAGTCATTGCTTACAGATCTTAAGCAAAAAATAAATCAAAACATGATGTTTACAAAGAAGAGTACCTTGTTGTATGCCATTTTTGCAGATAGCTAAGTTGAAACAGATGTGCATTCATGGTCATTGAAGTTTAGCCGAAACATTAATTAGTCACCCAACATCTGTAATCCCAACCGTGTTTCACTCTGCTTCAAACCGACTCTTGGAGATGTTTGATAAAGGGGCTGTCAAAACACAAGCTGGCTTGGTATCTTGTCTATTTATCCCAGATAATCCTAAGCATTTAATTAATTCATTCATTTCAAAAATATGTAGGCTTAAGAAAAATTTAGTGTGGGCATAAAATGTTACTCAGCTCTGTGGTTCTTCACCCTCTCTTTCTAAAGGGTAGTAGTTTCAATCACTGGAAAACTCAAAGCATCCACCTGCCCTTGTTCAGTTAATTTTCTCCCTGTGGCAAGTCATATCCTTGCACATGTACAATTATTCAGAGCAACCAGGCATTGTGAAATCCCCTTGGCAAGAGCAGAAAACAGATGGTTCTAGAGAAAATATTATGCTTTGGGTCACTGATTTAGGTCATAAAGAATAGAAGAGTCCCATCATACTTCGGACCAACTCTGCAGTCTTAAAAGGATTTGAGCACTGGAAGTCTCAGCCAGAAAAAAAAAACCTACTCACTAAATCAGATTAATAAGTCACTTGAACTTTATTTGCCATGTTCTTCCCTTTCAAACATTCTAACACAAATATATTTTTTTAATCAAGTCCCATATTTTGTTAAACAGGAGGAACAAAGCCTAGAGGCTTGCATCTGAGCAATCCATCTTTCTGGCCTTTCCATGCAGTTCTCCATGTACAAACAACATTTTTCCCTGAGACAGCAGGAGACAGGAGACGTGGAGCTTTTCTGGAGAGCCCAGATGGGTGGAGAAGGGCTGGAGCTTAATAAGGAAAAACACACCAGCCTTGGCAATGTGTGGGCAACCTTCTTTGAGTGGCCACAGCATCCAGCAACCCTACGTTGGACTTCCTCCAGCATTCTGCGGTGCGGTCATCAAAAAAGATTCGGGTACCCCCCACCCTTCCTACTGGAACCAATTCATAATCAGCGTTATTAGCAGCAGGCTCAGGAATTACGGAGGGTTAGAAAATGCTTGGTCACAACATGCTGGCTACGCACACACAACCAGAGCCTGACTCTCCAAATCTCTCTGAGAAGCAGCTGCTGTAAAATTAGCAGCGTCTCTTTATTTGCACGGTCCAAAATAAACAGCTCGGTCCCTGGAGACCCTCTTGCTTGGCATTTGCATGGGGTCTCGGCCCATGGTCAGCAGGCTGCTGCAAACCCAGCAGTAGGAATATTCCCAGACAAACCATTCATATTATTCTCTAACGAGAAGCAAGGCTACCAGAATGCCAGCCTTCCCTTCAAAGCCAACTTTGTTAGCTTTTCATTAAGGTGTCTCAATTGCATTTCCCAGCCAGGCCATCAACAAGAAAAGCAAACGCACGAGCTGGCTGTACACGTGTGGTGACGAACCGCGAGCTACCGCCCTGGATCAGCACAGCCCTGCCCGTAAGCATCAACCCTACACCACAGGGCAGACCCAAAGCTCATTTTTTCCCCCGGATCTGGCTGCCTGAAGGCTTTCAGGTACAGCTGGAGCTAGCCAGCAGAGCCAGCCCCCAGCTCACTCCCCAGAAGCTCCCCGAAGTGCCAGCAGCTGCTTTTGCAGTCACAAGAGAAAGGCTGCAAGGGGCTGCATGGTCCCTTTGAGGCAAGCTCAGTTTAGATCCAGACCCCAGCCAAGGGACGCTTGGCCAGCCTTTCTTCCAGCCTTCAGTGCTGTAAAACCCCGGTTTTTGCCCGCAGCAAGGCTAAGAGGGTTGCAGAGATGTTTGCCTTCTGTCTGGAGAAGGGAGCTTGAGATTCTCCCCTAGTCCTGGGCTTTACAAGCTGGTAGGAGAGAGCTCCTGCTGCCAGCTCGTGCTCTGGCCCCCCAGCTCCGGAGCTGCCAGATGGGGAGAGAGCAGCCTTTTAGCCTCCGCTCTGCCACGAGCTCCTCCGGGCTGAAGGAGCTCTCCTCCAGGCTGGCTGCATGCTGCGAGCAAACCCAGCCTGAAAGCTGCTCCGCACTTCAGCAACACGCAGCTCTTCCTTTGCAGCAGCCTCCCAAAAGTCCCACTCCCACCTGGGCACGGCACCCGGGCCGTATCCTCTTTTAGACCCTTCCCGCTGCTCTCCTGCACCTTTGCGTGATGAAGTTCGCAGCCGCTTGCAACAGGCTGGTAGCAGCATCGCTGCTCAGAGCGCTGAAAAAAAACCCACCTCTAGCCTGGCTGCCTTCGTTACAGGGCTTGGGCAGGAAAGGTTGGGCTCACGATGAAGGAGTGGCCACGCAAAAAGAGAGACTTTCCGTGGGGAATTCTCTCTCCATCACTTGACAGCAAGCACTCCGCAACGCAGAGCAGCTGCAACACGGCAGCCTTCACATGGTCACAGCCACCTGGCTGTGCCTACCCCACTGCGACATCAGCTCCACAATAAGCATCGTTACGGTGAATTTACTGCCAGCCTGTACGGGAAAGCGTCCCCCACGGCTGTGTCACTGGTGTGCGGGATGTGGGAGCAGCATCCTCTGAGGTCTCCGAGTCCCTGCACCCCTTTCCCAGGTTCTCCTGAAGGAGAGCAGCACCTAATAGTTAAATGCGAGCAGTTTTCCTGCAGAAAGCTTTGCATGCTTCATCTGCAGGAGTGTACTTGTACCCAAAGCCCCGTCTCCAGAGGGGCTAACACCTCTCCACCTCCTTCTGACCCTTCCCGGCCATGCTGGAGCCTGGTACACCTGCGCCGCCTCGTTGAAAGCAGCAATCTGCCTCACAGCAGGGCGGCTTGAGCAAACCCTGCGCTGGGGAAAGATGTGATGACTGTAGGAAAAAATAATTTAAAAAAAGCCCCAGCAAATCAACTGGTCTCTGACCATCAGTCAGGAAATCAGCCAAGAGCCTAGGTGCAGCTTCCTGCAGCTGAGCGACACGAGGAGGATGCCAAAAGCCCTGATCTGGACGCTGCCCCGTGGTGCAGCTTTGGTAGAAAGTAGCTGTGATTTTTACCCGTGAAAGCAAGAGAAAGAGATGAACGCCACGCTGGTTGGACCTCTGGGTCTGTGGAGGAAAGCTGCGGTGCCCAAAAGCCACGTTGCCACGCAGGGCTGCGGGGCGCGATGGGACTTTAAAGGCAGCCTGGAAAGCCCTTGGCTCGCAGCCCTGCTCCTTCTCCCTTCCACCCGGCTCTGTCACTCCGAAACTGTTGGCATCCCCTGCCCGTGACCCTCCGGTTCTCCACATCAGGACAATGATTTCCAGGCCGTCAGCATCCTGATTGCATCAGTACAAAACCCATCAAAACCTTTCCAAATATAGTCAGAGGCATGAGCCCTCCATGAAGCCAATCGAGTAAAATACACACCAGGCCACACTGTTTTCTGCAAGGGACATGAAAAAGTTAGAACAATTATCAGCCCGCAACTGATTTTTCCAAGTATCCTATCTATCTCTTGCATGCAGCATCCAATCCCCTCCCACAATCTCCCCAGCAACTTTCCAAAATAAACAGATAAATAGAGAAAATAAATCAGCCCCCATAAAAAATTTCAGCCAGATTGGTTGAATTTGGGGGCAGCTTGTAGAGATTGAGCTTGGAATTGTATATATATATATATATATATATATTTCAGGGAGACTCCAGCTTTGCCTTTTAACGCATCGAGGTTGAGCGGCAAGTTGTCTCTTTTCCCCACGATACACGAGCTCAGAGACGAAAATGCCAGGAAACGAGAAGCAAGGGAGAAATTCTTAATTCCTAATTCTTTGCGTTGTGTCTTTTTTAACATCTCTCCTCCTTGTTGCTGCTGTCTCCAGATCATTTCTCTATCTCTACCACCTGTTTTTTTTAATTTTTTTTTTTTGGTCTTTATTGAGAAGAATCCAATTCCTCTGTAAAATGACTGCTGGGAGGATAAAACACTGCTAACAAACCTTGCGCTCCCAGGTAGGCTGGGAAGGAAGCATTTGCCCAGATCCGAGGGTTTCTGTAGGGCAGGATTTAATCTCCTCTCTGCCTGCCTGTTCCCGTTTGTCCCCTGGGCTGGCAGCTCTGGGGGGGTCACCTGCGTGGTGAGGTGTGCTCCTGGGCTCTATGGGGGGAAGGAGCAGAAGGCTTCAAGAGAGCAGAGCTCCCCCTTCCCCAGCTCCCTGCACCCATCCGGGGATGGAGAGGTGGGAAATGTCCCTGGATATGTGCGTGGGGAAAGAGCTGGGGCAGCTTAATTGGGGCTGGAAGCCACTGTGGCATGCTCCATCCCTCAGCTGGGCGTCCAGCCTGGGCTGGTGGAGGGTGGTCATCGTCCAGAGGCTCGCACCGCTGACTCTAGAGGGAGCTGGATGCCGGTGCCGAGCAGACACACAGGTTTTAGTCCGCCAGATCTCAGGAAAGACAGTCTGAGCCCCCGAGGCGTGCAGGGCCTGGGCCACCTGCCTCCAGAGCAGGGTTAGCCACCCCTCCAACCCCCACCTCACCCGCCTCCTGCGGCTCCCCAGCAGCTCTTCGCAGCAGCAAATCTCACTTCTATTTCTAGCCAGGTTTCCTTAGGAAGCCAGGCGTATGAAATCACACTTTCCATGTCTGTCTGTCTGTCTGTTCGGCCCCCCCCCCCCCACCTCCCCCCAATTTCAGCTAAACTTGCCGGAGGGGTAGAGATAGCGGAGAAAGCCAAGTCCCTACGAGCTTCCTGCAAAGAGCTGGAGAGATACCATTCATGCGCTGGCCAGGAGCTCGGCCCGTGTGGGATGCCATAGTCCTGACAGCACCCAAACACCCCGCAGCAGACCCAGGCACAGCCAGGATATCTGTGAGCCAGGGACACGTGTGGATCACGGCACCCAGCATGTGGGCCTCTCCAGATTATCCACAGTGCCCATGGCACATGCCATTTGTGTTGTCCAAGAGGAATGGGTTGGTCCCGCGGTGATGCCCGTGCCTTGGAGGACACTGGGCTCTATTACAAGGCGTGAGATTCATTAGGATGCTGGAGAACAGGGGCTTTTCCCCCAGAAGGCAGCAGGACTGTATGGCCCCAGCCATAGAACAGAAAACCAGCTTTTTTCCTAGGTGTGATGCCAGGAGATTGCAACCCTGGCGGTTCTGAGCAGAGCAGCACACCACCAAAGAAAGGTCTGGACAGGCAGAGAAATGGACGGTGCCGTGGGGACTCCTGAGAGCAAGGACACGAGCCAAGTCCGTGCCGAGCTGGGTACAGAAGTGCCAAGAGAGCAAACCCGCTGCAGCCTGGGCAGACCCAGATCAGACATCTCAGGAGCAGTCTACAACCAAAGACCTCAATAAGCTCAGTGAGAGCCGGGTAAGAAGAAGCAGGCAAAATTTCCTCAGCTTATCACTGCTGTTTGGTGTTGGCATTCAGGGATGCGAGGATGGAGTGAGTGCATCCTCAGACATCCTGAATGCAAACCCTGGTTCAAGGGAAGCTTTGAGATCCCCAGCATTGGCTTTGGAGTTGTTTATGCTTCCAGAGAAACAGAGCTGGTGGGTAGGAGAGGGTTCAACTTTCCTGGGGAGATGGTGTGTGTGTGTGTGGGGGGGGGATTTATGGCTCGCCTGGTGGGTTCTGGCTCTAGAAATGCCTGGCTGTGCCCCTGTTTGGTTAAAATGCTGGAAAAGGGGCAAAGCTGCTCTTGAAGAACCAGCTGGAAGGAAAAGGTGAGAAGGAGACATGTAGGAGACTCACCCAAGCGGGCACAGCCGCCTCTCTTTGGTGATGCCCCCTGCCCCAGCCACGCAGCCCAGCTGTTTTCTCCCGGCTGCCATCACCACACCAACGTGCGGGCGTCCCAGCTTCCCCTTTCCGAACAAAAGCACACCTCTTCTCTTCGGGGCGGTGAGAAAGAGCACAAGAACACCACCGGGAGAGCACCCAGAGGACCCCAGCCTCCCTCAGCTCCCGTTTCCATCTCCTGACTCCCGGTTTTCCAGCACCTGGGACGGGGGGGAACAGCTTCAAGAGGAGCTCCAGCAAGAGGAGCCCTGAAATCAGCCACTCGCACCCCCACGCCTGTGACCTTGTGGTTTTACTACGGCTTTTCCTTTCCAGGCTCGGGTCCTCTCCCTAGTGCTCGCTGCATTTCCCCAGCGCCTCGGCCGCTCGCTTTTCGGCCCGGGAGACGGAGCCGAGCGCTTGGCACGGCTCGGCGGGGAGGGAAGCAACAAGGCTACGATGAAAGAATTAAACTCGCGATGACGGAAGAGCCCCAGCCATGCTTCCACCTAGACAAAGCCTACGTGATGAGCGCTGCTGAACGCCAGCCCTTCGGAAGGGAAGGCACAGCCGCTCGGGGACGGGGACGGGGGGGGGGAAACGGGGATTTCGGCGTGGCTGCAGGTGCCTCCGGCCACTCACCTCGGGACCCGTTTCGAGGCGGAACCCCCCCGGGGCTGGAGGCGAGGCAGCCCCGCTGCAGGCACCGCCAGCCCCGCCGGGCGGAGGCACGCCCCCCCCCGGGGGAAGATGCCCGTAAGACCCCCGGAGGGGGGCGGCTCTCTCCAGCCCCCTCCCCGCTGCCGCACGCTCGACCCTCGGGGCGAGGGGAGGCCCCCCCCTTCTCCCTGCAGGCGCGCCTCCCGTCGCGACATGTCGCGACTGGCCGGCGGGGGAGGGAGGCGAGCCCCAGTCGCCTCGCCTAAAGGTACCGCGGCTGGCTTGCAAAAAGCATTCCCGGGCCGGGGAGGGGGGGACACACACGACACAGCATCATTCCCCAGCGGCTCCCCATCCTCATCCCACCTCCCCCCATCCCGGTGCCAGGGACCCCCCCCCATAGAGCCCCCCCGATGCCGGGGCGGGCTGGGCGAGGGCCGGGGGGTCGCGGACCTACCTGTCGGGGGGTTTGGGGAGGGGAAGAAGGGGAGGGGGGGCAGCAGCCGGAGCCGGCTCAGCAGCGGCGGGGCATCGCGGCGGGGCGCGGGGTGGCGGAGCCCCGGTGCGCGGCTGCGGCGGCGGGAGGGCGGGCGGGAGGAGGAGGAGGAGGAGGAGGAGGAGGAAGGGAGGGAGGGAGGGAGGATGGAGGGAGGGAGGGAGGGAGGGATGGATGGAGGGAGCGCACACACGCACAGCCCCCGGGATGCGCTCAGCCAGCCCGCCCCGCAGGCAGCCTCCTCTCCCTCCGCATCCCTCCGGGGGCTGGGAGAAAACCGCCGGCCCTCCTCCTCCTCCTCCTCCTTCTTCTTCTCCTGCTGCTGCTGCTGCTGCTGGAAATATTTCCCGATTTCCTCCTCGGAGCGAGGGACTTTGAAAGGCAGGGCTGGCTGCGGACCCACCCCCGGCCGCCCTGCCCGCCCTGCCTGGGGCAGCCCCCAGCCCTGCCCCGCTTGACCCCGCGTCCCGATCCTGCCCCCTGCAACCTCTCGGGGCGAGCCCGACCCCATTTGCACCCTGCAGGACGGAGGGAGCTGCTGGCAGGCGCTGCCCCAACCCCCCTCGAACGCCCTCCTCTTCCCCCAGCCCTGGGTTAGGAAGCCCCAGGAAGGATGGTGCGAGGGGTGCCCGTGTTGTTCCCACTGCTGCTCTGGGGAGGCAGCAGGCTTGGGGTGTCCCGAAGGGCCCTGGTTTGGGGTTCAGCCCCCCTTCACATCCCCAGCATCATGGTGCTTGCATAGGGCAGCGGGTGCCGTGGGGCTGTGGGGTGACAGGCAAGGGGCATACGGCTCGTTTAGCATCCTCCCAAGACCTGTTTCTGGCCACCTCCAGGCCAGCCCCTGAACCCTCCGAGCCTCCTGTCCCCACAGAGGGTCAGTGGGTTCGGGAGGCCCCGCGGGAAGCCAGCAGCCCCAGCCAGCCCGGCGGAGATGGACTTGGTGCACCTCGGGTTGGCCCAAACGCCCTTCCTGTGGGCAATTCCCCTGCCGCCGTGCCTGAGCGGCTCCTCCACCCTCTGCTGGCTCCAGCGAGGAGCAGATGAACCCATTGTCCTGCCCTCCAGGCAAAACTGTGGGTTTAGGAACTTAAAATAGGACCAAAGCCAATAACCCTTGCACCGGTAGCCGCAAGTACCCCGCGACCTTGCGTGGCTGTCCTGCTCAGGTGCAACACCAACCCAGGAGGAGCAGGGCCAGGACTGCAGCTCCTGCCCTGTCCTACACCTTCTCCTCCTCATCTAGTCCACCTGTAATTTACGCCACTGCCGGCTTATTTGTGGATTTCATTTGTGCTTTTCTTTCTTTCTTTTTTTTTTAAAAAAAAAAAAAAAAAAATTTTATTTCACTCTTTTCTGGTGGGGAGGGTGACATTTCCGCATCACCATTTTCTTCCAGCAGGGATGGAAACTACATTTCTTTGGTTGGGATCTGGTGCCGGACACGGGTAACATCCCGACACCCTCTTAAAGCTCCTTGAGATGAGGTGACGAACCAGCAAGCCAGCTAGCTGTTATTAGCGTTGCAGCTGCCATCGGTATGTAGTTCTGGTCTCACTTTAAAAGCTTATTGCCTACACGCTGGTTGAACATAATTTCCAAATCACTTGGCTTAGAGAAGACACTTTTTTGTGTGTGTCCAATAGCTAACTCTGACTGTCAGCCTCGCCTCTTTTAAACTCTTCAGGGGAAGAGCACAGTTGCATCTGGCCACGCGTGGTGATCGGATGGGGCTTAATTCTCCCAGCGGGGCGACTGCTGTGGAGGGAACACAACTAAACGGGGCCCCAGACCCAGCTCCGGACCTGGCTGTGCCTCCCTGGTGCTGGGTTTGGCAGCGGCTGCGGGACGCAGGGCGCTGCACAAGGAAACCAGCTCGCTCGCAGCGAACACAATCCCTGCCGATGCTCCTCGCCCCGCACGCTGAAATCTAATCGCTGCAACGGTAAGCAGTGCGGCTCAGATTTTAATTAGCTGTCAGCCGTGAAGCTCTCCCTAAAGCTCCCCGTTTCCCTCGGTTGTGTTGCTGACCTACTTCCCGGCTCTCTCGCTGAACACGGCGCACAACTCCTCGGGAGCAGCAGGACGCTCGCTCTGCTAGATGCTGAGCTTCTCCCCGAAAAGCCAGGCACTTCCCCAGCCCACCTATCCCTGCCTGCCCCCGGGCATGCTTCTCTCTCCCAGTGCCTCCTGCCCAGACCCTCGGGAAGGCTGCTCCAGCCTGAGGTTGTTTTGGGACATCTGTGGGACGGGGGCTGAAGAAAACCGAAGTCTGTCAGCGTTCGTGGTGGTGCTCGCTAGCCCATGCAGTTCCCCTCTTGCATCACCCAGCTTTAACCACACGGGACAGAAAAGGTGAAAGGAGATGTGGCGTTATTCCAGCTATAACAGAGAGCTGCCTTCATCTGCTTGGAAAGTTCTTCATTAGGAGGGATGTGAGGCTGAGAGGCTGGCAGAAGGCGTCCCCCCACTCTCCAGACCCTCATGCGCATCTTTCCAGGCACATTCAGACCTTGGTTTTTCAAAGCCCCCACGTGAAAGGTGGAGCCGGGCTGCGAAAGAAAGAGTCTAACTCAGGGAGTATCTCCCTTTCCTTCCCCGTCTCTCTTTGCAGCCATGCAAGCGAACACCTACCATTGCAAACACACTTACAACCACTAATTAGCAGTCACAAAATCATGGAGCTTCTCATGCCGGTGCTAACGAATGGTTCATTCATTCATTCATTCATGCACACCCACAGCTCTCTCCGACAGCAGCCCGCATCTCTCTGCAGTCGCTGGAGGAGGTTTCTGGGTATTGTCTGCATACGCAGAGCAGAAAGACAATCCCCCCCTGCAAACACAGGAGTTAGTGGGCTCTGGAGCCCACAGGACAGAACGGTGCAGGCCAGTTCTCCGCTCAGGACTTTTGCTCAAGACGTGTGAACTCCTGCGTGCTTTAGAGGAGGGGGACGCAACCCCCTGGATATTTCTTGTGTGAGAAATTTCTGCCTTAAATTCCCTGTAAAAGAGATGAGTGGCCAGGGAAAGGGCAGTCTTCAGCCAAAACACAGCAGGATCATCCATCCCACCACTCCTTCTTGGCCTTAACTGGAGCACCTCCCCTCAGCTGGGATGCTCCAGCTTTTTTGGGTACGGATAATGCTGGAGGATAACCAGCGAGCCCTCGTTGGTTAGTGCTTAGTCATTTCTGTCCTTGCTTTCATTGAGTCCCTTGGGAGATGCCAGGGAGATCCTGCAGGAGCAGATGGGATGTCACCTTTGGTGTGCCATCCATCTGTCACCGCTCCTCGCTGCAGCAGTCCTGAGCGTGCGCCCGCTGAACCTTCGCTGGCTCCCCTCTGCATGTTCTTGGCAGGGACGTGGAGATCCCTGCAAGTTGTATTTCCAGAAAAAAAAAAAATATATAGATAGATATATGTATTCCTAAACATAGTTTCCAGCAGTCTGAGCATTCACTTTCACTGTCACCTTCACACCTGCCTTTGCTGGCTGGAGGATAAATCAGGCACTTAGAAATGCGAGGCGTGGCGTGGGACACGGCGGTGAGTAGGAAGGGCGGCTCTGTGCTGTGCGTCTGATATTTCTCTTTGAGCTCTCCAGCTGCTTCACAGCAGCTGGTACAGTCTGAGGGCTGACGATCCCGGGGAGCTCTGAACACACAGCAGTGGTCCATTGGCCAGGCAGAGGGCTTAGATGCCGGAGGTGTCTTCTACCCCTGGAAAGCCGAGCGCTAAGAGCCAGGGAGAAGGCAATATTCAGCCAGGGCATTTGGGTAAGTCTGTGAAAAACTGGCAGCTTATGCTTTGCTCTCACTGCGATGCTCTGGGAGCCTGCAGAGGTAACTTGAGAAACTCTGCTTGTGCCACTCTCAGGCTTTCCCCCGAGTACTTGCTCTACTCCGTGTTTCACAGAGCTTTAAATAACAAATCCAGAGCGCCCATCGGTGGGCAGAGCACTCAACAGCTTGGGAGAGCTTTTTCCTGGAGGGAGGGTTTATGTGTGGCAGACCCAAGCAGGTCTTTGCATGGGAAACCACCTGGCTGGGCTGAAAGCAGAACTAGCTCTAGGGTCTGGGCATGGATTTAGGGAGCCTGGGAGCAGGGAGGGCTGCAAGTATTTTGCAAACGTCTAGTGCACAAAGCAAGACACACGCTTTGAATGCAGCCCCAGAGTCCCGCTTTTCCTTTGAGTAGAAACTCAAAAGCCTTCTGGCAGCTGTCATTTGTCTCAGCAGCACCAGCATCTCACTCCCGTCCCCGTTCCACAGGCCAAAACCGCCTCCTAGCCTGAGTCACTGGAAAACGAAGGACCAGATGTCCCCGGCTTGACTGCCTGTCCCTTAACATCTTTTCCCACCAAAAAAAAAATAATAATAATAAAAAAAATTAGCTGTTACAAAACTGCAGAATACAGGAACTAGAAATGCAGATGCAAGGTCAATTAATTGAAATAAATTTCCCAGTGAAAACAATAGCCTGGGGACTCGGCTGCCTCCAGAGGAGCATCCTGCAAGCGGCCCCGGAGCAGCAGTGTGCCAGCTCTGGGACACCACCAAAAAGGAGCAGGCACGAGCACTCCCTGCTTGAAGCACCAGCTCTTTTCGCAGCCATCCCAAGCCTGCCCTGGCCTGGAGAGAAGCTGGCTGAGCAACAAGAAAAAAAATTAATAAAAATCCTTCTCCTCTCCTCCAAATAAAACAAAACCAGAATCAAAATGTAAGCGATGGTGTGATGGTTTGCCTTCTGTTTTTGATACCTAGGGTTTTCGTGTTTTCCAGTATACTTGGGTAACCAGAGGGGAGTTAAAAATAACGAGAGAGATGAAATATTGGCATGTAACCCTGTGCCTCTAGGAGCTGGGACTCGAAGAAAAAAACCAAAGCACAAATACCACCGTGATGTGGCAAGGCCTGGAAAGCCGTGCATTGCCAGCTGAAGGCTGCGTGATGTTTCCTCGGCGTCTCCAGTGTCACACGAGGCCACCGCATCCCTCATTTGATTTTAATGCCGTGTTCCCATGGCTCTCAGTAGGCG
Organism: Heteronetta atricapilla; assembly: GCA_011075105.1. Taxonomy (NCBI): domain Eukaryota; kingdom Metazoa; phylum Chordata; class Aves; order Anseriformes; family Anatidae; genus Heteronetta; species Heteronetta atricapilla. The sequence continues at coordinate 11,964,117 of CM021733.1, forward strand.
ACCAGGGGTAAATCAGACGTGGTGCACGGCTCTGGCTGCGGCCCCTTGGTCGTGAAGGTAACTTGGCCTCCTCTGCACCATCTGCCTGCCAGCCCCGAGCCAGGCTGGGTGCTCCAGGGAGAAGAGACCTTTTCATTAAAAGCGAGAAGGGACTGACCTCAGCTGCGTCGGAGCACCTTATTTATATTTTATTTATATATTCCGAGCTGAGAAAGCAGCTGGAGCACCTTGCAAAAACCCAGCCCATTAGACGAGAAGATGTGAAATGACTTCTGTTAAGGGGAAGCCAGCTGGTTTTCGCTCTAAGGGGCTCTAAAGGTGCTGTGCTGGCAGGGTGGCCTGAAATCTCCCTTTCCTCCTTGCTGCTCCAACTCTGCCTTCCTCTGCCTCAGCCCTGCCTTGTCTCAAACAAAGAGGGGAGAAAGAGAAGAGCAGATTTAACTTCCAGATAATCTAATGGCTGTTATTCTTGTTTGTTTGTTTTCGGGGTGGGGATGAGGCTGGAACTTTGGAGAAATGAAACCGCGCTGTTTGTGAGGCTGTGTTCAAATCCCCCGTGTTGTCACGTGCCAGCCCTGTTCCCCACCTGGAGTTTCAAACCCGGCCTCTTCCCAAGCTGTTCAGAGCCCAAAGGCTTGCGCCCGGCTTTCCAGATTGCACGGTGCCTTAACACAACAGAAGCTGGTACTTTGCCACCCACCTCTTGGTCAGAAACCCCCAGGTCTCCCATGAAAATCTCCTGCTCGTGCGGGGAGCTGTGCTCTTGGCGAAACGTCCTGGGCTGTGAGGCTGTGCTCCCGGGTTTGTGATTGCAGGAGGGACACGGGTGTGTGTGTGTGTGAGCGTGCGCATGCGTGCAGATGTTTCCTAATGCAGGTTGTGCAAGCCCCGACTTCTTCCCTCTGCGTTTCTGCTTACTCAGATGAACTCTTGCTCTCCTGCGAGCGTTCCCCATCTCTTCAGCGGGTGTGACAGTTTCCTGCACGTAGCTGTCATTCTGGGAACACAGGCTGCTGCGGTGCTCGTGCATGTGCAGGCTGGAGACCAGGGAGCAGAACCGAGCAGGGACCTGGGGATTCACACGTGCCCCGGCGCTGAACCCGAGCTGCTGCTGCACCTCCTGCCCCACCAGGGCTTTCCTCCTTCACCTAGCTCCCTTCCACGTTCGTTGCACACACCAAGATAGCTTCTGGATGCTGCACCTTCAAGACACTGGTGTGCTATTTCTGGTCAATTTGAGCCAGGGCTGTTAACAGTGTCTGGCATTTTACTTGCCATCAGTAGACTCCAGAGCTAACAGCTTCATTTATATGAGCAGAGGCATCAGGAAGGTGAGCAGGGCCACCAGTGGGAAGAAATAAGAGAAGTGAGAGATGTAGAAGACCTGATCCAAGAGGAAACATTGCAGGAACTCAGCCTGTCACGTGAAGAGAAGACATATCCTCATAAATCTGAAGGAACAGATGTTTTCCACTCCTACTGTCAGTAAGATAAGAAGTCAGGAGGTTAAATGACAACCAGGGAGCCTGAAGTTTGACACGAGGGTAGGTATTCTAGCCACAAGAGTAATGGTGTAGCCAGCTGGATTGTTGGCAGAGAGGGAGAAATCACAGCAAGGTTTTAAGACCTAGATGAGCAAACCTCTTTTGACTTCAGATCAAGTGTTGGTGGCCCAGCTCCTGGCATCATTTCATCAGGAAGGTGTGTTTGACAGGTGAACAAGCAGGAGACGTGCGTCATTAACTCACTTAGCAACCTCTTCTGATAGCCTTTTGTGTGCACACACAGACATCTTGAAGCTTATCCAGATGCTCCCAGGAGCTGGTGGTGCAGGAAGGCTTGCGTTGGGAGCATTTGTCTGGTCACAGAGGTCCTTCTCAAATCCTTCACTCTCCATCCTCTCCCACTGTCATCTACAAGCTGAGGAATGCACACAAATGGCCTGCCCCTGCCCAAACTGCAGCTCCAGGACATTCTCCAGAGCAAGGACAAAGTGACATCCATGCAGGTGACTAACCCTAGCTTAGGGCTACCTACGATGCATCGCGATGAAATGTTGTGAGAAGCCACCAGACCTTGCTGATAACAAAAAGAGGGGTAATATATATGAAATTGACAGTCCCTGGACAGTTACAATCCTAATCAGATAGCAGCATGAAAAATGACAGAAAAGAGAAACATTGGATATAAGAAAAGCAGGGGACTTGCTTAATTGCTGGCCGAAGTAGAAATTACCAAGGCAACCATATGATGTGTAAGAAATAAGTGTATACAGACAACAAACCTGGGGCCAGGGAGAAAAGTGTAAATATGGGTGGATGGCCTGTCTGGAAGGAGATAAACTTGGTAAAGAAGCAGGACCTGGGAAGAATACAAGGGACAAAGACACAAGTAAACAGAGACAGAAGACAAAGTAAAGCAGGTACCATACTCAGGACCTCTTGGGCAGAGGCTGATGTTCAGCCCTGTGCTTAGCTGTGGCAGCAAAACATCAGCTTTATTAAGGCTGGAGTCGTGAAGCCTGTCTTGTTCTGTAAGTTTCCGTAGGCCACATACATCAAGGCACATTTCAAGATAATCACACTGTCTGTTTCAAAGAGAAGAATGTTAAAGTCGGATATGTTTTTATCGACAGGGACAGAAAATGACTAGCAAACACGAGTAGTGGCACAGCTCGAAATGCTTAAAAACTTGTCCTGTTTTGTAGCATTCCTCTAGGTTTGTGCATCAAAACATGCTTAAAAATAGTCTGCTTAACTATTTTTAAAGTAAAAATATTTAAACTAGGTATCTCCACATCTGCAAGGTCCAGAGGTTTTCTAGTGCCCCACCACGGAGGTACACCTTCAAGCATTTTCACCCACCAGGCACACATGGAACAAGGTGCACATCCAGACAGGTTTGTCCCAGACTCTGAAAATGTAAGGATTGTGACCAGATTATGGATCCTCAGGTGGGGCTTTGAGGTTTTAAAATGGAGACTCTCAAGTGTCTAGAAAGGCGTTGATTCATTTTATGAAGTACTCATGACTTGTCCTCAATCTTACTCGATGGTTGTTTGCTGAACAGACATGCCATTGCCTGCTAAGCATATTTTCACTGACAGACAGTAAAAGGCTTTTTCTTGTTTGATAAGGAAATGTTGTTTCTTGGAGCATCTATTTTCCACTACCAGCGGCAAAAAGTGGTTCTCTCTTCCAAAATGAGAGAAACTTTTAAAATCCATTTGCTTTAGAGGCTGTGCTGTGGACTAGGTCGAGCAGAGAATGCAGCAGCAACAGAAGCGCAGGACATCACGCAAGGGTCCGCTGTGGTGCTGGGGCTCATTTCTTTGGTGCTAAACCTCTGGGTAAAGTAGCCAGAAAGTTTGAGGAGAACATTTTTCACAGCTGTATATCTGTCTTTTTACAGCATGAATTGACACTACCAAGAAGATTTAAAAGGCCAGCTAGAATGTTTCCACAAAGACTTGGCTCAGCTGCAATTTTGAAAGACATAAAAGGGTGGTAAATTCTGGAAGTTAAACCTGTATTAACCCCTTAGTCAGGGTGGGGTTTGTGCCGTGTGCCAGAACATTGGTATAACATGTGGCCGACATCTGAAAGCTGTCGCAGCAGGCAGCAGAGCAGCAGTAAACATGGTTATTACGGACAGTCAGTAGAAATGAAGACCTACTTATCCAGCTCAAGATGGGGCAATCCAGAACATCTGTCTTGCTCCTGAATTGGGCATTCACCCTGGACAGGAGATGCTTTCGGAGCCCTGCTTCAAATAGCTATGCTCTGAAGAGCTGGCTAAACCCAGGAGGTCATCTTAGAATAATATTTGGCGGGCCAAAGTGACTTAACATTTAACATCTTTAAAGAACCATATGGAATAAGTTACGCCAGAGTAAAACAAACACTTGTCTCTCACATCCAGTGTTATTGTTAGCAACTTATTTGACTGTGTGTATTTCTCAGCAGCGACAATGACTCAGTAAATAACAGGATAATACCACGGATCGCTAGCATGTTGCGGTCTGCGGCCACAGGAAGGGTTTTACTTTTGCTGTGTACATGTTGGCAGCCCCGGCGCACTAGCAGCAAATCTAAATGTTTATTGCTGCACCCAGTGCAGAAGGACAAGGCCTCTGCTTGGAGCCCTTCTGTAAGCCAAAGGGAAAACTCAGGGAATTTTTCATGTCACGCTTACCAAACTGCAGCCAAAGCAATACACTGTGAATTGGACACCAGGAGAGATGTCACTTTTCTTTTGCTTTCCTGTTCCAAAGTGTGGATACAGTCAGTGATTGCCCGTGCTGGCAGTCAGCATGGGAGCAGGCTGTTCCGGAGGGATGGGCCTTGTGTTCCCTGCCTAAAGCCCAAACCTGGCTGTGGGTTGCTAATTTTGGACACGGGCATCAAAGCACGCTGACTTGGAAGGGTAAAGAGGTTGCAGGGCAAGAGATAAGAGCAGTCCGTCAAACCCTAGGCCTGTGCAGAAAGCTGAGAGTGGCCAACCACATCCCCTTGACTGCTCCAGATCTCATGCAGGCCTCTGCCCGAGGCCTGACACCTTGAGCCCCTGCTTGAAACACAGAGGGTCAGCCCCCTCCATTGCCTCTACCAGGCCCCTGCCCTGCTTCTTGCTTCCTAATGCTTGTTGGATCTCTCAGACCAAACACAACGTCTGTCAAATCTCCCTGCAGCCTGGGGAACCTCACTGCCTGGAGGATTGCTTTCAGGTGGGCTTCGTTGGAAGATCCAAGCCCACCTGCCATGGGGTTGAGGGTTCTACAGGGAGCCCTGGAGGGCAGCAATGCCCTTTCTTCCCCTGGGCATTGCTGCGGGGTTATGTCTAGCTGACAAAGATGACACCATGACCCCAGACCAGTCATGCTGCAGAAGAAGGGTATCCTATACACCCCAAAGTAGAGAAGAAAGCAAAATGGGAGCATCTGATGTGCAAAGGTTTCCAAGGGGGGCTCAGGTAAGTATTGGTGGTGGGGATAGAAAGGCAGCAGTAGCTGTGCAGGCCACATTCCTACCCTTAATGCATGTCGTTATTTTTCCATTTTCACATTTTCCTCCAGCTCCCCACTTTTGCTTATGTAAGAGGAAAAGAAAAACAAGCCAAGTCGATGTTCCAGCGAAAGGAAGGACAGCTCTGCGAGAGAGCAGGAAATGGTGTGTGCTGGTGTCATACGGGATTAGTCTGCAACCTCCAGGGCATGCTGCGGTCTGCAGGACAACCTGGGAAACATCCCAGGGACAAAACCTCTGATGAAACTCATCCTGAACAGGATGAAGGGCTAGAAAACACTGGGAGACTGGGGGGCAGGAAAAAGGCTTTACACCTCGTTCTGTATAGCATATTCCCATGGGCTCATGGGAATATTCATTCACAGATGAGCCATTAATCACTGTTAAGTGAGGGGCACGTGTCTTCACACTGTACCTTTCCTGAAATCCAGGCATTTTCTGGTATCCCAGTTCTGTGAGTGTCTCCCTTCTACCTCTGCCCACCTTTCTGCTCAAGGAAGCACGCGGAGTTTTCTGGAGTGCAACACGTGGCTCTTCTCTGCTCACACGTTTCAAAAAGGCCTGGCTAGAGACATCAGAAACTGAAACCTGCACTTCATGTTAGCAGTGTCAGAGTTCAGCACTCCAGGAATTTGGGAAAGATCCTAAAAGCAAACATCCCAAACTCAGGAGGAAGTTGAGCATTAAATGCATAATAAATCCAAATATGTTAAAGTATGGAAACCAAAACAACTTCTGCTTTGCCCTGCAGTGACCCTATGCAATAAGAATACAATTGTGATTAGATCACAGCAATGGTTGGAGCCCTAGATAAGAATAAACTGAGTTTTGAAGACCTCCAGACTTACTGCATTGTTTTGCCATGTTTTTCCTCCATGCGTTGCCAGAAAAATACTGAGTTCCTTAAAGAATGAATTCAAAAATGAATGTCAACTCATAAATTGCCTGATTTGCTTGTAAATTGGCAGAAAACACCAGCACTGCGTAAAGCTGTCATTTTGCTGCCTCCTACCATAGCAGTACATGGAGGATCAGAGGATGAAGGGGGCGATAATGAAACCTCCTTCTGTTCCTAGGATTAAATGCTGGGTGACAGCAAGGTCCTCTCCAATGTGCGTGACCTCACCACCTCCAGGCAAAGCCCTTCCACCGTGCAGGTGTCTGCGCATGGTTTCTTCTGGCTTTTTCTTCCTCTTTTTCCCCATGAGTAACTTACAGTTCTCCTACCCCTTTCTCCACAAAAATCCACCTGTGCATCTTAGATGGAAAAACTCTGACCCCAAATGCCTTAACCTCATCCAAATCCTTGTTGTGTAGCAGGAGAGGACCTATAAGTGCAGTTGTTTTACCAGGTGGTATCCTTCATCCACACATGTAACACCATGGCTTAGTAAGCTGGTGAGATCCTGAGTACCTGAAAGCTCAGTGTCACTTAAAGGCATTAAGGGCAACTCATGTTATGGGATGGAAAGTTAGGAGTGGTTCATGTCTCTAAGTGACCAAAATGGACAGCTGGATTTAGACCAGATGAGGGTGATTTACGAGGGTGATTTACTCATCTCTTCATACTGTGCAGTCAGCTATTTTATACCAAAGCTTTACAAAGAGGAAAAAGCTTGTGAAGGCGAATGGCTCACGGTTTAGCACTGTGACACCAAATATATATATATATATATAAATAAATAGAAATAGCAGTGCAGTTTCTCTAAAGCACAGATATGTAGAGGTATTCTAATTTTCCACATGAAATTCTACTGTTATGCAAAAGGATTGTGGCCACATGTGCATAAAAGATGCTGGGTGGATTTTGCAGCCATGCGTGAGATGGCAAGCAGTCAGTGACATAGGACAGACGACAACATTCACAGCCTGCAAAAATCAAACTTTTCCTAAAATACCTTCCCTCCTGGAGGAGTGCCTGGGTTTGTGAGTCCCCTAAGAAAACCCTCCCCAGGTTGATCATTGTCCCTTATCCTGAAGATGAAGAGAAGAGAAAATCAAGGTAGTGTTTTGGGAACAAGAAAGCCAAATAAGACAGCTGCCCATTTTCATGGGCTGTTTTCTGCAATATCACATTCTTTCAGGCTTCAGTTCCTCAGGCAAATCAGATTTGAATCGGCAAATGGGTCTGCAAGTGTCAAGGCTGGGAACAGGCAGGGCTGTCCTATAAACCCTTTGTCCTAGAACAAAGGCAATAAAAAGTATCTGGCCAGGGAAGTGGATTGGTCTGTCAATGTGTCCCCAGAAACTGCTCCAATCTTCTGACTCATCAGAGAAGAGACAGAGGTGGTTTCCAAACTCCATCCTTTAAGGAATCACCATAAAAGCGTTGAAGTCATTGGAGGGAGGAGAATGCACACTGGGATCGCTGTGATTCGGAGCCAGTTTGTAAAATCTTTGCCGAGTGACTTCACGTTGTAGCCATCCTCTGCGTGATTTATGACGAGGACTGTCTCTCCTCGGGCATACCTCACACCACAAGCACGACTTTCCCCTTCTCACAAGAAACTCTGCGCTCAGGCACCAGGACAGCACGTCCTTGCTCACTCCAAGTGCCCTCGTGCCCTCGTGGCCGAGGCGGCGGCCTTTGCCAGTGGTCTTTGCCTGCGGCCTGCAAGGACAGGCACCAAGCTGGGCCTGATGGTGAGGAAGAGGAGGGCTCCCCCTTCCTCCTCCACTTGCTCTGGTGAGGAGTGCTGTGTGGGAGGACCTCACGGTGGATGCTGGGAGGCTACAGTGCTCGTCGTGACTAGTTGCTTGCAAAAAACAACGCTAGTGATACTACTGCGAGCACTCGATTTGACTATTTATATTCGTGCCTAGTTTCTTGGAGTGAGATCCCGTCAGCTTCACACGAGGGACCAAACGAATACCATCCATACCCACGGCTAATCAACAGCAAATATTAATAACAGCCAGTGTGCTGATAACAGTAATAACCCTTAGGGATAACACAGCCTGCCTGATATTGATTCTCACAGAGGGGCACACAAAGGAGGGGTCATTTGCAGGGCTCTTGGGCAGCTCTGTTAGACAGAAAATGGAAGCAATCCCACTAAGCAAGGAAGGCAGAAGTGTCCTTTCATTGTAATAGCAACAAAAAAAGGTTGTTTTCTATTGGCTCAATAGCAATTAAAAAGACATTAGACACAGTTAGTTGAGGATTCGTTTCTGTACTTGCATGTCTATAGAGAAGCGATATGTACTTGAAAGGTATTTGTCATTAAAAAAAAAAAAAATAGCCTGGCACAGACAAATCTCAGCCTAATTGTGAGTATTTCCTTTCCACCACACGAGAAGACACCAGGCAAAGGGAAGATGTGTGGCTCAGTGAGTGTAAAAACAAGGATTGTGGGAATATCCATGGAAATGCTTGCTAAATAAGGGGGAAAAGGGGCAGTATGCACAGACTACTACGGAGTTACAAGCAAACTCTCCCATTATGTTCGCCTTATGTAATGACAAGGGAAAGCATTTTCATTCATGAATGGAAATGCTTATGACATTTGTGGTCTAGTAATTTCCCTTTACAATCATCCGTCATCATATCTCTGGAAATCTCTGACAATTTCAGTCATATTCCTGATATTATGTTCAGTTCTTTCTGTGTAATTTCACTTCACCTGCTCTACTGTTTTTTTCCAGTCTATTAACCACCTGAAAAATGAGAAAGCTTTACCTAGCACTTTGCAGTGGGAGTATGAATACTGTATTATAACACCTGAAAGCACACAAACTGATATGCAAGTGCCGTTCTGTAGCGTTTAAAGAAAAATCTCGTGTTTAACTGTACCACCCAAAACCAACAGAATTTGGTGCCCAGGCTACAAAAAGGGTTTTCGATGTGTGTGTGTGTTCTGTGTGACAGAACGCCTTAGCGAAGAAGACCTTTCTGCCAAGGGTATACTTTGTTTTTTGCCAGTGCCCGGCTCACAGACCGAACATACTTCCCTGTGAGTTGGAAGGAGAGCAATTCTGCGCTTTGGAAATATTCACAATAGCACACAGCTGTTTTCGCCAGGATCGACTTTCACAACACTGTAATGACGGTTAAAACCATACCAAAAATCCTCGCACAGGATGTAATCAACCTCAAATCTGCAGAGAAACATTGAGAAACTGCCTCCGAGTGCCAAGAAAAACAACAGCAGTTTACAACAGGCTCTTCCTGATGTCCACTCAGCTCAAGCCACACGTCAAGCAGGACATCTCAAAGCGAAAGTAGGGCAGACCGGAGAAGAAAAGCCCCTTGACTATTTTTAAGATTTTTCTAAGTAGTGACACAAAAAGGCTCAGGCGCAGGGAGCCACCACCGATCCCTCCTGCCCCTCTGTGCACCAAGGCTCCAGCATGGGTCAGCCTGCGAGCCCGCGTCACGAGCGATAAAACACCCGTTTTCCAAGATTATTTTTTTGTTCTTGACTCTTTCAGGCACTTGGAAAGTTTCTGTCCCTCCAGCGGCAAAGCTGTTACATGTCATGTTCCTCGCTCCGAGAGCTTGAGTGCTATGCCGCTATTAGAGCCAGCCCATAGCCCCAGATTTACGGGGTTTTCGCAGGATGCCGTTCGAACCAAAAATCCTAGGTGTTCCCGAGAAACGCTCAAATCGATTTTCACTTACCCCAGCCGCGTCTCAGCCGTTGTGGGTAAAGCAGAATGGAAAAAAGCCCTCATATGATAGTGTCTCTAAATTTACCAGAAAGAAAGGAGCTGGGGTGCTTGTCCTTTAAGTGTCTCTAAAGATGGTTTGCATAGCTGGATCTCAGCTTATCTGTGCTTTTCTGCTTTTGCTTCCATACATGGATCTGTTCCCAACAGTAACTTCAAGCTGTCGAAAAGAAGCTATCTGGCAGCTTTCAGCTTCATCCAACACATAAATGAGCAGAAATAAATAAATAACGATCTTTTCTGCTGGCTCCCCTCTTCAATTTGCACCTCAGAACCCCTTTTTCTTCTTTTTTTTTTTTTTTTCTCCCCAGATTAACTTCGTGCTGTTTTTTTTCCAAAGTAATTCCTAGGTGGAGGCAAATAGATATGACCAAGTCCGATTTTTCTCCTCCCTTTCCTACAAGCTCACATAATTTTATTCTCAGAAATATCTTTTTTTTTGTTGTTGCTGTTGTTGCTGTGCTTATAGGTCAGGGTTTTGTGCGTTTATGACTTGGAAGCATTTCAATGGAATATACATCATGTCTGCAGCAAGGGAAGGTTAAGAGTCAAATTTTTGGAGAGAGAGAGATTATAGAAGAGCCACGTGACTGCTCCCGGATTAGCAGCAGTAGCAGAAGGAAGCATTCCTCTGATATTACAGTAGCCACCGTGGGACGTGCCTGAAACACTGAAGAGTGGAAGCTGCAGTTTGGAAGCTCCTCACAGATGTGTTTATGAATAAATCACTCCTCGTTCTCCTTCCCACCCTTCCATCCTCTCTAGGTTTCAGTTTCAGAAAGGGCTGATATTGGGCAAAACCGTTATTATTATTATTTTTTTGTACAGGGAGCCCTGTGTCACACGTCAGGAAACCAGTCAGATAATTAACCTTAACTCTGCCCTTTGTTACCTCTGCTGTACAAATGGGAATGTTAAGGACTCCACTGAAACAGCTGGACTGAATATACATATAATTATTATTGTGTATTATGGTGACAACTGGGAGCAAAGAAGATTATGGGGGACCTAACTGATTGCTTCAGACCAGACTCTCTGGGTGACAGAAAATGAGTGAAAGACATATCCAGGTGCTTAGATACTGAAGGTTGATCGTAGATGTCCACAACCAGACCATTTGTATCGACAATATCACCCTTGAGTCTGGTGAGTTTGATTCATCGCAGAAGGAATTCCCTGGTGTATTCCCCCACATGAATGACCTTGTTTCTTTGGGATTTTTCCTACACATTTGTTGAACACTTTGGCAGAATAAAAGTTTTAGTAAGGTTTCGGCAGCTCCATGTCCACAATTACCGCTAAGCATTGTGTTATGTTACAAATTTCCCAATTAGAGGTGATGCTAACCTAAGTGTTAGGGCTAACCAAAACGAGATAAGAAAAACAAGACTGTTGGTTTCAATTCATTGCAGAATTGTCATCCTTATCATAAAGGAAACGTTGAAAACCACAGGTATACATAACTTAGGAAAAACACGTGTGGCTTTGGGTACTTGTAAAAAAGATGATAATGCAGCACTCTGAGTTTGGGTAACCACAAGGCCAAGGGGGGCAGGCTGTTTTCTGGCTTTGATCTGCCCTTCTGCACAGCCGCTGCATGTCTCCCTCCGGATGAATGGCACCACCCTCTTTGAACTCAGGTCTCCACACAAGACTGGCCGAAGAGCTTTTCATATTTTCCATCAAGAGCTTTTCCACTTGTCCCAGCTAGGAGAGGTGAAGTTTGTGTCAGGGCATGCGGGTGATAAGGTGAAAGATATCTTTCCTAAAGCAAAAGGAAAAAATGGACGGTGGTGTTACCACGTGCCCAGTGGACCATAGGGAGGTGGAAATAAAACCCCACTGCCCTCGGTGCCCATTGACTTGTCTCCTCCTCCCTGGTCCCCCTACATCGACCCTCCATCCACCCTGGGTCCCCAGCTCCAACCCAACCCTGCCTCGGCTGCAGTTTTAAGCCACCGAAGAGGTGTTGAAACCTCTCTTCTGAATATCAATGTGAATTTCACAAGTGTGGTTTAAATATAGCTGCTTGCTTTCCTGGGAGACCCTGTAGCGGTATTCTCGCTGCAGCAAAAGCTGCACCATATGCCCAGCATTCGCAGCCGCTTCCCAGAGACCGCCAGGGACTTGTTATTCCGTGCTTGGCTCGCGCGCTGTTCCAAAAGAAAGGCTTGCCGGGGAGAAAGGATGGAGGGACAGACTGCAGCTGACGTATTTCACACATTCAGATGTGCTGCTCAGGTGCACCTATGCAGTGTTACACGCTGGGAGGGCCGGACACAGCTCTGAGCAACCTGATCTAACGTGGAAGTCAGCCTAGCTCTGAGCAGGGGCTGGACCTCCAGAGGTCTCTCACCACCTAAATTATCCTGTGATTCAGCGAGAAGCTCAGCTTAAAATACAGACATATGGCAGAGGCATAGTAAAGAAATCTGAACACTTAAGGCACCTGGGTCATTTTCTGTCTTCCTCTTTTTTTTTTTTTTTTTTTTTTTTTTTTCTTTTAATGTTATCTTAAAAACTCTTTGAGCGTGGTCTATCTCTCACGCCATACACAGGGCTTGTCTCCAACATCGCTTGGACTTTACTGCCCTGCAAGTGAAAAATCTCCCTTTTTCCTAAGGCAAACTGATTAAAACGCAGGTGGGCCTGTGCCCAGGTAAAGCACAAGAAAGTCAGGCAGCCGTTCTTTCCTTGGGTTAAGTATGTACAGCTCTGCAAGTGAGTAAGCCTTTTTCTGTTTAGGGTAAGCAAGGATGCCTCGAACCTGGGGAGTGTCCAACTCTTAGCCATCATTAAGTGATTGTGTTTCACCAAGGCATAAATTACGGCGCCTTCAGGACAAAGCTAATAGAAAAAATGCTAATTAGTGCTATTCAGAAATGTTCCAGTGGAACATTTTCCTGTCAGAAACTCTCCTGATAGTCAAAGTTGAAAAGTTCCAGGAGAACGTGTTGGCCTCGCTGAATCTCCGATACAACACGGTGGACTGGGTTGGGGTGGGAGTAAGGAATGAGGGAACTCATCAAAACCCTCTTGTTGGTCCCCTGCCAGGATATGTGCCTGGCTGCAGGCCTCATGGCAGCTGTAGGGACCAGAGTTTGGGGCAATGTGCCATGCAGACCATGTGCTGGTGACTGAGTCCCGAAAAATCTTGGTTCCTGGACGGCAGCAGTAAATACAGAAGTCAGCAAGACTGCCTGTGTCCCCAGCTCCCTTATATTTGTGCAAAATGTCCCCTCCCTGTTTCCAAATTTGATACTCCAGTGGGTTCAACCAGGACTTCTCCTGTGCTTCTGAAAGACGAGGCTTGGATTTTGTTCTGAGATTTCTGTTAGAGGAGAAGGAGGAGCTAGTCTAATAGCTGTGTTTACTTGGCCTCTGGTTTCCACAGGTGTAGCTTATCTGTGCTGTCCGTCCCTGACATGTAAAACCATCATGCAGTGCTTTTTTTCATCCCACACTTTCCTGCCTCCTGAAAGAGCTACCTCTGAGGCTGAGGAGATGCGGCTCTCACCAGCCCGGTCCCTGTGATATTCCTTAACTCCAAACCAGCCTCATGGACTCCATTTCCACCTCACCTGGGACACTTACGGATCCCTGGTGAGACTGGCGCCGAGCACTGGTCTCCTGTGGTGGCAATCAGAGGATTCAGCTGATACCAGCACCTCCTGCACCTGCACCGCAGGACCAGGAGATCACACGTGTAACCAGCAGCATGCTTAGGTGGTGCGTGCCCTGCTGCATATTTGCTCCTGGCTCTGCTCACACCGGCTAACTCTCTCCTTGCCCCACTCCTTCTGAAACCCTCCTAGCTCTTTGTATGCCCTGTTTTCTTCCTGTAAAGAATGCCTCTGGAGCTGTGCATGCATATTAGTGAGCCTTCATTTGGCTAACACCCTCTCTCCAGATCCTAGGGCTGACAGAAGATGGCTCAAACGGAGATCAGAGTACTGCAGTAACCAAGGCTAAGGATACCCTGAATTGCCAAGCATTAATACTTGATGACTTTCAATATTTAAAGAGCTTGATAAGATAATTTAAGAAACACTGTCACTTTTTAAATTATTTGTAGACAATTTATAATGGAGCAAATCCACTTGGAATGAACAATATTTTGGCTAGGATAGATGTATGGCTCAGACAGCTGCCTTCATTTATTTAAAACATCAGAGGGATGACAGTTTTGAAAATCCTCTGCTAGAAACCTCAGATCTCAACAGGCCAGACTCCCAGCCAGCAGAAGCTAGCAGAGGATCCAGGAGGTGCCTTAAGGCTGGTTGCAGTATTGTTGAAGGATAGTTTTGCTTTTTGGAAACAAAGTAAAAGAGACAGAGGATTTCCCTGAAAGTTTTGTTTTCAGTGAAAATATTTGGGTTGTCATCTAGAATTTGAAAACCACAGCTGGAAAAAAAAAATGAACTGCTGGTTGCCAAGAAAAAAAAAAAAAAAAAAAAAAAAAAGAAAAAGCTGCTGCCGTTTTTCCTGATTTGTTTTCCTGGAAATGTCCAGGCATAAGCGGCTTCAGCAGTTTACACCTGATGAGGATCAGCCCCAGTGCTGATAGCACTGTCACTTGCTCGATAAACGCTGTATGAGTCTGTACAGAGTTCCCTGCGGCATCTCCTGTGCGTATCACATTGCCACTGCGTGCTGAAAGCGGAGGGCAGGGAGGCGAGGGCACAATTCCTGCAGAGTTAAAATGAAATGCTTTATTTAACACCATAGGCCTCAGATGCACCCAGCGCACCCTGGCAGCTGTGTGAGGGAAGCTTTGGACATCTTATGGTCCAACCCTCCTGCTCAAGCAGGGGTGCCCACAGCAGGTTGCCCAGGACCACATCCCTACGACTTTTAAAGATCTTCAACGAGGGATGATCTAAAACCCCTCTGGGCGGCCTGTGCCAGGGCTCTGTCACCTGCAGAGTGACAAAGTGCTTCCTGATGGTCAGGGGAACCTCCTCTGCTCCCGTTTGTGCCTACTGCCTCTTGTCCTGGCACTGGACACCACTGGAAAGGGTGCTGGATGAAGGGAATGGAAATGCAGAAGGCGTAGAGTTGTGCTTTTCTGCTGACTGAAAGCCACATGGGGAGGAGGCCCCCCATGGCAGGTTTCCTTCAGGCATACCCTAATGTCACCGTCTCAGCAGCTGTCCTGGGAATCCCGGAGGTCATCTTTAGCCCTCTAGGATTAGGAAAGGAGTTTTCCGTGCTGTGGGAGGAGAGGTGTGGCTGAGGGGCTCCCTTGCTGCTGCAGTCTTGTCGGGATGATGGGATTTTGACAACCTTTCTCCAGAGTGTTTTCGTTTCTGTTCATCAGCTTGTTGGTCTGATAACATTAATCAGCACTTCTGTGGAAACAGTGCTTTCAGAGACGAACATTGTAATCAGAATGAAGAGACACTGATGAGTATTGCTAAAATTAAAGAGTCTAAATCCAGCGAAATTGCTTTCACTGGGAAAATGTATTTTTATCCGTAGGCGCTGTTATCCACTAGCTCCACGCTGTCTTGACAAAGCCAGGCACAGTCGGAGGGGGTGGCATCTCCGTGGGAGCCCCAGCAAAGATGTTGCTCACAGCTCACATTTTCCCAGGGGTACTTTCCTTGGAGTGTCGGTGCTCTCCCTCCTGACCCTGCCATGTAGCCCAACACTCACAGTGAGCAGCTTTGGCTCCCAGAGAAGGACAGTCCAGAAAGGGAAAACCCGGCCCCGTGTTCATGCTGGAAGAAATTCATCCCAGACCCTGCTGTTGAAGAGATTTGCAACGATGTTGTGCATACCCCACGGTCCTGCTCCCCATCTCCTTAAGCTCCTCACTGCTCGGCTGCCACTTCACTGACAGCCTCACACCCTGCTCCATCTGGGGCTGGGAAGTGGGAGACACCTTCCCAGCTTTGTTCATCCAGCTTTCGCCCCAGTCAAAAGAAATGTCCCAGTTTGGCATGCTGGCGACTTCCAGCAAGAGACTGAACATGTCGAAACATTGTGTATGCCTGAATACGTAGCAAAACTGAAACCCTCTCTTATATTTGCCTTTCTGAGATCTCCCAGATAAAGGGGTTGTCTCTGTTTTCCCTCTTGTAGCTCTGTGTTTTTGGCTGGGATATTTTCTGGGCACATTTAAGCTCTGCTGGAGTCAGCAGCTTTAGATGTAGGGGTTGGAAGAGGGGATATTTTCTCACCCCCTCCTGTCACAATAGTACAAACTGGATCAGACAAATGTTCAAATCCAGGGAGCGATGCAAGGACATAATGTTAGTGGTAGTGTAGCTGGCATCGGGTAATTTGTGTATGAATGTGACTGAATATTAGAGGACGAGATCTATTTGTCCATAAACCTGACAAGGTTGAAGCATTTCAGAAGCATCTTGTGGCCTATAAAACTGAAATGCAAAGCCTAAGCATATCGCTGCCCACTAAAAAGCATTAAATGGCTCACAGCACAAATGCCATAAAGCTGCAAGTGCACAGCTCGGGGGCACCCTGAGCCTCTGTTTTCCTGCTCCAGCTCAGGACAAGTGAGAATTGTTCCAATCTTCATGAGTGGCTTCCTACTTCACCGCCTCTCTGGCAAGAGTGAGGAAAGCAGAGGAGAAAACAGAATTCCTTACCTCTGGATAATACTGCTTATACTTCACACATTGCCACTGAATATTGTTCATACAGTTCATACTACACAGGATGGAGCAATATACAATTAATATAATTGCTAGATTATCATTAGTAGTTTCCTGCATGCTCTCAGGGGCCTAAACCAGCCCCAGACTGTCAGGGCAGCAGTCCCATGCAGCATGTCCATTCAGTGATCAAGTTTCCTAATTTTTCTGCCTTCCCCAGGAATATCTGCTCAAAATGTTTGCTTCACTCTTAATTGGAGGGCGGAAAGGGGACAGAGGGAGCTGATTTTGACTACTGCTTCCTTTTGTACTGTCTGGGTTTGCCTCTGCCCCTGCTTTTACGGTGAGTTGATCAAATGGTGGCCTCTGGGCGCTCAGAAATGGAAGAGCTGCCTGGCCCTGGGTGAAGAAGTGACCCCGCTGCACCTACCGCTAACCATGCATTTGTGGGTGGGAAGATGTTCCTCAAGGGAGGATATTTCAGGAGCATCTCAGCCCTCAGAGACAGCTGTCATCATCCCACTGCTGCTAACCAGTCACGACACCCAGATGCTCACCATGGGCGGCTCGGGCCTTCACCACGCCAGCAGTGACCCCAGCAACCCTGCTCTTTTCTTGAGGCATAAAAAGCTACCAGCAGCCAGAGGGAACTAAGAAGGTATGTTAGGAAACCCTTTTTCCCCATGGGGGTGGTTCCTCCGCTGGAAGAGAGGCCTGGAGGAGCTGTAGGATCTCCACCCTTGGGACCACTCAAACCTCATCTGGACGCAGCCCTGAGCAACCTTACCCAAGCTGGACCACAACCCTTTCCCATATCAATTATTTTGCGATTTCCAAGACCAGGATTTTGACAGAGAATGTCTCTGGAACTAAAACCTACTGCTTACCTCCTGGCGGGCCCAGGGCAGAGGCACAGAGCCAAGCATTTCTGTCACGGGAGTGGGCTGGCTCCAGACTTACCCCAGTGAATCCGGTGCAGTGTTTTTTCTTCTGCTAGTTTAATATTCAGGGCTGGAAAGTGGAGGAGACAGAGATTGATCACCTGATACTTTAGCAGTGATTATTATATATAATAGCAGTGATTATTATATATAATATATATTATTAATATATTATTATAAAGGATTGTTAGGCACTGGAACAGGCTGCCCAGGGAGGCGGTGGAGTCACCATCCCTGGAAGTCTTTAAAAGACGTCTAGATGTAGAGCTTAGGGATATGGTTTAGTGGGGACTGTTAGGGTTAGGTTAGAGGTTGGACTCGATGATCTTGAGGTCTCTTCCAACCTATAAATTCTGTGATTCTGTGATTATGAATTAATTCATTTTAACTAATTTGGAATTTATTTTTCTTGTTCTTGAAGGCAGCCTTTGGATTGCCTAATAACATTACATCTAGTGACTGCAAAAATAAATATCTGACATCTCTAGTTTTGCAGTGTGTCATCTGTATGGATGTTTTCTGGTGGATAATAAAAAATACATGCTTATTGGGAATACGTGATCTATAAATCAAACTTTTTCCAAGGTCTTTGATTAATGTTTGTGAGTGGTGTAAGAAAGATTGCTTTCACCCCGTGACAAGTGATCCCTGCTCTGGGCTTCAGTAGTATCTACTGGCACTGAGGTCATAAACCACTTTCCATTCAATCACTTTTGTTTTCATTTCCCTGTAACTTTCTGAGACGCTCACCTATGGGGCTAAAATTTTCCAAGCTGAGCCTCTGCCTGAGGGGGGCTTTAGATGCTGTGTTTTTGGGAAGGAGCGTGCCCAGGGCAGCCAGAGACATAGTTCTCCTCCCCCTTCCTTCATGTGGGAATGATAGTTGGATAACATTTGCAAAGTGGTATTTAAGCCCTCATTCTCTCTAAAGAGACAGGTACAAGCTGTAACTGAAAGGAGCTGGTAGCAACAGACTTGCAAACACATGAAAAAAAAAAAAAAAAATTAAATCAAGCATGAACTAAGGAGTTGTCTGTGACGTGGTAGGGTATAGCCCCAGACCAAGACACCACCCATACACAACTAATGCCTATTCTCTCTCATCTGTGGGCTGCTCCACTCCTCAGCTGGGCATCATCCCCAGGAGATGACGGGTGGGGAAGGAGGTGGGACATCTGCAGGAGAGCATAAAAGTCTGAGAATTGGCCCTCCCTTTCTCTAGGCTTGCTGATGTTATGAGTGATTGTACTGCCTAAAATCAGGCAGTCTGGGGCCAGAGCTTTGGGAGATGCTGCAGTCTGCGTAGCAATTGGAAAGGTTAGTGTGCCTTTTTAGCCGGGTTATTCATTGAAATAGCAGCTTGGTAAATTTGAAATTAAAAAATCCCCTGTGCCTTTTCTGACCATTAAGTAGGACAGCCTAGGCTTTAGATATGCAACAGCCTACCTTAAATGCTATTGTCAAGGACAATACCTTCTGCCAGTCACCAAGGTAACACTTGCTTTTCCAAAGCTCTTCTGAGTTTCTGAGCTGCCTGGTGCTTCCATGCTCAGTGCAAAGCTGTGAGCTCTCTTCCAGTGAGATTACCTGTGTCCCTGCATGGGATTGTCCTGGTGTCCCTGCTGGAGCAGGGGGTTGGACCAGAGGACCTCCAGAAGTCCCTTCCAACCTCAACCATCCCATGATTTTTACTTGTCCTAAATATAGCAGGAATTTAATCTGTCCCTGGAGTTGTTTTTCAATTTTCATGTGGACAGTTGCATCAGCAAAAAGCATCTAATCAACTTTGAGTCGCTGAAGATTACAGTAGCATGTGTGGCCCACAGGAGCTGCAGGAATCATATCGTTGCTCTTCAATGCCATTTTAAATCTAAATGCTACACCCAAATCCTGAATCATCGTGAGAGATGAAGAAAGGTCAGGTCCAGTAAAAGAGACAGTGGTGTGTGATCAGCATGCTGCCTTTCAGGAAATGCCCATGGCCTCTGCTTCATCCAGGGTGCAGGGCTGAGTGTGTTGTTTCACACTGAGATGGTTGCTGGAAAAAAAATCCCAGAATGAATGTTCAGTTACACAAAAAAAAATATGCTTGAAAGTCACTGGCTTGCCCATGTTGGGATCCTAGCAACTCTCCCAGGGATGGTTAAAAAGGCCTTTGAATACAAGGGAAAGCAATAGTGGTAGTGATTTGTTTATAATACTGATGCTCTGGTGAGCCTATACATCTGATGACAATGTTAGTGCCACACTTGGCAGCAATATTATATCCATGCTTCCCTGAAGCAGTCCATTGACTCATGTGATACTAATTATTTTCTGAAATGGACTTGTTTTACTGCAGACCATGAGTAGCCATGTCTTGTTCACAGTGCTTGAAAAAAAAATGTTGGGCTTTTGGAGAAATTTGTTTCTAGGAAGGAAGAAGCAGGGTTTCTAGACTTGCCACCCCCTGCCTGGTTGTTCCACGTTACAGTGGATGGAACAGGGGTGTGAAGGGAAGACCTGGTGCTTTCTAAAGCTATATTTGCTTGATGCTGTAGGTACGAATGCTCTGTAGCAAGAGAATGTGAGGGCTATGGGGCAGGGAACTTGTGCTGCAAATACTGTTGAAGACGTAGTGCAAAAGGGGAAATCAGCATACGTCTGCCTGTGTGCTAGTCCCTCTGTGCACAGAGATTAGGTCTGCAGCCTGGAGGTCTCTCCAGACAAGCTCTCACTCCAGTGACCTTCCCTGCCTTCTCTTGAGTATGTCGTTGCCACTAATGAAAGTGATGTTAACTAACAAAAGCTCTTTGTAAAAGTTTACCACACATTTTTTTTTCTCTTAACCTTCTTTTAGTGCTTTAGTCTGAAAAAGCCTGCTTCTGATCACTTGCAGCCTGGAAAACCTAGCTAGCTGAGATGGCACCTTTGCTGATATCCTTGCTCTCTGCTGGCAAAGCACTTGCAATTTCTGTTCGACTCCCTGCCTGTCCGCTCCCAACAATTATCCTTGGTTAACAGTGTTGCTGTGCCACAGCCTCCTCGGTGTCATCTCCTGACTTTAGGAGATTAAATAGCACAAGCAGCTGAGGATACGTGGATGGGCGCCAAAGAATGAAAGCTGGAAGAATTAGTTTTTATGGTTTATTGAGTATAGTGGCATACTGAGGCTTGTCTAGAAAAGCTGAAACAGCTGGCTTTTTGGATAACTCCAGTCATTTTAAGGCCATCTTTTTGAAGGTTTTAGTGGGCACCTTTTAATTCTTGATGGTTTGTCAGCTGCAGGCTATTGGCTGCCCTGCTGTGTAGCAGCTGGTGCTTGGTGCAGGTGGTCTGGATGTGCTGTTGGGAGAGTGGTTTTGGTGCTCTTCCTAGTCAAACGGGTGCTTTAGTGAGGAGATTGACCATGCATACAAAGCACAGTTTGTCCATTCCCAACATTTATGGCTATGTGTAGCCACAGAAGTGCAGCAGATCCCGTTGCAGCCTATTGTAGCACACATTTGATGACCACCCATCTCTTAGGGAGACCTCCTCATTCAGTGCCATGCATTGGGTTAGTGGGCAGGTAACAAATAAACACAAGTGGTGTCCAGAATGTTTATGACCAAAGGTTTTTCCACCAAGGGAACTTAAGTGATCATGTAGCTTATTGCTTTTTTTTCTATAGCATTGCTTGCCAGTTCAGATGAGATGTGATATCTTCAGACTGGGACTTAGCAGTTAAAAATATCTGCGTAAAAAGATGCACTTCTTGTAATGGTATTATGTTTTTAGCTAAACCCTAGCCTTAGCTTAAAGTCTGGAGAGGCCTTCAGGATTAACCTTGCCTTTTCAAGCACATGGAGTTATTCATAGAAGTCTGAGCTCTTAAGGTTACCAGAAGTGTAAGGATTCTGGTTTAAAAACATCCAAGCAATTTTACATCTGTGCTTCAAGTTTATCTGGAAGCAGTGACAAATTCTTAATAATTTCAACTCCGTTTGCAGAGCTAATCTGCAGTGTGATCCTGCTAGAGCTTCCTATCTGCCTGGAACCGAGTCAAACTGTGCTGTGACAAGCATGGGAGCAGCCGGTGTGCTGTTGGCATCAGCCTGAGTGTCTCTTCAGAAGGAACATATGTTCTCCAGTACAGCCACTTCATTTGCTCTTCCCTTGCTAACTTTTACTGTGTATTTTTTTCCCCCCTTGATTAAGAACTTTGACTTTCTGAGAGGTTTTAAAATTTTCCCTCGTCTCTGGAGGTGGGGAAGGGCAGATGCTAAGAGACAGAAGCTTTTGTTGATGAAACTAATCAGATTTCCGTGTCCTATCTAAGAAGGAAATTAGAATAAAGACACCAGTCATTTGAGCGATGTTCTGAAAGAGCTCCATGATGGCAGGTTGTTAAAACTACATTACTGATCTCCGGTAAAGGAGGAAAATTAGATGGAGTTGCACTAGGTTGGTGAGTAAACCTCTCAAGACTCCAGAGTCTTCAGTTTGGCTCAAAGATGTTCTCCACGCTTGGTGGTAGCGCTGGGTTTTGCAGGGGACTCCCAGGCACATTAGCAGAAATCATACTATTGAACAGAATTAGTGAGGGCATGAGAATGAGAAATAAAGTTGTGATGAAGCTAGAAGGAGAGTCCTTTGCGTATTAATAAATCTTTTAAAAGGTAGAGGAGGAATAAGCCCTGATTTTCTCCATGGGGGGAGGTTGTTTGTGGAATCTCCTGCATGTCTTTAAAATGATCGAGACGACAGCCAGATTTGTTGCTGACACAGATCTTTTCAGGAGAGCCCAAACTGTCTCGAGAGCTGCAGAAAGGACTCACAAATAAAATTTACTTTAACAGCAAAATGTCTTTGGGGGGGGGGGGGCGTGGAATCTTCAGTGTGCTTATGTATTGTTGGTCTCTAAACTGTTGGGCACCACTCACAAAAAGGATCCAAGGATTTGAGGTATTGTGTATAGGCCTGAAAACATCACTTCACAGCTCAGCATGGTCCAAAAAGGCAAATGGGATGTAATTATTAGGAAAGATATACAGAGGAAACCAAAGGACACCATTGTACTGCTGTACAAATCCCACCTGTGCCTCAGACTTAGACACAGCACAAACCTTTGCACACTCTGTCTTGGAGAATATCATGGGAGCAATGAAGGGATGGGAAGAGGAAATCTGGGAGCTGAAGTTTGGGCAAATGCTCTTTTAAGAAGAATTTCAATTATTATTAATAGGAATTATTAAGAATTAAAAAGAATTGTTATTCAATTGGGAAGAAAACAACTGAAAGGGCTGTGATCAAGTCCTCTCTGTTCACAAGTAGGAAAAGGGAATGAGTAAATAACTGAAAAATGTTCAAATACTTGAAGGAAAAAAAAAACACAACACAAAATAGACAGAAGGAAGGATCCTTTCCCCTACATTGCAAAATGAAGCTGTGAAGCTCCTTGACAGAAGATGCCTCAATCATTCATTCAATCAATAAATTAGGAACCTCATCCAGAGATGAACTGTCAGGTTATTTAACATGATAATAGCTATCGTGGCTAAGATGCCAGGTAAATATAGTGAGAAAGAGGTGCTAGTCTGGCATCCCCCCTCAAATTCGTCACTGACAGCATGTGATCACACAATGCAGGCGGATTTATAATGAATCTCTCTGGTCTGTATACCTCTTAAAAAAAAAAAAAAGCTTTTCTCTCTGTGTTTTCCTTCCTGCAATTGTGTTTCAAGCTGTTCAGAGTAGGGCTGTGTCATTATGTGAATTTACAGAAATAGGCGTGTTGGGACCCTCCTTTTCTGTTGGATTCTCCGCTGTAATTCCTACAAAGGGTACTGATGGTAATAGCTTACAAGGACAGATGGCACTGAGATGTTTGCAGCATTATTTGAGACAAAGTCTATTTTGTTCTACACCATCTCAAGAGCCCAGGTACAAGGTCTCTTGAAGTCAACTTTTTCCGTGTGCCCCTGAATGGGTTGGAACAAGAATGCAAAATGTGATTTAACAGTTTCGGTGGTTGTCCTCAAAAGCGAGGGCATTTTGGCAGCGTGGGATCCCATTGCGTGCGGTTTTTTTTCCTGAGCTTAGGTATCTTCCGGAGTGAAGGCACTTTGCACGTCGTGAGTTATTCTAGCAGTGATTGCTTTCAGAAGTGTGAAAACGTCTGTTTATTTCTACCGCTTGCTAATCCTGTTTTGGCTGGTGCAACCCTGCAAGGAGTAGTTCGCTGCATGGGATGTGTTACTCGGAAATGATCCATACTATTGCTGAGATTTGGGAAGTGCTTTGATCCGCTTTGTGAGGTGCTTCACTTGCAAAGCAAACCCGGTGCGTGTTTAGCTCGCTGCCAACGTGGTGCAAAGGAGAAAAATCACTCGGCTGTTTTATCTTATCCCTTTGCCTGATACGGACGATCTTGCCTCTTGTCTGTTTGCTAGTCTTCAACCTGGGAAGTTTCAAAAAGTCTGTCTTTGTTGGTATAACCAAGGCTCCATCATTCAGCATCAGGCGAATGTGTTCGGAGCAGATGTCCTCCAAATTGTCCCTGCTCTGTGTGGTGGGTGGCAGATGAGCCAGGAGCGTGTACGCAGAGCAGATGAGTTATTTCTCTGCTTAGAGAGGAAATTGGAAGAAGGATGAACCGGCTGCCAGGCTCACAAATGAACCACGAAGGAGCTGCTGTATTGTGATGTGCCTCTTGTCAGTGTCCAGCAACAGCTGCTTCAAAAGCAAGCTGGAGGAAGGACTCCAGCAAGTGTCTCATGGCCGGTTCCCATGAGGAGCCAAATTTTGGGGGAAGGCTTTCAAAAAGATGGGGCCTCGTGTACCTTTGAGGAAAACAATTGCTCTTCTGAACCCTTGGATGAGCAGTGGTTGAAATTGGATTCCCTAGAGCTTCCTGGTGGACGGTGGTCCCTGACTGCTGCTGGTTTAAGGAATTTGGCCTTGGTTTTTCTAGGCTACCTTACTGTAAGGCTGGGGGAAGTGAGCACATCTGCCTGCACAGTAAGCTTTGTGCTAAGCAGCATTACAATATTGCGGAGGGTGCAGAATGCTGAATTTCAAACTAGAGGAGAGACATTCATCTGTCAGGTCTGAACAAGACAGACATCCTGTGGACACAGGAAACATTTCATTAAAGCAAACAACACAAAACCCATCTAACGAACGCACAAACAAGCAACTTTGTGATGGGCAGACTTACATACGCATTCCTGGGGACTTTTGTAGTTTTACTTTGAGCTGGGAGAGACTCCAGGAGTCATAGCATCTCTTTCCATAAGCCGTGTGAGAAATATAACTCAGAATGTGCTGTAAATTTAAGAAAGGTTAAACACCCTTGGAATAGCTAAATAACTCTTCTTTTCATGGTACAATGATTTAGCATCAAGGCCTGCATCTGGAGACAGAGGAACAAATTGTGCTGCTTCTGTTTTTCTGCTGATGGACCCTGATTTCTGTCTGGTAGCTGTTCCATATGGCTTATTACTTTTACTACCTTTTCCATATTAATAGCATCCTTGCTTTCCTGACATATATTTCTTGTGAGAGCTGTCAATTCCTCTTACCCTCACCAGCGAACGAGTCTGGCAAACATGTTTATGCACTGGATCTGCTGCCAGCTCCTCCGGAGCGAAGAGAAACTGAGGTTACTGCAGCTGGTGTCCAAATCTGCTGACACTGCACTCCCTCGGGAACAACCTGGTTTACTTAATCAGGAAGTGTACGTGGAGCCTTGTGAGGTGGAGAGCTGAGCCCATGTCAGGAAAACAGACAAGGCAGGGCAGAAACGTGGTGCTGGGTGGTGGAGGAGAAACTTAAAGGAGAGACCAGCCCCACGGGTATGGAGGAAAAGGGTTCCTCAGGTCCCATTTGGAGTTAACAAAATGAACCCAAGGGCAAAGGCAATTTCTCCTAGACACATCTGAATTTCAGGCTACTCATATACTTTGTTAAAGGTTTTCCAGCACTGAGCTGTGAAATCTAGGCAGCCATAACTCTAATAGGATTTCTTTACAGTGTGGCAATTACGGTGATTGATATGGATAAATGTGATCTTGAAAGAGCATTAACAAGACGATACAGCTCAATACTAAATCTCAAATGCGTTTTGAGAATGAGAACACCAAGGAAGATTGTGCAAGTGTGTCTGTTTGCACTTGGCTCTCTCATTTTTGTCTGTTTTTTGTTCTGCAAAACTTTTAGCAGTGACCTCAGCCACGCTGACATGGATTATTGCTCTCTGAGAAGGCTGCGCTGTGACAGATGTGCTTACCTGCTCACAGCAAAAAGCTGTAAGTTAAAGTATGTATGTTGCTGTCTAATATCTTTTTAGAGGGAAGTAAAAATTTTTCTGGAACGCTTTCAGCAGTAGCAAGAGGAAAATGTGAATCTATTACGGGAATGTATAAAAAAAATGCTTACAAAATTTCACGTGAGCAGAAGTGCAGAGATCAGGTGCTCTGCAGAAAGGCAAGATGGGCAGAGTTAGGCTGAACCATGCATTGCATCTAGTACAGGAGCTTGCAAACATGTTAATTTGGCTCTATAAACAACCAGTTCAGAATTGAAATACACGACCAGCTCTTTGCAAATCTTTGTGAGCTGGAAAAACAGGCCTGTAGAAAAATTTCTCATCTAGTAACATGCTTCTTCCCGAGCTTCATCTCTGAAAGCCTGCTAACCTCAGCCTGCTTTCCCTCTAGCGCTGAGTTAGATGAGAGAGAATATTGTTGCAAGAGGAAAGAATCATCCCAAGTGCAAATGTTGAGCTCTCCCCTTCTCCTGGAGCTCCTGGTGGCTCCTGCTGAACAGGCTGTACTCCCCTCTGCTGGAGGGAGGCTCAGAGCTTGGCAGGCGAGGAGCTGCCTTGGCTTGCCAGGGGAAGACAGAAACCATGCTCTCGCCTCAGCGAGGGAGGTTTTTTCTTGCACTGACTGCTGAAGAGCTCGGTGAGAGGCGGAAGATGCAGTGTCCTGTCCCTGGCAATGCATGCGTGCAGCTTAACTAATGCATTTTGCTGGCATGGATTTCTTACTCTTGTCACCGTGAGATTTTTCTCTCTCAAATACTATATTTAACCTGATGCTTTGTCATGCTGCTGTCTCTGAACAACAAGCAGACATCTTTAGCGAGCTAGCTGCAGTATTTCCCAGATCTATGCCCTTTAGTAACCTTACTAGATTTTTCTTGCTAGTACGTATTATCATACCTTTATCCAAATCATGGAGAGATCTCATGTGATTTCAGTCTTCTCAGTGCGTCTGGACATGTTTGGAGTTGGAGTGCTCCAGGACTGGAACTAGCATGAAACAGTGGCGGGAGAAAAGATGGAGGCGTGTTCAGGAAATAGGAGTGTTTTATTATAAAACCTCAAGAAACTCAAGTGTCAGAGTCTGAGTGTGACATCAAACATGTCACAACCTGGACCACCTAAATTTACCCTGTTACCTAATGCTGGGCTCCCAACAGATCTGTCTGACTCCAGCAAGACACACTGGGTTGTTCTGAAGGTGCCAAGCACTGTAGACTTGTCCAGGGCTCTGACTGTACTCACAATAACAGCCAGGAAAAAAAAATCACAAAGAAAAAAGCATCAGTTTCTAGCTCTCTTTTGGAAGAAGGACCTTTAACCTGCTGGAAGAAAGAGCTCATTAGTACCCACTGTCTTCTGGTGATGGCACTTCTAGCTAGCAATTATCTTGAGGGTGGGAACCACTTCACAGAGGCTGTCTTTCCTGATGCTTCCAGGTTTCTAGGACAGGAGCATTCATCACAGTTGCTGGTTCATCACTCATTGTGTCCACGTTTTCTTTTTCTTGTTATTGCAGCTCTTCACTGAACATCTCGAATGTGGCTGAAATTTCTGCACGGGGACTAATGTTGAACCTGAAGAGACAAAACCGTATTGTCTCATGCTAAAGCCGCTTTATTTTTTATTCAGGCCAGAAATATTTATCTCCTCCCTGTGGGATAAAAGGAGAAGTCTCAGTAGGACAGTGTATTTGGGGTTTGGCACTGGAGACTGACTTGGGAGAATGTGGAGTTAATTCTCAGATTCCTTGCTGTTGTTGGTACAGCTCTCACCATTTGCTTTATTTTAATGATGGTGCTTTTCATTGATGATATGCCAAATTCAGCAAAACAAGTTGTACTGGGATCTGTTGTCCTTGGATCACCCCTCTGAGTTCAGGTGGTAGATTGGACAGGCACTGCAAATAAGAAAACGGTGACTTCTCTCCGGAGTGATGTGCTGTAGCCTGACATCAAGACTTCTTGGAGCTCTCCTTAGTACCCTGTAAAAAATCTGTGGCATAGAAATATTTATTAAGGAATTTCTTTAGCCCACGTTGGCTTTCTGGGGTTGGAAACTTGCCTGACACATATTGAATTATATTGGAATATTGCCATTACTTCGCTGAAAGCTGGATATGACTTTTTTTTTTCTTAACATCCATTTTAATAATCTTAAACAGTCTTAGAAATTGAGAAATGAGACCTGTCTTTGGAAGCATGTGACTAGTGACGAATCAGCGCTTTTAACAGGGTCAGTAGGATGGCTGTGGATTGCAAGGACCCTCCAACTGCTTGTTCTGGTGGTTTGCACTGTATTAATGAGGAACCACTTGAAAAATTGCTGTATTCAGGCAAAACAAAGGGAAAAAGCATGAAGAGGGAAACACTCATCACTGGATATTTTCAAAACTTGACAGAGCAGGCTGCCCATGCCCTTGCACGAACTCTGAAGCTGCCCTGCTTCGAGCATGAAGTTGGACTAGGGACTCCTGTGTTACTCAATGATTCTGAAAATTTTCCTGAATAAGTTCTCAAGCTAGATTTTTTTTTTAAATTATCATGGCCTTGGATGTGGCAGGAATGAAGGAGAAGGTCAGGGGCTGTCCCAGCCAGGCTCACCTTAGCTGTAGGCTGAGGAAATCATAAGCTTGGGTATGATGCTCATAATCCGACTTCTTTACTGAAAGGGGATATAGAGCCCTGGTGGTGAAAGACTGTGCAGAATCCCTGATCTGAATCAAAACAGCAGCACTCCTGCTTCCAAGGGATCTGCAGATCTCACAAGCAAGATATATTGCGGCTGTAATAGCAAATGTTATTCGACTGTATGTCAGCAGAGTTACATTCGATAATGGAGTTGTCGAAGCTAAATCAAAATTGGTCCCAAGAGAGAATTAATTCTGGGCCTTCCTACAAAGGAAAAGAAATGAACATATAAACATCCACTTATAGAAAATTTGACTTGGACATCAAAAGTCTTCCTTCATAAATATCCACAAATATTTCTTAAGTCTTAATATCTGTTGGAGGTTGTGCCAGGGGAACGTGAAATGCCTGAGAGCAGACCTCAGCGGATGTGTGCCACACAGCATGCTGCTCTGTGTGAAGGCAAGGCTGAGCCAAAGTGCTTTTTGGTGGCACTGACTTCTTCAGGAGCTTTAAGATATTTACATCAACAGGTATAGAAGCTAACCAGCACCCTTACTTGCCTAAATTACTTCTCAGCTAGGTAGATTTCCAGGCTATTTATACCAGACTGGCAACTAAGATGTGCAAGATAATTTTAAGGCAGGGTATATGTTGAATGCCAGAAGTTCCTTGTTAATATGTTGAAGTGTGGGCAAGGGCTCAGATGCCTGTGTGGCGGGAACAAAAGCAGAACCGTGCCTAAGCACTCAAAACCAGGCACAGGACGAGAAGACAGCAGCCTCTGAGCATCACAGGATCCTGCTGCTTCCTCAAAGCCCTTCACGCTTTGTTGTGTCAGTTTCTGAAAATCAGCCACCTCTTCTTCTGTGTGGCCTCTCTGCTTGCTTTCCAGTGTTGATCAAGTGTCATTAAATAACCAAACCACAACTTTTTCAAAGCAGTTAGTCTTAAATAAATTAAAGGTTCTCAGCCACGCTGTGTAAAGATGACCACTTCCCCCGACTGGTTGGAAAACTAGAGCTGCCCCTCAGAGAAGGAAAAAGGACTTTCAATTTGTTGAATATTCTGGACTGGTTCATTTATTTCCTCCTGCCATTTCAAAGGGCTCAAAACAGGCCCGTATTGCAGAGTTTTCTTGGTGCTCTTCTTCAGGAGCTATTCTGGAAATACTTTACCTATGAAATATCAGTCTTGACTTCTCTTAGTTTTCGGGTGATTTGTGCATTTTTGCATCTCTTACATGTGTACCACACTGTCTCCCAGAGCAGGGACAGTGCTTTTTCTCCCAGAGCAGGGACAGGATGCTTTTCTGCCTGCCCTCCCTCTGCTGCCTTGTTCAAGGGGTTCTGCTGGGTCTTGCAAACTTAACTGTAAGGGGGTGATGCAGTGCTCTGTCCTCAAATCCCTAGGTTTCTCCAGCCAACATCATCCTCTTGAAAGTTGCCTGGAATCACTCAAGAAATTCTCAAAAATTCTCAAAATCTCAATGCAAGTTCTGTGAAAGGCTTCTCCCCCCATGCAGAAAACCAACTCTACTCAATTATCTGGCCTTGAAGGGAGCTTTAGAGGCCGTTTCAGAATACGAAAACGAGTCACCACCTGTAGTACCTGCACTTCAAACTCAGTGCCTGTACTTCAGAAAGGACTAGTGCTAGGTGATGAAGTTATCTATTGGTACATGCACGGTACTGTGCTCCTGAGCCTTTTTCCTGATGCTGCTGTGCAGAGGATTACTTTGAGGAAGATGGTAAATTGAATTCATCCTGTGAGGAATCTGCATTTGGAGCCTTCATTCACTTATTAAAGCAGAGCCAGTGTTTAACTTTTCTTCAGTGCAGTATTAGAGGGAAGTGAATGAATTATTGAATGAACCATCTTCAAAAGTTCCCTGAGGCTTATATCATCCCGCACTTATCAAAAGCGTGATGCCTGCTGTGCTCAGATAATCCATTTATAAAGCTTTTAAAAATATTTAAGGGTGAACTTTGTCTTTCTTAAAGGCTTTTCTAAAAAACAAAAAAAAAGTTTGTTTAATTGGGAATAGGAAACCGACAAAATCTCATTGTTTAAAATAATTTTGAGGCTTGCTCCCAAATCCCAACAGCCCCCTCTATTCTTTGAACTGCGTTTTTCCATAATGTTATTTTGAATAAGACAACTTATCTTCAGTCTGCCATCGCTGGTTGCCGGATGTTGTTCAGGCTGCGTCGTACACCTAGAAATCTACCCGGCGATCCAGGATGTGATAAAACTGCTGCCTGCAGGCAAGCGTGCAGGGTGCTAAGGTGAGGCGTTATCACACGCTATGGGTTCGCAGAAGCGTCGGTGGGAAGGACTGCTGGCGATCTGCAATCTAACCACATCGCAAATGCTAGGTCAGGGCAGCTGCAGCTTTACCACAACCGGGGATTTTCCTCTGAAGTTCCCTGGTCACCCAGGGGAATTTCTGGGGAAGAAATTTCTCCGGATGTCCTCCGATGCCTCGTCTCCCAAGAACATTGCTCTTCATTGCTCCAGCTGCCCTTCGTGCGGCTGTCAGCTGC
The DNA here is from genome assembly GCA_011075105.1 of Heteronetta atricapilla. Classification (NCBI taxonomy): domain Eukaryota; kingdom Metazoa; phylum Chordata; class Aves; order Anseriformes; family Anatidae; genus Heteronetta; species Heteronetta atricapilla. The sequence goes on from CM021733.1 coordinate 11,994,833, forward strand.
TATCTGATGTCTCCTCACCTTCCTCTTCACTGACAGTGCAAGCATAACTTTGCAATGCTTTTTTGTTTTTCTGAATTACGTGCTGCTTTGTCATCGCTGTGGATAGGGTGGTGAGTATTGCTTCCTCCAGGTGTTTTATCCTTTTCCTGCAGTTGTTGGATTTCAGATTGCTGCTCATAAGGAGGATCAGTCCCTAAACTGACAGTGAAATTCAGCTCAAAGTCTCAAATTGTGTAGCCAGGCACTGTGTGTCCAGTTGCAGGGGCTGATGATCTAGAATAGATGTTGCTTCCAGGTGTAATTTGAAGTCAGCTCAGTGAAAGCTTAGTGAATGTAAAATGTAAGTGATTCCATAATGCTATTGACTTAAAACAGACATAAAACTTATTGTTTGATTCTGAATTTTAAGCTGGGACTGTTTCAAACATTGCAATATAAAACTTAATTTTGTATTGATTCAGACCTTTTGCTCTTTTTACAGAATGAGCTGAAAGTATTTGGAAGTACAAAAAGCTGAACTGTCCTGCATGTTCTGGGACTGCTCTCTCCCCTAGCAGGACAGAAAACACTTGTCTGTTAAGGACAGCGAAAGGTGTTCCTACAGCAAAATGAACAGCACTGATGTCAGAGCATGTGGAATTAAGCTGAAGGTAAATGTGAGTTTTAAGTGGTTTTATGTTATCCCAGCTCCTTGAGGGCAAGTGACTAAATGACTGCATGTCTAATAAATAATTATCAACCTAAATTGAATAATAAATCCCGTCACAAAATCTAATTTTTCATACTATATATGTTCTGCAGTTGCTCCAGTTCTTGCTATGGTTCATCAAGTTGCAAAGATGTCCAGTATGAATGGATAGTCATTTGCCTTGATTTAGGGTTTTCATCTGCTGCACAAGCTGGAAAATTAATTGAAATGGGTGTTCACACTTCAGGGGAAGCAGCCCTCAGCTGATTGAGAGACACAATGACAACTTCCAGTTTGTAAAGGGCGGCCTTCAGATGACTACGGCTTCTGGTTCCTTGCGGGAGCAGCCAACTCACATTTCAACAGTCTCTCTTTAATGGTTTGCTCCTTCAAACGGTGGAGGAATTGAGCGAGTGCTTCTTACCGAGGCATTTTCAGTGCTTTTGGGCACTGTTGTCATTTGTGTTGTCATTTGACTCCTGGAGGAGTTGAACGATTGAGTCCTGAAGGTGTAGAATCAGAAATGTGTATGGGAAAGGCCCCAACACCTCTGTGAATTCTGGAAATATCCATGAGAGTGCGGTGGATGCTAAGCTCTTCTCATGTTCTGGTTTTGCTTGTGAACGAACACAGGTCTGGCAGTCCTGCAGATGCTTGGACATCAGCTGGCACCTTTTAAAACTCCTCTGAGCCTGCTGACATCGCAATCACCAAAGATCTTGAAGTAAAAGTACGAACAGAAAGAATCTCCACAATACAGGTGATAAAGTTGATTTGCTGATGAGGAAAGATGAGTCTTGTATTATGGACATGTTGCATGTGACCAGCAAAGGTGTCTGTGCCTACAGAGATCCAAAAAATGGGCTTCAGACAAAGGTGAGAAGAACTGTGTGGTGGATCTCATGGGTACCTTTGAATATTTGAAAAGCCTCATCACGTGGAATGCTGCTTTCTCACAAAAGTTTGAGTATATGCAACTGGAATTGTCTGTTCTGTTCAAGCAGGAAAACCTGCTGAGGATATATAAAACATAACAATTTATTATAACCTGGAGGGGGGTGTAAGCCAACCAAATAACCCTTCTCTTGGGAATTAGAAGGTCATGGTTTAACATGTACACAGTACAATCTGACCAAATCAAACATCAGTGTTTTATGATTCATTTTTGGCTATCCATTTATATTTTAGATGTTAGACTTGGGATGAATACTTCATATGTTTCACTAGAATCTGGTGTTGCAAAATAATGTTTAATTGAAATCTCAAATTTTCAGTGCAAATCACTTAATATTTAATTGTGCCTGGCCTAGGCACTTCTAATGTCCCACTATGCCTGTTTCATTTGTGACCCACAGGGTTCCTCAGCAGGCTGAGTAGCTTCTGACTCATTTGCATCCACTCAAGCTTTGCAAAGTTAACCAGAAGTATCCACAGATATTTTGCAAATAAAACCTGTGGACTCAAGCCAAGGAGACCAAAGACACTCTGCAAACTCCCTGCCAGATTTTGGGTAATGAGGAATGTTCATGGAAAGCAAAAACACTGCTCTCAGTCAAGGGATGTTTCATCTATTCTGGAGGATTTTTGAGTCGTAATTTGAAGATGCAGGGAAGGCTGCACTAGCAGTGGAACAGCAGAACAAAGCTCTCACAACAAAGAGCTGCAAAAAGGCCAGTTACTCCGAGCATCAAGGGTGGTGAGGAAGGGAGTATGCTCACTAGTCTTGCAACCCACCAGCTCAACAGCACCTGGGCAAGGAAGTGCCTATCCGTGCCCCTCTAGAAAAAATGAGTACTGGGAGGGCTGCTGATCAGCAGTGCTCTCCCAGGAATACCCTCCCACATCTGCATTGCAACTACATATCAGCCCCATTCTCCAGGCAAGCCCTCTCTTAGAAGCTGTCCAAGCTAGTGTTCCTCAGTGGCTATTGGAGGGTGAGGCATAACAGTGTTGGTATCTTCCATATATTCCATATATTTTTCTTGTCCAGCATCACTTTTTTTCTTAATGGCTCACTTTCTGCATTTTTTCACCTGTGCATCATGTTCTGGTTCTGCTGTTTTCCTCCTAGCCCTGCATCCCTCTGGCTATTTCTCCTCCATCTCTTTCCTTTAATTGGGCTGACCAAAGCCCTGTCACGGTCTAGTTAGATTGCAAAAGAGGAATTGCCCTGCCACAGAAATGCCACATAAGTAAAATCCTGCCTCTCTCCAAGACCAGTTGCTCTTCTGTTGGCCCTGGTGTTGTCACTGTTGTATCCTGAGGGCTGTGCTCAGCTTACCTCTAAGGGGAATTTTACATTACGGGGTCAGCAGTCAGAGGGACCCAAATGCTGCATCAGGTGGGAGTCAGTCTAGAGACCTCCAGCAGCCTCTCGCCACTTTCAGGGCTGTGACCTGATGCTGCAGCAGTCTAATCCATCACAAGTAAGGAACAGGCTTTTTCTGCCTCTTGACAGAAACAATCAGATGATCTGCTCCTGATAACTACGGTAGGTCTGGAGCTATACATTACCAATGAGATGCTGTGATGACTCTATTTGCTCTTATGGAGAGCTTTGCCAGGTCTGGCAATGCTAAAGGAAGCAGGGAAATGAACGTATCTGCACTCGCTGAGGCTGTTTTGAATTAACTTTCTATTTCTTTTTATTTCCCTGAGGCAAGGTCACATGAAGGTATTGGAAAATTTCAAGGCAAGGAAACTCAACACCTCAAACTTTGTATAAAATAGAGTTTTATATATATAAAACCCCGGGATATTTGGCAGCCTGGCTAATCTCTAAGCAATAACTAAGGTTTTAAATGCTTTCTCAGAAAACCTAAAGGCTTTAATTCTGGCAAAACGATGTCAACACACTGTCAGTTGCCTCCTGGTAGGTAATTACAGAGAGCAATAAATATTTTTGAATTCCTAGATGTGGGCTACATCAAGGGGAGAAGGAGAAAGAGTTGAAGCTGTTAAAGGCTGTCCACCTCCTGACTTGGAACGATATGCACCTGGCAGGCACTTCAGCTGTCAGGACACACATTAGTATGGTGCATCCAAGATGCTGTAAGCTTTGTGCAAATAGCTTGCCTCCGTGTCGCCAAAGCCCAGGTTTGGTGAAAGTTTTGTAAGGGAGCCGGTGGCCGTGATGCTGAGATGTGTCCTCCTGCCTCCCTGAGCAAATGGGTGATGAAAGCATGCTGGAAAGAGCTGTTTGGAAGCCGAAATGGAAATTTAAACTAAAATAACCATGTAAATGTACTAATATAGTGCTGTGGTCAGAAAAATTCAGCTTGAATTAGATGAGTCTGGGCATTGTGTGAGGTGTAAGAGAAGACAGCGCTGTGCAGAGACGGGTGTTTCGGGGAGTATTGTCACATTTAAAATATTTTTGTGTTTATATGACTGATACCACTTCATGACATGCAGAAAGCTCAAGAAATCTTGGGGATGAGAGTTGCTGTCCTTTCTAGAAACTATTTTACCTTTTTTTAATGTGGTTTCTGGTCAGAGCAGCAAGCGAGCACGTTGTCGTTTCCCCTCCCGCCCCCCCGTTCACCTGTCTACCTTGCAAGCTCACAGATCTTGAGTCCATTTGCCAAATTCAATGAGATCTGACCAAAGGGAAGAGATTTCAGAGCTGTCAACTTAAATTATATTCCAGTCAGCTCCTAGCTGCTGCGTTATATTCTGTATGCTTAATGAAAATTAGCATTTACATGGAGATAATAGCTCCTTTTTGGGCTCATGTCTGCTGGAAAAAAGGTTAAGAGAGGCAGTTGCCTCTCCCATGTAAGCTGTGTCATTTGTCCTTCAGAAGCCAGTCCAAACTTTTTTTTTCTGAATATTAAGTATTTTCCAATTCTTGAAAGCTTCTGAACTTGCTTTTGTAATTTGTTGGTGTTGATCATAGATGGGAACTGTAGATTCCACCATGATGATATGAGGGGAAAAAAGACTTTTATTTGGCTGAATGCTGATTTTCTTCCCTTTCAAAACCTTCATTCACTGAGTGTGTTGGAAGCCAGAGAAACAGGCAAGAAAACAGTGAGCTAAAAGGGAATGGAAATAATGTTGCTAGGGCAACTTTCTCATGGTTTCTAAAGATATATATTTAAAATCCTTGAAAACATTAGTCATGCTTATTTCTTAATACGTTATTTTGATCTCTCTGGTTGGGGTTTGCTTTGCTATAACGTGGACAGGATTGGAGGTGGTAGAAGACCCCTCTGCGAGGAGAGGGGACCTGTCCTTGAGCTCTCGGAGCTGCTTGCAGTTACGCAGGAGAGCAGCAGCCACACGTGTCCGTAAGGAACCTGCTGAAGCTGAGTGAACTGGCACATGGTTTATGCACCAGGAGGTGCTGGTTCGTTAGGAGCACAAACACTAGATTTTATGCTGAAAACAGTCCAGAATGAATTATTCACGGATATCTTTGCACTCTGTTTTTGCAAGGGGAGCTGTGGTGCTCCTGTAACTGCACAGCAGCTGCAATAAAGCCCTACCAGTTACGCATTTATTCTCCTCCCAGATACATGATCTAAAACAGTGTTTCCAGCATGCCTTGCAAGAAGAGTTTTGTTGACTGAAGTTTTCATCTTGCCTGGTGTGGTTAAGTGCGATTACAGAATCACGTTTTTTCCTTCTAGAGCTGTGGGAATGGGAAGGTGTTTTTTTTTTTCTCCAAATAGGAACATTCAAAAGCCATAAAAAAATGGAAAATATTTGTCAAACAGAAAACTTTAAATATTCTGTGCTTGTAAAATTACTTTTTTTTTTTTTTTTTTTTTGCTTTGATAGCAGATGATTTCTTTACTTGAAACAATTAGGTTGTGTGAAAAAATACAGGAAAAAATGTTGTGACTGAAGGTACACATTTAATCCTGAAAGTGCAGAGAAGGGAGCTTGGCATTTATCTGAATTATGTAACCAATCCCTCAGCGGAACTGAAAAGATTTTCAGGAGCACGTCAGTCCCCAGATTCCTTGCAAATCCTCATAGGGGCACAAGTTTTCAAAGCCTGAGCATGCCATATGCCCCTTCCTACAGAAGTGCACCCACTGTTTTTCTCGAGATGAGTCCTCAAGATGTTCACGTGCCTTTTCACAACAGCACTTGTGGTCACAGAAACCCAGGCTATCGCTGCTGAGAGTAAATCCCCTACTGCAGCCAGTCTATTGCAACAGGAACCAGTCTTCCTCATTGTCCTGATTCACCCCACCTCAAAAATGGAACTGGTCATTTCCCAGCCCCACTGGAATAGTAGGAGAAGTATGGAGCCAAATGGGTAGCTCACAGTAGCAAAGACAATTTGTTCACCTTGTTGAAAAGTCTTGTCCACAAGAGTTGACCATTAATTGCCTAACAATAGCTAGGCATAGTCTAGAAGAGATCCTGAAAATAGGAACACTTGCATTAATGGTGCAGACCATTCCCAGTCTAAATGGTTTGTATGTGAAAGTGCCTCTAGATGCAGAGCACCAGGGGCTGGGAGCAGAGGCTGTGAGGGATTTCAGAGTGGAAAAGGAAGACAAGACTACAGCACGGTTGCTGTGCAAAAAAGAAATTGGAGTTACTTGTGAAATGGAAGGAAGGATAGTTCACAAACTGTCCTTGTGCTCACACCATTTCTGCAATAGAGGGTCTTTGGATAACCTGCTTTCAAAGCTGATGTGGTTCTTGCAAAGCCTGTTGTGCACAAGGACTATGCCTATCACCTTACACAGTGTTGTGTTTTGAGATCTTGTCTCACAAAATGATCAATAATGTTAACATGAGCAAACCTGGGATGTGGCTTCAGGAATTTATTGTGTTGCAACAGCTTCCTACAACCATTGGCTCCGAAGTCCCTTCTTCTGGCTGATGGTGAGGGAAATGCCTGCATGTGGAGCTTTCCTCACATCACTGGGTAAGTTCATAGCAGCCTTAGGAGGTGCTGCCTCTGCCTGGAAGAGTTTTCAGGTTGAACAGAGGTGAACTGGAGGAAGAGTGAGAAAGAAATGTTACTTACCGGGCTCCAGTGCTGAAATAAGCCAAGAAAGGGAATAAATTCTTTATTCAGAGGGTGGTGAGGCCCTGGCACCGGCTGTCCAGAGAAGCTGTGGATGCCCCATCTCTGGAGGGAGGTGTTCAAGGCCAGGCTGGATGGGGCTTTGGGCAACCTCGTCTGGCGGGAGGTGTCCCTGCCTATGGCAGGGTGTTTGGAACTAGATGGTCTTTAAGGTCCCTTCGTGCCCAAAACAGCATTGGCATTATGTGAAAACAGGTCTGCAAAGTCTGACTTTCTGCACCAAGTTTTGCTTCTTCCTCAAACAACCAAGGTGCTGCAGCGCCCAGACCTTGTTTCTGTTCTTCGGCGCTTAACCTCTCCCCACCCCTCCACTGCCACGTCTGGTTTTGCTGTGCTAGTGGTGTAAAACTTACTGTGGAGCAGAAAGTCTTGTACAGACAGTGTTGGCAGTTTGTGCCTTAGTTTCCCCTGTGATAGGGATAACACTACAGAGGACTTTCGCAAAGTACTGTGAAATAGAAAAACCTGCTAGATAAGAACCAAGAACATAAGTTTTTAAAGACAGTTTCTGGACTCAGGTGGTTTTGTCTTTTATAGTTATTGCTACAAATTTTGCAGTACTTTGGGAATATGAGATTGGACTATATGAATCAGGACATCTTCCTAGGGCAAATCCCCAACCCAGCTCTAATGCAGTATGTGCAATGGCAGGAGAATTTGCTGCTGTCCCTGCAGAAGGAGATGGCACAAAGCCTGGGGTGCCAAATCTTTGTGGGTGCAGGGTGAGTACACAACAAAACATGGGGGAGGAAGGTGGAGAAAGGAGCTTATGTGAGCAGATGTTGCCTCAGTCAGGTAAAGCTTATTAATTCATTTATCATCTGAGCTGATCAGTGCTACATCTGTCTGGGAATATATGGTTTAGAAGGAAAAAAAAGATACACAGCTGCTAGTCCCACTGTGAAAAGGATTTAGCTCAACTGGCTAGGTATAATCGCTGCTCTGCTCTGAGTTGTTTTTTTCAGGGGTAGTTTTGCATATCTGCAAGACTGAAAGAGATCCTGTGTTATCTCATTTCTCTCTGGGAGATTGATGTTGAGTTTAAATTTAACTTAAGATGAAAACATCTGTTATTCTTCAGAGTAAATATGTTCTGATACCCTCCAATTGATTGAGAATCAGACAGTTCAGAATACATAAACTGAAGGCTTTTTAAGTCAGTACTGTTTATACTTTGAGCAGAAGTAACAATATTGTTTCCCACTCTTGTGAGTCATGACTAGAGGTAATAAAAACTCCTTCAGAACATGATGATGATTGAAAATGAGTTGTAGATGTTCATACATTTTTCAGGAAAAAAAAAGAAAAAAAGCATGTTATAGACTGTCAGGATTATCATCTTATGAAAAATTCACATTCACCCTATTAGCTGACTAGAGCCTACAGCAGTGTCTGTAATTGCAATTGTTATGCTAAGTCATTATTTACATTGCAGTTGTGCCTGGAGTTCTTAAGCATGCGCTTGGGTCTGATGTGCTAGGTGCAGGCACATGGGAAATATAAAATGGGATGTCATCTCACAGCCAGTTTCATTTAACCTGTTCCCCAGCTGAGAAGGAAGGGCAAAGGGCAGTCTATCCCTTTGACATTTACATTGGGTGACCGGGGTCTTGGCTTGTCAGCACTAAATTGTGGGTTTGAATGTCTCCTCTGAGGGATTGGGAGCACTTCTTTTCAGTATAAAGTAGCTTAGTCTGAGCCATCAAACAAACCTAAATGATTCTATGAGATGGGACTCAGTAGGTCAGGTCGATGATTGGGCTTGATGATCTTGAAGGTCTTCTCCATCCTAGATCATTCTGTGACCCCTGAGGTGCTAACTATGGTCGAGCTGGCCTGCTTGACTAAAACCCAGGGATGGTGTGAGGCAAAGCCAGGGCAGCACTGCCTGGTTAACCTAGCTTAAAGCAAAGAGATATTTTCTTAAATGAAAAATGTGGAGAGTATTTCCTGCTGCCTTACTTTGCTATGACAGTCATATCCTACCCTTTCCTCTTCAAGACCTGTCCTCCTCCCATCAGCTCTCCAATGCGGAGGCTCCTCAGTTCAGAGTAGTTTGTTTGCACTTTTATTCTACTGGCAAATTTTTATTCACATGGTTTTACGATGCTACAAATGTACTTTACGTAGAATATTTTTGCTATGTAGGGCCTTCTACCTGTGATACAGGGGGTGAATATGAAGCCCTGTTGCATGGAGTGGGTTTGAGCTTCAGTAACTGAAAGAAAGCCACAGTGCACCTGACCTGATACTGTATGCCCTGAAACAGGATAAGACTTGTTTCGACACTGCCCCTGGTGAAGGCTGGTCTCTCAACTGCCCTTCCAAACTGTTATTTTGCTTAATTAAACGTTCCCAAATTTGACTCGAATTGGTTTCAGTTCCAGTTCCCCTTCACAGTGTGCAAACTTGGCTATTGCATAAGGGTGTCAGCTCAGTCACAGCACCGAGTGGGCCAGAGAGCTTTTGGAGTAGAACGGTTTAAATCCATAGTGTAAGTATCCATAAACACATGTCCAACTTCAAACATGTGCCAGAACTTACAGAGAAACCTACAGAGTGGCTATGTCCGTGAGCACTTGGGCTGGCTCTGCAGCAGGACTGCCTTGTCTCTCTAGTGTTGGAAGGTGCCTGCTGCAGTTCACGGGTTTATTTCTGACATGGTAAGGCTGGAGACCGTGTTGGTCATTTCAGACCTTTTATCTGTGTACACGGAGATGCATTCCTGGGCTATCTGCTCTCCTCTGAGATCTGCACCCATGCCTTTGCCAGCATCCATCTCCCTCACCTCCTCCCTGGTTCCCTGCCTTCCCCCTGTTTTGCGTGCAGCTCATTAACCTTTGGCTGGGCATTTTGAAATCATTAGGCTGTTTAGGTGGGTTTATTTTTTTAAGCCGTTGCCTGATTTAATGAACCCCTCTGCTCTGTCTCGCTGGAGGAGTTGCTAACAGATGGCTGGCATTTGTTTTTCAATTTTAAAGATTGAAAAGTAACCCAGCAGGGTTAGTGAGATGCCCAGGTGCCTCTGCTATAGCTTGGTTATTTGGTTGTGTTGCTGCTCCTTCTTCCACCAAGCTCTGGGCATCGTGTCCCTGTCAGAGGCTGCTCTGGCTTCTAGCAGTGTCTGATATTTCTACAGCCCTGTGGCAGGGGAGGACTTGCTTTGCATGCCACACAGCTAAGGCTGTGTGGGATGCTGCTTCTAACTGGAGGCCTGGCCCAGTCCCTAAGGAATTGAGTTGCAGCCTTTGGTCTTTGGGTAATATTTGGGGTTAGGGCAATTGTGTTCTTTGTTCCTCAACAAGGGTTCAAAAGGCAAATGAAGCAAGGCAGATTTTTCCAATAACTCTATGCTCTATCTATGAGAAGAAGATGATAAATTGTGCAGGGAAAAATTGAATCCACCCCTCCCACACTGGATCTGCACATTTAGGATCTTCACGAGTGAGGTACAAAGACTTTTTCCAGAGAAAATCCAAACACAACAGACTAGTTGCTTACTGCTGTGTAGGTGAGTCACTGCTGGTGGTGTGACTGGTGTCTGCTTGCTCTCGTGGTACCCTGACTTCTCATTACAAAGAACTCTTCACTAAAAGAGTTGCTGTCCTTTGCTGTCTTGTAGAGAAATGAGTGCTGCTGGCAGTGGTGGTATGGTGGTATATTCCGGTGAAGAATTCCCTACTGTCCCAAAAGTGAACTTGGATGTGGCCAGCCTGATTTAGAAGATTGTATTCCACGGTATGGATGTAGATATTTTATCTGACTTTGGCTTCTGGGTCAGGGCATGTTTGGTTCACTAGCTGAGACAACTTTGTCCCTTTCTATTTAAGGTATTGCATGTGATCACAGGGATGAAGTCTGACTTGGGATGCTTTAAAGAGAGCAAGGACATAAGGCATGTAAACAACTTTTAAGTCAAATGGTGGAGTATATCGTAACTAAATACACGTGGAATTTCTGACCACCCACACCACTTTGTTTCTTTGTTAGAAAGCAAATGTTTCACTGAGTCAACAATATATATATTTTTCCTGTAGGATCTGCTCACATGGAGCAAACACCATCACTGCTAGTTACTCCGCATGCTTCTGAATCTCTCCAGTGAATTTGATCCATCCCCAGTTTTGACCTGTGGCTGGCACTTTTACAGGTTGGTTACTTATTGTACACTTTTTTGGTTTTGTTACTAAGACTCTGGGGTACAGGTGAGGTGTGAAAGCTCTGCCCTGAATGAGCACTTATGCTGCTGTGAGACTCTCCTGCAACCTGTTTCATTCCAGGCCAGCATCAGGGTGCCTGTTAATGGAAATCTCTGGTCACCACAATCTAACTGTGATAAGCAAGCAACTAAAAAGTCATGCTGTTAACAAATCACTCAAGGGATAAAAACAAACAAAAAATCACCACAACAAGCAAATAAAATCTGGCTTTCGTACAGTCCTGATATTTACCTGATATACCTTCATTCCCATAACAAATGGAAAACAAATAGCTCCTAGCTCTTTCCTTATTTCCTCATCAAAGGAGTCATTTCCCATCCTGCAGGAACTGGTCGCTGGGCCTGGTTAATCACATTTGCCCTTCATGCTTCTTATCACGTTGTACGCTCCTCTTTTTCCAAATTGTGCTGCCTGGCATTAGAAGGTCCATGACAGGACATACCACAAGTACTTCCATGTCTTATAAAACAAGGTGTTTAATAAACAGCAGAGCTAATTAAACCTCATTTCCTAAAAAAAGCCTGGCTCATGTCCTGTTTCCTTTATAGGCAGCTTCCCCTCTGTCATCTATGATGCCTTTAGGTAATGATGAGCTGCATCCATGCTCGTCAGCCAGCCAGCACACTTGTGCTGATGGGTTGCCAGCTGCTGCCAAGCACAGCTTATAACAGGCAGCAAGAACACTTTCTGGACTGCTCTCCTCCAACCAGATGCCAATTTTCACAAAACTTGTACCAATGTAACATCCTGGAAACATCAACTGTTCAGTGAGATGGATTGGCAGGTTAAAATTTATTACAGGAGGATTGAAAAGTACATGAAGAATCTAATCTCTTAAACATCATGGCTGCAGTGAAACAGGCCAAAAAGGACAAGCAGCAAATATTATATGAGCAATCAGGAGTGATTTCTTCTGTCTTTCTCTCCCTCCCCCACCCCCTTTTTTTTTTTTCCTTTACAGAAGATCAGATGTATTACAGCTTAAATTCCGTAATCCTTTGTTGAGGAATCAGAATTTAAGTTAATGTTTTCATTTACTGCTCCTGCTGCAGAAAATATCTTAAATGCATGCTCTGCAAGAATTGCGTAACTGCTGTAGCTTTTCAAGACCCCTTGCTCTGAACTTCTCTAAAATACAACAGTGGAGCTGAAGCTGGTTTCATTTGAGTGATCTGCAGATTTATACGGTGTCTGTTACAAAAGTTATCTCATTTTATCAGGACAGCAAAGAACGTGTTCTCTGGAAGTTTAAAGTATGTTGTTTTCGTTAGTTAACCAAGGTCTAGATGTTGAGTTTTAAACTGCTGTCATTTAGTGTGTTGTATTTGCAGAGATACTTTATCTATAAAAAATATTTGTTCCTTTTAAGGAATTGGATGGCAAATCCCATGCCTTCCGCTGGACATAGTGAGTTGTAATTGGTGGGATTACTTTGTCTAAAGGCTCTTCTTCCATGATTTGATCCACTCACATATTGCCTGTTCATGGGGCACACTTACTTGCATACAGCACCAAGTTTATGCACCTTTTAGCCTCTGGACCAAAACTGGTGGCCTCTGGCTAGCTTAGACAAGCTCTGTTCTGACCACCAGTATTAGGCATAACCCCAAATCACCAAGCTTTTCAAATCTTGCCTGCATATCTTCTTGAATCAAGCTCCTTCCAGGAACTACGGGCTCCTTTTCTGATTTTGTGTTCAAGTAACCAAATACATTGTGGGTGTCATCATTCGCAAAGGAGAGTTATGATATTCCCTGAGCAGGACTGTCAGTCTCATCTCACTGCCCTAGTTCTCTCTGGATATCGCCCCATGCTGTCCATTACTCTGACCTACCTGCATTTGGCTAGTATTTATTTATCCCATCTATGCTTTGTGGCACTAGAGGATATTCATCTCCCTGCTAATAATCCCAATGGAAAAGCTGTCTTTGACTTCTGGCAGACACAGGCTCCTGAAACGGCAATGACATTCTGTAGCAAAATGTCAGAGTTTGCAGCCATTCTTGGAATAATGTTCTCTGCAAGTTCTGCTCAGAATACAGTAACGAATGGTAATAAAAGCTGAATCAGAGATAATGATGCTCTGCAGTCAGTCAACTCCACTCTGATGTGAATGTAACCCAGTGAATGTTCAGATGCCTCACAAGATTCACATCCAAAATCCAGAGTCTGTCTTGAGTTTGATTTCCATTTAATTTTTCAAATTGCCTGGTTGCTACACACTGGAATTCACTAATGGGTGAGTCCAAGATTTATAGAGAATGCCATGCCAGAAGGATGTGTTGATGAAAACCATGAAATGGAGTGGCACAGAGTATTGAATCCTGGGTTAAGACATGGCAGGTGACGTAGCAAAGAAGAAATGAGTGAAGAAAACCAACGAGCAGCTTCATTTCTGCCTTCCAGCAGTGTAGGCTTCAGAATACACACCATGCTTTGACTTCCCCTGCAGGGAGCCTGGTCTAACAGCCAGAGAGGCACTGATCATCTCACTGTTCAGAATAAACAAAGTGGTTTTCCAAGTCATCAGATTTTCTCTCCCTGCCTTCATAAGCCCATCTGAAAAACAGGAAGGTTTGTGCCAAGATAGAAAAAAAAAAAATGCTGGTTCACTTCTGTTTTTCTGAATAACATGCAAACCTCTTCCCTTTCCTGAAACTTTTGTGTCTACTATTCTTTGGTTTAATTTCAAGCTTTCTTGAAGGTCATGAAATGTCTTTGGCTTCTCAGACCTTTCTTGTGGAGTCTAGCATACACAAAACCATTTGTCCTTTTTTATTAATAAGCCATACAAAACAGCCTCCTCCCTCTGAGTTGGATTCTATTTGAAATATGTACTTTTGAGTTTTGTTTTGTAAACCAAGTGTATAAATATCAGTGGTGGTTGTGTGGAGTGCCTTTGGGATGAAAAGCAAAAATGCAGCTATAATACATCTTAAAAGATGAAGTACGCCAGTCTCTGAAGTGCTGTTAGTGTCTAATTGGAACACAATAGGTCAAAACCTTATTATTTCAACAAAAGTAAAAGGGTGGTGCAAGAGCCCTCCATGTGCATGTGGACAGCAGTGAGAGGGCATGAACAAAGAAGAGACATGAGCAGGTTTGCGTACTTTTTAATGAGGAAAATGCAGTATGTGTATCTTTCTGGCCTTACTGGAAAACAACTGATTTTTCTATTGAATTATTTCAAATGACAAAGCAAAATCTTTTACTGTAAGCATCTGGAATTGTTAACCAGTGTGTGTCACAGCTCTAGTAACAATTGAGAAGCCTGTGAGCTTTGTATCCCGTGATCCAAGGTGCTTAGAGGGAAAGAAAGTCTCTGGCAAACCTGAATTGCTGTGCTGATATCTGTAACAAAGCTGGGAAACTCTCATTTTAAGGCGTCCATGCCTCAAGAAGGGAAAGAAAAATATGTTTCAGTGCTGTTGCTCAGATTTGCTTTATGACGAAGTTTTCACAGAGCCGGGAGATTCCCTTCTGTGCTGATAAATATAGCATTAACCAAAAACCCTCTAATGATTCGTCTTACAGAACAGATACACATGACAAGTAAAGGTGGCAGCTGAACCTACGCAAGACAGATGTCTCGGTGCTCACTGAAAGAACTTCAAGACTGATTTTTGAGAAGAGAAAATATGAAAATATTTCTTAAAAAAAAAAAAAAAAAAAAAAAAAGAAGACATGCAGCTTTTTGCGCTTGATTTGCCAAGGCAATAGATTGCTCTTTGCAGGAAAAAAAAAAAGTGAAAGACAGGGTGCTTGCTCACCCTGCTTTAGATAGAGTTGACATATCCTCTAAGAATTAGGCAATCATTTGTATTATATATAATTATATAAGCAATCAAATATATAATCAAGATGAGGATGACAAACTTCTGCGAGTAGGTGTCTTGTCACAGCCTCTGCATGGTTTGAAGTGGCTGAGCGCGAGAAAGATACGGCTAAGCCTTGTAGTTGTCTTCATTTTGATGACCCAGTAACATCTCAGGTTGTTCTGTTGACTTTGAGGGGTTTGGGATCAGACCCTTGTTTCCTCGCAGTAACAAGGTCACAGACTTTCCGTGCAGTGTTTAAAACATGCTCCTTATCTCCACCCAGCGAACTGGGGCTGCTCTCAGTTGTGTCTGCTGCAACTCTCAGCTTGGAAATCCTGCTGCATAATTGCTCCTAAGGTCAGCCTTTCCCTGGGTACTTTCACACTAGGGTGCTTTTTGCAGATTGTTGTGGTCAAGTTGTCTGACTCTGTTGTGTCTCCTGGCAAATACAGACAAAATCTCAAAGCTGACTGGTGACAGGCCAGCTTCTGAGGGATGGTTTTGCTTCTGCCGTGGCATTGGCTTTGAAATGGCAAGTTCTTTCTCGTGCTGGCATTAACATCGTGTTCACTTTGGTGGAAGGAGAGGAGGTCAGGCCCTCTTGGCACCAGTGTTGCTCCCTGAGAAAGCAGCCTTGTGGTTTGTGGCTGATGGATGGTGTTCCTTGGGGCTACCAGGGTACATGAGCCAACTACAGCTTCTGTCCTTCCTGGCCAAGACAGTAAAGTCACTCCTTCAAGGCTGTTTGCTATGCCTGTAAGGGAATGGGAGGCACTTTGAATGAACTTTGATCAGAAGCAAGCTTGCAATTCTCCAGTATGTATTTTCAGCTAGAAGATGCGCATGGTGCTTCTAGGAAATACATCTTCCTTGTCATGCTCTGCTGAAGACAAATTCATATGAGACCAGAGCAAACAGAAAAAGCTTCGCTCAAACTGCTGTACTTCCCCTCTTCTGCAGTTCACTGCCAAGTGCAATAAACCTTGTTGCGGCATAGACTGAAGCATCACAGGCAAAACTTGATTTCATTATTACATTTCATTTGTTTTCTTGGCATTGTCTTGTTCCTGTCAGGCTCCCTGATAATCCATTTTTCTTTTCATTTTGCTGTTTTTTTTTTTTTTTCCATCCACTTATGTTTACTTAGTGCCCGAATCAATCTCCTGTTACCAGTCATTCATCTCAAATCCTTCCACTTCATAGAGACTACAAATGACTTGGAAAAGTCACTTCTGTTTTATTTGTAAAGGTCATTTGCCAATAACAACGCAACATCAGATCAGCTTTCATACTCAACAGAAATCAGCAAAATAGGTCATTTTTCCTCCCGAAGATGAGCTCTACGTTTGCGTATTTGGACCTCAGCTTTCTCCTTGGAATCCAGTGAACGATATTTCAAGTGCTCCAAAGGCACTTGGGGCAGCAAATTGTATTGGGAGCTTGATGTTTAGCTGTGTTTCCTCTTTTGTTTTTGCTCTGGTTATGATAGCGGACGCATTCTGACAGGATTGCTTTAAATCAGGAAGATCCCCCTAATAGCACCCGACAGTTTAATTGATGTCTTGGCTTTTCTGTTAGTCATTTTTGGCAGCAGCACACCTTCTACTGCACAGTGTCTAATCCGGCACTATTAATACACTAAGCTCAGCCTCACATACCTGCAATCCGTTTCAGAAAAGGAACATGTACAAATGACCATGCGACAGGATTTCTTTGTGGAGTGGCTATTACTTACTTGTACGGTCAAGGACTTGCTCTTCCAGTGTACAGGTTGAAAGAATGACAGGAAGAGGTCGGAAGGAAGGGGGCATTAATTACAATAGCATTATATATTTTAATGATCTTTTTGAAGGGTGGCTAGCTTTGGGGGGAAAGATTACTATTTTTTTTTTTTTCACGTAGGGAAGGGCCAGAACTTTGAAACTAGACCCATCTCAGTGACATTTGGCACTGGAGAAGCAGATGAAAAGACAACAAGGCCCTACAAACATAATAAAAGTAGATAGCTAAATAGAACGGTGAAACCCTACTAAAATTCATTCTGAGGACAGACTGGAGAAAAAAATGGCACTTATCAGTTATCAGAGAATTTGTGCAAACTCTCCCCTCATTTCTCTGCACTCAGAATCTTATTTTCTCAGACAGCCTCTTTCCTTTAAAAGATGGGAAACGAACTGCACTGAAATGAAAATTTTCAGTATGATGCATTGATTTCTGTAAGTTTTAGTTTGGTTATCAAAGTTCAAAAAATTTTAATGGTCTTTTTGGATATTGTTCTCTGAAGGTTTTTTTTTTTCCTTTTTTTTAAATTTATTTGAAGGGGTTGATAATTGACTGTGTTCATTCCTTTCTGCCTCTTTTCTCCTTAACCTTCTCTCTCACATCTAATTTGCAGCAGATAACTCTCTTGAAAAGGATTTTTGTGTGTTTGTTTGTTTGTTTTGCCACCGGATTCAGCAGCAGCAACAGCTCTTGGTTCTTCAGATGATTACCTTGTGGCGTCCCTGACATTTCCCTGCCTTTGTATCGAGTATTTATGCTGTAGATAAACTGCTGTTGCTGGAGTGATAAAAGCATGTTACTGAAAGAGTTTTTGTACTCTGCTGGGTAATTCTCCTGGCTGCACAGAGAGGATTGTATTCTTTCATGTGGCCAGCAGGTGAAACCACAGAAATGGCAAACACCGTGGAAAGAGATTTTACACTAAGCACTGCTTGCTCATTGTCCTTCTGGCTGGTTTTATTTCCCCTGTGAGGAAAACAAAATCCAAAATCTGGAGTGTCTCGTCTCATGAGCAGTTAGTTGCAGCTGAGGATACAGAATTAGGGGGTGTTTCTTGGAAATGAAGAAAACAGATGCACCAGGGTGGTTGTGCCAGGCCTGCTGGCACTGTGTGGTGATGTCCCATGGGCATTGCTTACCATGAACCTGCTTTTTATCAAATTCTGTATTTTTTACAGAAAAAATAAAAAAAAGTAGTGATGTGAGAAAAACTTGGGCATGTGATGCCCAAACAGGTGAGCAGGCAGCGGTAGAGGTTCTGCCTGACAAAATCTCCTCTCTGTTAGCATCTGTATAAAGGCTGGTCAAAATCCAAGGCGCCTATTTCTCCATTTGTGTTTGTAGGCCCGGGGGGGGGGGGGGGGGCGGGGGCTCTGCCTTTAAATTCACCTGTATTGGCCCACGTTTCTGACTTTTTGAGCAAAGCATCTTAGATCAGTAGTAAACCATCAGAGAAAAGGCATTTCAGAGAGATGGAAACTATTCATGGGCTGGATTTAGTAAGTGGTCTGGTCTTAGAAAACAGTTTCCACTAGTGATGGAATACTTCCCCTTGGACGGTGCTTTAAGCAGGTTTCTTATATGATGCCATGCAAAATCAGAACATGTAGTGAATACCCACAGACAAGCTGTGGGAGAAATTGAGTGTTTCACTAAATTAAATCAAGCACAGCTCTTCTGACCCACAGCAGAGCTAAAAATGGCTCTCAGCACTTAGAGTCATAGAGTCATTGAATGGTTTGGGCTGGAGGGGACCTTAGAGATCATTTAATTCTACCCCCTGACATGGACAGGGATACCTCCCACTAGTTCAGACTGCAGAAGGCCCCATCCAGCCTGGCCTTGAACACCTCCAGGGATGGGGCAGCCACAGCTTCTCTGGGCAGCCTGTGCCAGTGCCTCACCACCCTCATGGTGAAGAATTTCTTCCTAATATCCAATCTAGATCTACCCTCTGTTAGATTAAAACCATTCTCCCTTAACAGCTGATGTTTTTTCAATGTCAGGTGTGCTTTTGTGAGCTGATCCACACCAAGTAATTTTCTCCTTGTGTATGCCACAACCAAGTCTACACCTTGGTTGTGTCCTAGAAATTTGTCACCACACATGGTGCCAACAGCTACAGGATTTCATTGTGGGCCACTGGGTCATGGAAG
Source organism: Heteronetta atricapilla (assembly GCA_011075105.1). Classification (NCBI taxonomy): domain Eukaryota; kingdom Metazoa; phylum Chordata; class Aves; order Anseriformes; family Anatidae; genus Heteronetta; species Heteronetta atricapilla. Next base: position 12,013,552 of record CM021733.1, read on the forward strand.
AAAAAGCATACCCTATGTCAATACCTTCTGGGTTAGCTCTGGCTTGTGTCTGTAGGCTGGGTGTGAGCTTAGGGCAGGAGGAGAAGAGGGAATGCAATGGGTCATAGCTTCACAATTTCGTAATTCACACGTGGCTCTCAGAGCCAGGGGCCCACCCATAACCATGATTAGAAAGATGTGTAGTGTGTTGGCAGTGGCAGGGCAAATGAGCTCTCTAATTCCTGGCAAGAAGGACCACAACAAAATCAGTGCTTTAATAAAGGCAACTTAGTATTTTGCATTTACTCTTCTTTCTGTCTTTCAGCGTATTGCAGATAACAAGATGGTTATAAATTAAGCTACCCTGCTAAGCAAGCAACTTAGGCTGGTCTTAGGAAGAAGAGATCAATTTATTTCTATTCACAACAGAAAGCAATCTTCTGTCCCCTTAGATCATGAGTTTTGAGGGGCAGCATCACCCCATCACTACACATTTATCTGACTGGTATTCAGGATGCTGATCAACAGCGATGAAGATACAAGCCTGGGGAATCCACTATCCTGTGATGGATGGACAAGAGTAAGTGATAAAGAATAGAAGGAATTCCGCCTCCATCCCTTTTTTTTAATGTATTTTATGGCATGTGAAATAGACCAGCCCCTATCCATCCAAAGCCTCCCGACTTTCTTATTGTTGTGAAAAATGACATTTATCAGCATGGCTGAGTGTTAGGAAAGTCTATTAATGGAAGCAGTATGAAACTGGAAGGAGGTGACTTTTAGCGACAATCACATGAAGCTTTTCTTCTATTAAAGCACTGCTTCAGGCAAGAGCATGCTGCTTGATTAGTTTTTTGGAGAACAGATTTTCATTCATAACGAAAACATACATCTCAGCCACTGTTATTAATGTGCACATGCTCTGAAACAAAAATAGAAAGAATCCAAAACCAGGAAGCTGCCAGGGCAGCTTAAAACTGTATCGGATCATGGCAAGGTGGGCAGTGCGGTCCCACAGCAGTGTTTGTGTACCCTGGGAGGCACATGCTGCGTGCAAGTCACTGATATCAGCGGAGCAGTCATTCATTTGGCAGTCAGATTGGATCCCTGCTTCCTCTCCATCCAGTGGTCTTGGTCCTTTCTAGTGTTTCTTCTCTGTCTTCGCCTTTGGGATGTTGTGGACAGAGCTGTATGTTGCAAGTTTCTGGGAGCCGGATGTCTGCATCTCATCTGTTTGCTGAACAGGTGAGCCATTTTTCCAGAGCTTACTTAAATGGGGGGATCCTCACTGCAGTACCTTGCAAAGGGTTAGCCTTTGTTTTGTAGATTGCATGTGTTTGTTCAGGTGGAATGTGAAATACGAAAGTAAAACACAGCCCTCCTTCAGTCACTTTGATTAGAAAAGGCTTACTTTAATTTATTTTCCTTTCTTGGAATCATCTGTGGAGCAGAGCGTGGGACAGAGCCGACAAGTCCTGCTGTTTGCCATTGTCACTCCTCTGCTCAGCACAAAGCACAGCGACTTGTAGGCACATGGACCATGCAGAGAGCAAAGGAGGTTAACACTGCTGTGTTTGCATGTTGCATGGGCTGTATGCATGCATCAGCAGCACTGCTCTGTGAAACAACAGCAACAGAACCTAGGAACGAGGTGAAATTGCAGAGTGTCTTCTAGAGAGGGGACTGTGTGAGGGACTTGCTCATTCACCCCTTGTGCATGTGAGGATTCCAGGAGAGCTAGAGAGGTTGAAGGTAAACTCAGACCAAAAGGAGTAAGGGTCATTTCCAGCAATGAAGGATGAAAACTCTGCCTTATGAGCACTAGAGGCTGAAGTGGGATCTTTTGCAGCTGATGGGTGAGCTTGTGCCTTTCCCAGCCTTCACTTCAGATCCTCTCCTTCCTTCTTGGTGAGTTCAGCCATGAGCACAATGAAACCATCCAAATTGCACCATGAAGAGGGTGGTCAAGCATTGCAAGGGGCTGCCCAGGCTGGTGCTGGAGTCCCCATCTCCAGAATTATTTAAGGGACTTGTGGATGTGGCACTGAGGAACGTGGTTTAGTGATGGGACTTGGTAGGTCAAGTTGGTGATCAGACTTGATGATCTTGAAGGTCTTTCCCAACTTACATGATTCTGTGATTCTGAAGTGCCCAAGTGTCTCCAGGAGCTTTGAGGTACGGGCTTGAAGCTAAGGTCAGGGCAAGCCGGGGCTTGTGTGGAAGTGAGTGCCCAAAGAAGAGCCAGCACATCAGTGTGACCTGTCAGAGCCTCCAGACCTTCTGCCCTCCATGGAAATATGTCCTTTCTATTTAGAGATGTCAACTTTTAAATTGCTCTGTTGACCACCTGGAATCTGTTACGGAGGGTACTCCCTTGTGATCAGAGAGATCTGAGTGTTTGCAAGGGGGACCCCAACCACTTCCAGAGGTTCTCCTCTGATCATCTCCCAGCCTGGCTGAGAAAGAAAAAGGACCCCTTCCCCAGGGCTAACAAGATGACTGCAGCCACACTTATAAAAACATAGTGATATTTGAATAGTTTTTCCCTTAAAACCATCCAGATTTTTTCTCTTATAGCATTTCTGCTACCATATGTGTTTTGGGATCAGGTAAATTGGGAATAGTTAAAATTGTTACCAAAAAAAGGCAAATGAACTCTTGAACTTAAAAAATAAACCCATGAATTACTGTTCTCTTCCCCTGTTTGCATACTTCACTGCTTTTGGGATTCCTTCGGACATGGAAATTTCTATTATGACTGCAGCCTTGCCAGGAAAACTAAAAGCAGGAAATACGGCTGGATAACTTGTTCGCTGGAGTTTTCCAGGCGAAGAAGTAAAACTACACAAATATCTTAAGGCTCAGACACACTTTGGAGCTAAATTAAGCTGCAGTCCCACTGCCTAGCTCTGCTCCTTTGCTGTGTTTAGTGTGTCTGGTAGTCCCCCAAATTTCACGCAAGCTGCAGAATAATTGAGCTTGCTGTTTTTCATGTTTGCCATTTCTCCTGGAGGTACTAGTTCCCGTGCTTGATGTTTTCTCCCTGCTGTAACACTAACTGCTTGACATATTAATAGTGTGTATTTTTTATCTGTCAATTTTTATAGTGTGCTGTGAACCCTAGGAGTGTTTCTATTGCCTATCATTTTCTCCAGAAAATGAGTGATTATTTGTACTTTTTTCTACCATGAGAGTTCAGGCTGGTAGAGACATATTCTGGGACAGTCTGTACATGTAAGCACCTTTCACAGGGGTGACAGCTTGCTCAACTATAATTTTGGGACTTTTTCACGTACTGAATCCTCTGGTTCAAAGGCATAAAAGTCCCAAGCTGAGGAGAGACAAGCAGTGCAGTCTCTCATCTATTTTCCAGACTGGTATTTTCACCTGAGCTTACAAATCCAGCTTGAAGTCTGGGGCTTGCCCTCATATGTGACATGCGTCTGTTCATCACCCAAAACCGCATGCATGTGCCTGCATGAGAAAATGAACTAATTACGTAGGAGGTCTGGAAGTGTTTAAACACATAGGGAAGGCTGTTATCTCAAAAGGCAGGCAAAAAGATGCTCTGCTGGAGGGGAAAAAGGATATAAATGGCACAAGCAGAATGGGGTTCAGGAGAGGATTCAATGCCCCAGAGGAACATTAGCTGATTTCCCAATTTCCTTAGAGGCTTTTCAGCTCCTTAAGGATTATCAGAGTCTCAATGGTTCCCAGCCATCTGGAATGATTTATATCCCATTCCTAGCTCCACAAGGCCATCAACTCGCTTGCAGCACATTTTAGACTATGATGTGGGCAACAGCTGTATGTGGGAGAATGAGGCTCTGGCTTGTGCACGAGAGGGGACGCTTCGGTCTGGTTCTTGCCTGTTTGGGCTCTTCTGGCCTGGATAAGCACCCAGATCTGGGGGCAGCAGGGCACGGAACAAAAGCAAAGAAATATTGGCTTCCAACCATGGCCTGTTGCAATGACTACAGAATTGAAAGCTGGAGAGGAGCATTTTGTGCAATTGTGGGGGGTTATTAAGGTTCTGTGCTCGTTTGGGGTCTTAGAGAACAACAATCTGTGCAGGACTGGGGAGATTTAGTTTAGAAAAGGGAATGGTGAACAGGAGTATGGTATAAACCTTACAAAAAATAATATAAAAAAATAAGTTCTTTGTAGAAGGGCAATGAGCTGTTATTCATGTCATCTTGGATAGGATGAGATATGAGGAACATCTTACAGATGTGGCAAGGGATATTGAACCTAGACATTAAGAACTGCTAATATTAGTTAATTGTTCATGATAACAAACATTAGGTATAGGACTGTTTGATTAGGAGAGCTAAGATTGCCTCAGGTAGATGGAGAAGCAGACCCACTTTGGTATGGGGTTAGCCAAAGGCACTGCAGGACAATTCAGGTTTCACAGAGAAAAGTACTGGGTGTGCTAAAAGTTCTTCAGCAACCCATAGCTTTTGTGTTCAAGATCTGGCAATACAAGTTTCAGACCAAACTTCAAAAGCATGATGGGAGAAAAAAAAAAAAAAAAAAGCGAATTTTGACTCAGATGTTTTTGTGACCTTGCTCACCAGATACTGTGTTTTGGGGGAGTGCAAAGACCTGGACTATGAAAAAAGGCAATTTCATTTCTAAGGCCTGGGAAAGTTGGATGTATGAGAGCAGCTGCTGAATGAGCTCTTCAGGAGATCAGAGTTAGTGAAAACAAGCTGTTGCTCAAAGGCATTCTTGTAATGTTATAAAAACACCCAAAGTAACTCAAAACCTGAATCCCATCAGCTCTGTGTGGCCAGAGCCAAGACAAGGTGGGAAGGAGAGATCTGCTCGGAGAGTCACTATCAAAATTTACGGTGACAGAAGGAAAAGTGCCACCAAAACCTCATCCCTAGATATGGGGAAGGCGGACTTCAGGCTCCTCAGGGAACTAGTCAGCAAGGTCCCCTGGGAAGCTGCTCTTGAAGGCCTCGATGTCCACCAGTGCTGGTCATTCTTTAAGCGATGCCTCCTAGAAGCACAAGAACAGGCAGTTCCTAAATATCGCAAGTCAGGCAGGCGGGGCAGGAGGCCAGCGTGGCTGACCAGGGACATTCTTATGGAGATTAGGTGGAAACAGAGAGTCTTTCGCTACTGGAAGGAGGGCCAGGTGACATGGAAAGAATACAGGGATGCTGTTCGTGTTTGTAGGAAGAAAATTCGTGTGGCTAAAGCACACCTAGAGTTGAAGCTGGCTGTGTCTGTGAGAGATAATAAAAAGGGGTTTTTTAGATATGTGAATGGAAAAAGGAGAACTAAAGAATACATAGGGCCGCTCCTTGATAGGGAAGGTCTCCTCACAGACAATGACATAGGCAAAGCAGAGACGCTTAACGCCTTCTTTGCCTCTGTCTTCAATGCCGATGATGGGCTTCGGGACCCAGGGTGCCCTGAGCTGGAGGACCGGGATGGTGGGGATGACAAACTCCCAACTGACCCTGAACGTGTGCGGGATTTGCTACTCCACCTGGATCCCTACAAGTCCATGGGTCCAGATGGGATTCATCCCCGGGTGCTGAAAGAGCTGGCGGACGTCATCGCGGAACCTCTCTCAATTATTTTTCAACTATCCTGGGAGTCTGGAGAGGTCCCGGTAGACTGGAAGCTGGCAAATGTTGTGCCGATTTTCAAGAAGGGTCAGAAAGAAGACCCAAGCAATTACAGGCCTGTCAGTCTCGCGTCAGTGCCTGGTAAAATCATGGAGAAGATGGTTCTCGAACTTATTGAGGCGCACCTGGGGGACAAAGCAGTCATTGGTCCCAGCCAGCATGGGTTTGTGAAGGGTAGGTCCTGCCTAACTAACCTGATTTCCTTTTATGATAAGATCACGCGTATGGTGGACCAAGGGAAACCAGCTGATGTGATTTTTTTGGACTTCAGCAAGGCTTTTGACACGGTTTCCCATAGGATCCTACTGGACAAAATGTCCACCATACAGCTAAATAAAAACATCATCCGATGGGTGAGCAATTGGCTAACGGGCAGGGCCCAAAGGGTTATGGTGAATGGGGCTGCGTCAGGCTGGCGGGCGGTCACCAGTGGGGTCCCTCAAGGCTCCATTTTAGGGCCGGTACTTTTCAATATTTTTATAAACGATCTGGATGTAGGAATAGAAGGTATTTTGAGCAAGTTTGCTGATGACACCAAACTTGGAGGAGTTGTGGACTCGGATGAGGGTGGAAAGGCCTTGCAGAGGGATCTGGATAGGTTGGAGAGCTGGGCGATCACCAACCGCATGAAGTTCAATAAGAGCAAGTGCCGGGTCCTGCACCTGGGATGGGGAAGCCCTGGCTGCACGTACAGACTGGGCGATGAGACGCTGGAGAGCAGCCTAGAAGAGAGGGATCTGGGGGTCGTGGTAGACAGCAAGTTGAATATGAGCCAGCAGTGTGCCCTGGCAGCCAGGAGGGCCAACCGTGTCCTGGGGTGCATCAAGCACGGCATCGCTAGTAGGTCGAGGGAGGTGATTGTCCCGCTCTACTCTGCGCTGGTGCGGCCTCACCTCAAGTACTGTGTGCAGTTCTGGGCACCACAGTATAAAAAGGACGTGAAACTGTTGGAGAGTGTCCAGAGGAGGGCTACGAAGATGGTGAAAGGCCTGGAGGGGAAGACGTACGAGGAACGGCTGAGGGCACTGGGCCTGTTCAGCCTGGAGAAGAGGAGGCTGAGGGGAGACCTCATCGCAGTCTACAACTTCCTCGTAAGGGGGTGTCGAGGGGCAGGAGACCTTTTCTCCATTAACACCAGCAACAGGACCCGCGGGAACGGGGTTAAGCTGAGGCAGGGGAAGTTTAGGCTTGACATCAGGAGGGGGTTCTTCACAGAGAGAGTGGTTGCACACTGGAACAGGCTCCCCAGGGAAGTGGTCACTGCACCGAGCCTGACTGAGTTTAAGAAGAGATTGGACTGTGCACTTAGTCACATGGTCTGAACTTCTGGGTAGATCTGTGCGGTGTCAAGAGTTGGACTTGATGATCCTTAAGGGTCCCTTCCAACTCAGGATATTCTATGATTCTATGATATGATTCTAAGCGTGCCTGTAGCAGGGTCTCCAGGAGGAGCAAGGTGCTCACGTGCATACAGAGAGCCAAGGACGTCTCATCCAGTTAAGGGCTCATGCGGAACTAAAGACAGTGTTCACAAAACCAAACCCGTGAAAAGGAGAAGTGAGCAACTGGGAGAAAAGCATGACTTGGAGGAGAGTAGAAGGAAGGAAGTGGAGGTGCGAGAAAAACCCCAAATTCAAGTAAGCTGAGTATTTGATTTCAGCTTAGTAATTGAGATACTGGTTTTGATCTAGACTGTTAAAGGTTGTCCCCTGTTTGATTCTGGAGGATTTGTTTTCCTCCTCCTGTCTCCTGCATTGGTAGTTATTTGTGCTTTTAAGACACCCGTTGTACGAGGAACTGATTCTGAGCGCAGAGCTGCAGTGTTCATAGCGGCTTGAACTCAGAACTGAAATACACACATCAAATTTAATTTCTGCAGTCAAACTGATGCTCTCCAGGTCACTAGGCTTAAAATATGGGCCTATGGTTTTCCTCTGACTGAAAATTGAAAGTAAAATGGTTTTGGTGTCTTCCCTTCCCCTCTTCCAAAACATACGTCACATATTTAAATATCTCTATCTACAGATGTCTCTGTCTATATAGGCATGATATCATACATGTAACTGCACATGCAAATAGCACCCGAATATTCAAGTTGGACACTTCAATGTGAAAAGACCAGAAAAGAGAAATGGTGAGATAAAGAGACCAGTGTTGGTTTCATCTTTCCAGACTGCAGCATGTGAAAAGCAATGCCACAGTGTTTTGGTGGGTACAACAGAAGCACAAAGCTGTACCCAGTGGATTGCGCTCAGGGAAGCCTTCTGTCTGAGCATCCCAGCTGCAAAAAGGAATATAGCTTCCGTACAGTGGCACAAAATCTGGGAAATCCATCCTCTGCGTTCCTTGTCCTGGGAATGTGGTCCCAAACTGTTACTCATACGAAAGTACACCTCTGCTTCTTCATTTGAATTTTTATTTATTTTTTGCTGGGGGATACGAGAAAGACGATACAGAACACAGCAAGCTGAGTCAAGGGATTAGCACAGCAATAACTTTAGGCATCTGGGGAAGAATCAGCCCATTTGGAGAAAAAGAATACATAAACGTGCACTGGATAACAACACTGGGAAAATAAATTACAAAGAAAAGAGAAGCTGATATAATTGTTGTAAACAAAGCCAAGTATACAATTACTGCTACTCAAGGCTTTTATTATGAGAAAGCCAGTTAATCTAACAAAAGCCTTGTTCAGCTCTTTTTAAAAAGCAACCCCCCCAAAAAAAATTAGTGCCAGAGAAACAAACTGCATGGAGGAATTATGTTTTATCTCCCAGGGAAATTTAGTGAGGGTTCCAGCAGCTGGGGAGACTGGGTTTCAGGGGCAACTACTGGTCAGACTGGGTGTCCGAGCCCAGCTGCAGGAAGAATGCACCTTGCACATCCGTATGTACATATACAATATATTCCCACTAGTGGATCTCCATCCTGCGTACCCAGATTGGGAAGCAGGATGAGGCCACTGATTCTGTTTGTGATCTATGTGGCTGGCCACATGCATGCGTCTCTAAGTGGTGCATAATTGTGCTCTGGGTGTGTGTGCCTATTGGAAAGCGGGTTTTAGGCTCATCGCTGGTTGGACTGGGGGCATGGAGCTGTGCATCTCTCAAGCGGTTGGATCCAGCATGATATATCCTCCTCTGACAGTACCAAGCTTTCATCTTGGCTGGGGCTTCTCTAAAATCTACGTAGTCCCTGCTGAACTTGCTTGAACTGTTCCTTGATGTCAACCCTATTTTACAGGGGTAGGTCAACTAAGCAGAGTTTTCAAAGCTGGCTGAGGACCGTTCGTAGGGGACCGTGAGTTTGGTCCCTCTTCCAGGTCTGTAGATCCATCCTCTTTTCATGCAGAATGCTCCAGGAAACTGTTGGATTGCTCGTGATCCACATTTTAAGGAAAGCCGAGCAAAACGAGCTCTGGCTCACAGCCAACGATAACCGAGATAAGAAGTAGTAGGAACTCTGGACATCGATTTGTCAAGGGAAAAAAAAAAAAAAAAAAGTGTAGAGTGCAGTTCTGTGGCTTAGTGAGTGATAGCAGGATGTCATTTCTGACACTTCCTGCCATTTGGGTAATGAGAAGGGCATTTATGCTCAGCGCAGGAACACAGTTATAGAGTGACTTTCTTTGAGGCTTCATTTAAAAACAAAACAAAACACAAAAGAAAATTAATTAAAATTAGTGCTGGTTGATGACTTTTAGATGGTGTGGCTATCGCCTGCAGATGCTATGGTTCATCAAAGCTGAAATTTGGTGTGAAGATGTTTCCTGGTGCTTTCACAAAGAAATGCCCTATGCATCACAGACAAGCAAAGATTTTTCTGACGTTTTCAGCTCACTTGCAGAGTCAGCTTGCAGTTCTACTACTGGCAACACAGAGCTGCTGCCTTCCTGAAGGCCTCAGAGCAAATATCCAACAAATGGTTTGCCTTCCCCAGCATCACTGCACCAATGACCAGAAATGTCCCCAAAGCCAGCTTTTCATAAGCCTGGCTACTTTTAAGTGCAGTAGAGCTGAAAAAAGGGGTAGGAGAAAAAAAAAAAAATCCAAGCAGACTACACTAGAGAAGAGAAAGGATTAAAATAAATAAATAAATAAATAAAAATTCCCCAATCTTCCCTGTCAGAGAACAGACATCTTGATAAATAGATAGGGTCATCCTTTGTCTATTGTGTGCTTTGCTTGTAGGTTGTCTCTGACATATGATTTATCATTAAATACCTGCCGTCCGTCCTTGAAGGGAACGCTGTTATTTCAAAAGGCACAGAAACATCCTGCTGAAGCAATCCAGGCTATTCAGCACAGCCATCTGACCTGCTGAGCTGCATCTCTTGGGACCTTTTGGTGTGAGGTTGTCTCAATTGCCACTGTGCAGAGAGTGCAGCTGCCTGCATTGGACACCTCTCCAGGAGGAAGGTGATGAGCTGCTGCTGAGAAAGATGGTTTTCTGGAGGCTACAGCACCATGATTTTTCCTCGTTGTCTCTGCACAAGTACTGCACCAGCAGCTCTGAGGTCTCTTGTGTCCAGACAGCTGTGTGAGCTCTTGGGAAACTGAACAAGAAGACATTTCTGAAGAGCTTTTGGGAACATCATCTCTAAGCCTTTGTCAGTGTGGCAGATCGAATATTGCTTTAGTATATTACCATTACTTCCTTCACACATATGGAAAAAAAAAAACATGGGCAATTTAAACTTTATTTATTTATTTATTGTTGTTATGTTTTGTTTTGTTTTGTTCTCTCTGTGTCCAGTGGTTGACAGAAGATGGCACGTCCAGCCTGCTGCAACCTGTAGAAGGAAGCTCTGCTATACTGATGAACAAAAAGGAATCTCATCTCTTCAAAGGTGGCTGAACAGCCCTGCAGGTGCCACATAGATGCTGCAATGTAGTGTGTGGCTTTCAGGTGACATTAGCAGTGCTTGATCTCTTCCACCTTGCTACTTCATTTTGATGAATTTATGAGTGGGGTGGTTTTGGCTGGGATAGAGTTATTTTTCTTCATGGAGGCTAGTATGGTGCTATGCTTTGGGTGTGTGATGAAAGCAGCGTTGATAAAACACTGACTTTTTAGTTTTGCAGAGCAGTGCTTACACAGAGCCAAGGACTTTGCTTCTCATGTTGCTCTGCCAGTGAGGAAACTGGGGGTGCTCAAGAAGCTGAGAGGGGACACAGCCAGGACAGCTGACCCAAACAGACCAAAGAAGTATCCCGTACCATATGGCCTCATGCTCAGAGATAAGAACTGGGGGGAAGTTGGCCAGGACTGCCATTGCCTGGGGACTGGATGGGCTTCGGTTGGCTGCAGGTGGTGAGCAATTGCATTTTTTTTCCACATGTATTAGACTGTCTTTATGTCAACCCATGAGTTTCTGACTTTTGCCCTTCTAATTCTCTTCCCCCATCCCACTCGGGGCAGTGAAAGCACGAACATGTGGTGCTTAGTTGCCTTCTGGGGTTAAACCACAGCAATGGATAAGGTCTTTCATTGTCCTAAAGTTTCACTTGCAAAGATTTTCAGTGGTGAGGTGAAACTGCCCAGACTGTGCAGTCTATGTGTCTAGCAGGAGAGTCTCTATCATCCTTTTCTAGCCCAAAGTCCTACAAAAACCTGGTGTGCGCTTAACTTTCTCCTTGAGTACCGAACATTTACTGCTGAACTTCCCCTGGGGCCTTCCATTCTCCTTGATTTGCAGTCATTTATGAAGGACTCCTGAATAATTCAACAGTACAAAGCGACTCTCAGTACCCGTGGTTTAGCGCTGTCCAAAGAAGAGCCATGCACAACCAGAGGCTCCACCACATCTTCAGCTGTCCCTTCTGAGACTCATAAAACTCCTGCAGCATTTCTTTCTCCATAAAAACAGCTCTGACTTCTGTGAACTGCCTGTACCAGGCAAGTAGCTAAATCTCTGTAATTTTGGGCAGCTCTCCAAGCCCTTGTCAGACTTCACAGGCAGCAAAGGCAGCCCAGTGCATTGACCTTAAATACACATCCCTGACCATCTTAGATACAGGCTTGTATGTGAATATGCATGCCCTGATGAGCATGTTTCCTTGGAAACTCACTTTCCTCATAAAAAAAGTCTCAGGGTTAGAGTTAGGTATTAGAGGTTAGGATTAAGATTTTGGTTTAGGAGTTAGGGTCAGGGTTAGTGTTAGGGGTTAGGAGTAGGGTTAGGGGTTAGGAGTAAGGTTAGGGTTTAGGTTATGGTTAGAGTTAGCTTTAGGGTTAGGGATAAGTGTTAGGGTTAGGTTTTGGGTTAGGGTCAGTTGTTAGGGGTTAGGGTTACGATTATGTCTTAGGGTTAGGGTCAGAGGGAAAACAGCTTGGGGAAGATTCAAATAATTTATTGCCAAATAATAACATGCTACAGCAGTGAGAACTAAAAACATCTTCCCCCACAACCAAGCTGTTCTGCCTCCTCCCCGTGAGTGGTGCAGGGGAATGGGAAACGGGAGCTGTGCTCAATCCCTGACGCTTTGTCTTGGCCGCTCCTTCACGGTCACTCTCTGCCCCTGCTCCCAGTGGGGTCCCTACCAAACTGATCCTGTGGGGGCTGCCCACAGGCAGCAGCTCTTCAAGAACTTCTCCCACACAGCTCCGTATCATGGCAAACTGCTCCAGTACGGACCCCCCACAGGCGGCAGCTCCCCCCAGGCCCCCTGCTCCTGCGTGGGCTCCTCTCCACAGGCTGCAGCTCCGGCCCGAGGCCTGCTCCTGCGGGGGCTCTCCATGGGCCGCAGCCTCCTCCAGGCCACATCCACCTGCTCCACCGGGGGCTCTTCCACGGGCTGCAGCGTGGAGATCTGCTCCGTGTGGGACCCATGGGCTGCAGGGGGACAGCCTGCTCCACCAGGGGCCTCTCCACGGGCCGCAGAGGAACTGCTGCTCTGGCACCCCCCCTGCTCGCCCCCACCCCCAAATGAAAATTTGGTACCTAATGAAAAATTGATTTTGCTTTCACCTTTAAATACATGATTTGTAGAAGTTTAGAGATGTAGGAAGCGTCTAGCAAGATGAGCCTGCTCATCTTACAGAGGTGAATGTAAGAAAGTGTTTTTTTTTTTTTTTTTCATAATAATAATAATTATTATTTGTTTTGGGGTGGATAGCTATATACTGTAATGACTTTCTTAGGCGTGGAGATGGTTTCCATCACTTGAAATCTTGGATAGGAGAGCTTGTGAAGTGACATGTTCCAATTCAACAAGACATTTTCAGATTCAATTATATAGCCTTTAGGGGGATTATAAAAAAGATGGAGTGACTTTTTACACAGTCAGATAGTGATAGGACAAGGGCAATGCTTTTAAACTAAAAGAGAGGAGAATTAGATTAGATGTTTGGAGGAAACTCTTCACTGTAAGGGTGGTGAGGCACTGGCACAGGCTGCCCAGAGAAGCTGTGGATGCCCCATCCCTGGAGGTGTTCAAGGCCAGCTTGGATGGGGTTTTGGGCAGCATCCCTGTCCTTGGCAGAGGGGTTGGAACCAGAAGATCTTTAAGGTCCCTTCCAACCCAAGCCATGCTCTGATTCTATGATGAACAGAAAGGAAGAAACACTGCTGGATGCAAACTCATATCATTTTTGTGCCTGTGAGCTGTTGGTTAATATGTTAAAAACATATTCTAGGGTGGAAAAACCTTTAGAATCATAGGAAGAGGTTGTTGAAGAGAGTAAACCATCCAAGAGAAAAATTGTAAATTAAACTGAATTCTGATCATCACTTCGATGATTTGAAGAAAAGGTGCTTGGCAATTTTGGATAAAGAGGTAATGATGTTATTTGAAGGAACGAAAAAGAGACAGTCATTCACAGAAGTACAGACAGAAGGACTTGTTGTAAAGGACCTGCTTGGAGCAGGACCAGCAAGCACTAGATCAGAACTGCTGTGGTTTTGTCTACCTGAGTCCCTCCAAGAATGGAGATCCCCTGTCTTGCCAATGACTGGGACTTCACTGTCACCCCGGGAAAAAGCTTTCCCCCATGCCCAAGCTGTTTTTTTTTGTCTTAGTCCACCTGAACCTGTCTTGGTACCTGCCATCTAAGCAGCTGTAGGCTGTGATTAGATATCCCTTTGGCTTCTGCTTTTCCAGATTAATCCAGTCTATCACCCTCTACTTTGGCTTATATTTAATGTATGCCAGGCCTGGATCATTTTGGTGATACCATAAAGATTCAAAAGTGTACCTCACCACTGTGCAGCATCCAGTTGCCAAGCACTAGGTACACAGAGCACACACAAGGTGAGAGGAGCCCAGCACACAAGCTGCAAGAACCAGGCACAAGCAGACATGGAGCAGCCCTTCAATCCTTGTGTGCACTAAGAAGGTCATTCAGTGTGCTGTAGGAAATGGTGTTCATTGCCATGAGGTTGGATACAAAAACCTGGACCTACTGGAACTATTTTTTAAGATCGTGGGATCATAGCAACTGGGGATGTGCAAGTGGCATCATGCTTTACAGCAAGGGTATATGGCATTTAAATTTTACTTGTCAAGAATGAAATGATTTTGCTTGCTGACATTCTTGGTCAAGCAACTGTATAGTACTGGTGGGCATCACGATCTCAGAATAATTCTGAAATGAGGGCAGCATTTTTGCTGAAGTGGTAATTCAGGCAGGCCTCTGATTTATTTTTTTATCCGCTCTAGAGTAGCTACAGGTCAGCAGCAATAGACAGAGCTATTTGCATGCATCTTCTCCCCAAGTGTTTTTTAAAGCATTAGTTGTTATTCAGTTTTGAGTTTATTTTAAGTCAGCAATGAAGCATTTATTTATTTATTTATTTATTTTTTCCTGGAACAAGAACCCGTGGAAAAGGTCAACTGCTCTTGAAATTCATGAACTCCTAATCCTTTTAACACCTCATAACCACAGTGCATAGGAGATAGTAGGAGAATCTGGTAAAAACAAATCAGCAAGAAACAATAACGGATTTTTAAAATGGGGCTCTGGTAAGCTGCTTAGAGAAGGACATTTAAAGCTTCTTTTTGAAGTTGTGCATTCATAGGTTCATGCACAATTACAAAACTAATCAGGGTTCTGCAATGCTTAATATCACCTTTTGTCATTTTTCATGGCTGCATAGTTGTTTACATGTGTTGCTTTCTGTTATTTTTCTTTACGAAGAACTTCACTCTTTTTTTTTTTCAATTTTATGCAGTGCTTTTCATTCCCTCTTGAGCATTTCAAATTTATTCCATATTTATTCACCCACTAGTGAACTTATTTCCTTTGAGAATCCTCTGCATAAAATAAAACAAAAAACATTTATTCATTTATCAGAGACAGTCCAAATGTCTCCAGGTAAACCGATGCTGTATTTTGCACAAACCTATAAAAGCTGAGCATTAAAAGATTCCAATCCCCTCCCTCCAGAGGAATTATATTTACGTCACAACAATTTAACCAGATTTGGATATCTTGTTGTCTTCAGATAACTGTCTTCAGATCAGTGGGCCCTGGGAAAATATTAGATGTTAAGGCACTTGGACTGAGATGTAAGGGTAGCATAAAGGAGTTAGGCACACAGCTCCCATTTCATTCTTATTCTATAGGCTCAAGAAAAAACTGTACGGTAGGATTTCACTAGAAATGAGAAATACTTGGAATATTCTCACTTTCCTCACTATTCTTCATGTCTTCATGGTTTAGGTTAAAAATACATTGTTTTCATTCTGTTTGTTGACACAGATCTTCACATTAAGGTTGTTCTATTCTCAGGAAACTTATCTTTTTCCTTTCCTTCAAAACTCTTCAGGCTGCAATACATCGTGAAACCAGATTTTGGAATTAGCCATATCACTCTGACACTAAGCCTAACATGTACATTAAGGTACATTTATGCATCAGATTTGCGACCTGCAGCACCAAAATTAACTTCCCACTGCCCCACAGTGATTTCACTCTGATCTTCCCTATTTACTTTCCATTTCTCATTACACAAACATTTGCTTCCATAAAGATGCCAGTGAGCAAGAAGTATATGGAGCAATGAATCTTAGCTCTGGACAGTGGCCCAATTTACACACATAGCTGTTGAAGTGTCATGTTTATGTAACTGTGTAATCAGCAGTAAGTTAAATGTACCACTGTTTGTTTGCATAGCTGGCCCTCAGCTTCAACAGGTTCAAAAAACCAGAAGCCTTACTGAAGGCTCCTAAATCAACATCTACGCACTTATTTTTCAAGTGTCTGCAGCAACATGCACATCCCTGTGGCATAATTCACTGCTCTGAGTAAATTATGCTTGCAGCATCACAGGCTGGATGACCTTCATGTTCTCCTTTGCACAGGCAAAAGATGGTGAGTAAGACAAAAGGTGTTGCTCCAAGAGAGAAGATGCAGCCTCCAGGCTACGATCCAGCACACTCCACGGATTAATGACCACGTCTGTCTGCAAAACCAGCAAGAGCTTTGCCAGCCTCATGGGTTTTGCAGCCTTGGTAAGTCTCACACATGGGCCTTGAATATTTGCCTCACGGTTCTGGCCGTGCTCTGTTTACACGGAGTGCAATGGCACAGCCCCTCTCTTCTTGCAGAGCCCTACAAACAAACCCCTCTCCTGTGGTCTTCACTGCGTGGGGATGTGGGATGGGAAAGGGACTGGGGGCCCAGCTGACAGTGAAGGCTGAGCTATTTATTGGGGCTTTGGGACCAACAAGGCCCCATGAGGGATCATCTTTGGCAGACACAGCCTGTCCTTGTGGCTCCTTTCTACCCTACTGCACAGGGGGTGTGGGACACGTTTCCTGCCACATTGCCCTACGCTTGTACATCAGAGACATGAAGGCTCCAGCAAGGGGGAACGGTAGATTTACTAACACTAACATCTGCAGATCTCCTTCAGTGGCCAAGAAAAGCCTCAGCTCAGCTAAGCAGCTTTTTTTTTTTTTTTTTTTTTTTTTTTTTCACACCTCTCTGCAATACAACAGATTTGAAGAATGTGCCTTTGGCACTGCAATGTTTGGGCCTCTCTCCAATGACTTGAAAGCCGACGCTGCCTGATTTTCGACTGCTGAAAATCAGGCTCAGGCAGTGCCCATGGCTTGTCACAGGCAAACGCATCTCTGGCCTGCTCCTGACACAGCCTACGCGTTTCAGAGGCAGTGACTTAATATGCCGGGTTTTAGCATGGTTTCCTAGGAAACAAGGCTTGCGTGATCATGCTGTCTGTCAGTCAGCTGCACCTCAGAGCACTCGAGTCTCTTGACCAATCTTAGCCAGATTTGGTAGTGGTCTGACAGATACCAACTACCTTGAATTTTTGTGAAACGAGGTAGACAGGGATAGTGCAGTCTTTATTGAGGCACCAGTGTAAGATCAGCTCCTGTGAGACATCAAAGTAGACAGAAACTTGGTCTCAGGGACATGGCTGGTCAGGACAACGTTGTCAGGGGAGCAAAGCCTTTGGGGCCTGTGCCATTTAAGATGTGAGACTGTGCCTTGTCTTCCTGAGATTGGTTGGGGTAATCCAGAATTAAAAAGGCCACAGCTTCCCAGGGTGCCTCTGGAATACCTATCGGATTTGGACAATCCAAGGGCTTTGGTGTTAAAATAGCTTAAGTGACAGGTCTTCTTCTCGTTGCCTCTCACTCAGGCCAACGTTGCCGTGGCAGTGAGGTTACCCCAGGGAAGCTGCCATTTCCTTCACAGATAGCGAGAAGGCTTTCCGTACAGCCACTTCCCAGGGAATTACAGACAACTAACCCCAACTGTTCGTTCTCATGCAACGTGGATGGGTTTGCTTTAAAGAATGATGGAAAAAAGCAGAGATCATTTTTATTCCTTCTCTTTCCTAGGTGTTAAGACATAAAAGTACATTAAGCACATGCCCATACTGCATCTTTCTTTATAAGTTAAGTGATCCTTGTAGAAACTCATTTTAAAAACCAACTCTGGTTCCCAGTTTCTTTTCCTTTTTCATTGTTTCTTATTACAGAAGAGGTGAACTAACTGCTGTTCTGGATAATTCTGTGGCTAACTTTGAAACTCTGTAATACTTATCTCATTTTGTTTTGTCTGGTGCCAGTTAACTGTTAAAAGAATGATTTAGGATGTGTATTACTTCTTACAGTTCTCTATCTCCCGTAAAACACCACATACTCTCTCTGGAGACGAATCATAAAACACTTTTCTCTCCCAGTTTTGCCTTCTGCTTGTGACTGGGAGCAGCACAGCATAACCACGTCTCGCCTGGGTTTGGAGGGCATCTCCTTAGATGTGCGTGAGTCATGCAGGGTAAAACAGCTCATCGGTTGGAGTCCGCAGAGCTGATCAAGGGGGAAAATGTGCTTTAAAAAGATGCCTTAGGAGGGAAAATGTGCTTTAAAAAGATATCTTCTGGGATGTTATTTGTGATCCCAAACTGCTTTGGAAATGGAAAGATTGGGAAACACTACCTCTGTGACTCACAGCCTTTCAAGTCTGGGTAACTTCTCTCTTTCTCCTCTGCAGACAAATCTCCAGTCTTTCTGTTCGACATGTACCTGAGATAACTTTTTTTGTCCTAAGAGTGGAGAGTGGCCACATGAAAAACATGCTGACATTCCCCCAAAAGTTCCTACAAGCTATTCCACACTGATAGGTTTAGGTTAGGTGTGTGTTAGGAAAAAAATACCATTTTATTTTTATTTTTCACAGAGAGCAAAACATCAGAAGAAAATATCAGAGGAAATGCGGGAGTTAGGAGACAGAAGAGTAGGCCAGAGGTGATACTGCTGTCTCCTCCAGCTTACCCCAGCAAAAATGTTACAGGCTTAATTTTGTTGCATGGTTAACAGATAAAATAGCTGTGCTGCCATGCCTTACAGCAATTTTGAATCCCTGTCACAAGCATAGTGCAAAAATACTGCTGACAAACAAGCTGGGGAGACGGTAAGGAAAGATAGAGACTGTAGAAGACTTCAACTCATCAAAATTTCCCTGCCCCATGGGGAAGCCAGCCCACACAGTTACGTGAAACTCTGTCTAAGACCATGTCTAGGGAAGTTGTTAAAGGTTTAGGTGTGCATAGTACTTGAATACCTGCTTATCTTGAATTCACTGAATGCTGAGTGTTTCCCTCATTTCTTTGCTGATTCAAAGTCAGAGGCATAAAGGCCAATTGGGAATCTGGGGATCCCATTGAACTCTGTGAACTGCACCCTGGGCTTTTGAAAAGTGATGGAAGAATACTATGCCGGCTGTCAATTTGGATGAGCCATTGCAAACTGCTCAAAATATCAAGAGACAACTGGTTAAAGAGGTATTTAGCCAAGAAAAATAAAACATCATACACAACTTCATGGAGAAAAAAAAAAAAAGTTTAAATATTAGAAATCTTTGTGCAGTTTACCTTCTTTTCTATCAAGTCCAATATTTCATTTAAGGGAGGTTTAAAAGTGGATGTATAGTAAAAACTGCATGCACAGATGTGTCCATTTACATTTTTGTGTGTATGTTTGTACACAGAGAAACACATTTGCTGTAATCCCTAAAGAGGGTGTAAAAGTGACATGACATTTATAGTCCCTCATTTGTATTCCTGGAGATTCAGGTGTATAAATGACTGTCTTTGTCATTTCTTAGGGGTAAGCTATGATGTTGGAGGTTTCTTTCTCATGACACATTTTTAAGCTGAAGAAATTACTGAATCATCTGGAACTGAAGCAAGAGAACCCACCATTAATACCGTTTCTGTTCACAGAAGCAAGTATGCATTCAAGCCCATCTGCAGTTGTTTTCAGTTCCAGCAGGTTTTCATGAGGGGAAGACGTGTTTTATTCTTATATCTAGGCACACAAAGCCATCAGCTCCTTCCTATTGACAAAAATTTGCACAATCATAGAAAAAGATGTTGGCTTTTTATCGGAGCAGCAGTTGTGATAAGGAAAGACAGAGGGGGTAATTGGGAAACTGGATCCTAATCTGCATTTTAAGGACACTGAAAAACAGGCTCCATTTGCAGTCTTTTTCATTATAGACCCTTTTCTCTTGGCTCTGCAACAACTTTCAAGCTGAAGTTTTTATACAGAAGATGGTTACTAGGAAAATGTATTCAATAGTGTTAACAAGAACCAAAACTGCCTATCATTTCAAGCACTCTATATTCCAGCAGCATTGCTTTCCCTGATAAATATAACCCGACGCTTATGGCCTCTCTTGCCAGATATAAGCAACATACCTGGTGCATATGAGTTGCTCTGGAATGTGTCAAACAAATAAAGTTACTTGGAAAAAAGTCCTGTGCTGTGCCTGAGTTACCATATTGTTGGTGTGCAGCGTGTACAACCAGCATGAGCTAATGAGCTGGGCTCGGAGCTATGAGAATTTACATATGGTTGCTCACGTGAATAAAAGGTTGGGCAGTTCTCCTTATTGGCTTTTCTGCCCCTCTTTTTATCTGTGCGCTTTATTTAGGTTATGCTGTTTTCACAGTCCTGTGTGTGAACAGATGATTGCTACAAAGGAATAAATCGTTGGAAGTATGATGGCTTTGGGGAAGTACACTTCAGCTTAAATATTTCCCACCTGGATCATTGCAGCACCTTGTCCTCCCGCTTCATTACCTGGCTGCAGCTGGGATTGACCGGCAGGTGACTTGCATCCATCACTCCGTGGGTGTTTGACAAGCCACAGGAATGCTGTGCTGGTCTGCAAGCTTGCAGAGAAGCTGAACGTGTGCTGCCACTTGTCATCTTCCTCCTCAGAAGGAGGGAGGATGGAGCTGAGAGCGGCGTGGGATGGCCCCGTGCTTGTGCTTGGGGTTGGATGGACCACAGCTAAGCTTGGCTGGCTTAGGAGGAGAAGCTTCCATGGAGGAAAAAGCTGCATGCAGGAGGATTTCTGTGCAAGTTTTTGCAGACTTTGAGCTCATTGACTCTCAAATAGGGAACTTTGGTGCTTTGCTTACCTCATTTCCCAAGAAACCTCTGAAAAATGGGGGAAACGAGAGAAACAGAGAGAGGAAAACAAAGCTTTTCACTGGCACCTGCTCCATCTGCTTGGAACCCTGTAAAATGACTGAAGGTCCTGGCACATCTGGGCTCTTGTACATCCCATAAAGCTGAGTGCATTTCATTTATGCCACACTTTTGAATGAGCTCACATGCACAACGAGCCATGCTGTCTGCCAGCAGAGGAAATGGAATAAAAGCAGAGCCAGCCAGAACGCCATAAGGGCTGTTCCAAGACCTAGCAGCATACCTGGCTGCATTTTCAGGAGGTTATTTAATCTTCCCACTGTTTTATATTGAAGAGATAATGGTCACAGACAAGAACCACTGATGCTTGTCAGGTCAAGCACTGACGGGAGTGTCTTGTCAGGTCTGGCTGTAGACCAAGATGTGGCTCCCAGGAAAAAAGGCCCTCGATGGTCTCATCTGCTCCTTCTGCAGGGCTCCAGTATGCTTCAGCCCTGCCTTTGATGGAGCTGCTGTAGATCGCAAGATTGCTCAGGACACTGCAGGATGCACTTGAAAAATGCTTGAAAAATCACTTTGCGTGAGCATGGGAATACCTTTGTGTCCCTTTCATGCCAAGGAGGAGTAACCAGGGCTCTTCTGGAAGACTGTGGTTGCCCAAAGCTTTTAGAGCTGGGTATGGTGCAAACATTTACATCAGTATCTCCCAACTTCTCCTGCTGCCAGGGAGCACTGAGGGCTGGCTGCACCCCAGTGGAAAGGAGCAGGGCCCTGCAAGATAACACAGCTGTCAGGAGCCACCTTAGGGTCTGAGAGCCTAGTGTTCTCCTGAGTTTTACTGTATTTACCTTCAGGCTGGTATTGTCCCCTGTTTCCTGGCACAATATGCTCTTAGGTTAGACATTTGGTGGTATTTACAGACTGAAAGATAAAGACAGGCATTTACTGGGATTGCCAACAAAAAATGCTCCCTTTGTAGTTCATTTCCCTGCTGGCCTCGCATGTGCTGATTGAGTCTTGCTCCATGACCTCCTCTTACAACCTGTGACTGTGCCTCTTGTGCCAAGATGGGCATGTTATTCGTCAAAATGCAACATTAAACTAAATTACTCAAAACTTTGTCAACTAAATTAAGTGAGATTTCCCCCTTCTCTTTCTCCTGCATTTATGGCATTGATAAGCAAAGGCACCCAGTAGCCTAGAGGAATATTCCAGACTATAATTTCCTAGCTTTGTAGTTGGGTACTTTAAATTTTGCTATGGCTCTGGCAATGCCCTCCTAGCAGGATGCATTAGGGATCTCAGGTTTATAAGGGAGTGCAAGGGCTGCAAGATTCTTCGTGCCAGCAGTGAACTTGGCCCTGCGTGAGATGTGCCTGATGCCTTGGGCATTGCATCTCCTCAGGCTGATTTAATACTTTGATTTAATGGCTATGTTGGCATGGGCCATCTCATCTCTGCTGCTACACAGTGAAACCCTGAGGTTCACAGCTTCAAAGGGACTTTTAAATGTCTTAAAATACTTAAGCCCGAAGAACCACATTCAAGATTTCTTTTCAGAAAGACAGTGTAACGGTGAGAGCAATGTGAAGGGCTTCAAGAATGCTGGGGTGCTCAAGATGCTGAGATGGCAAAGGAATCCAAGTGGCAAAGAGATAAAAGACTGTACCTGAGATGAAGATGTTAAGTTCAGGAAATGTTGGGAGTATTCAGAACAGATCTTCTAAAGAAATAGAATTTTTGCAGCAACAGGACAGAAAGCTGATGGAAAAAGATGGGGTTGTCTTCTCACCATTTTTTGCTCCAGGACTGGGGCCAGGTTAACCCAAGCTGCACTGATTCCCAGGCCTTGGTCATGTTTTGCTTTTCCACAGGAGAAAAGCCTTCTTGGTAGGACAGCCCTGCCTTCCTATGAAGCAGAAACAGAGACTCCAAAAACATCTTTTCTGGTGTATACGCTCTTCCTACTTCTTGCTGGCTCTGTAGTAATTTGTTAACCTTCACAGCTTATTTTTCTAAGTGTGAGGAGATAGTCTGGGTGGGAGTAGAAGGGAGTAGAAAAGACTGCTTGCAGAGTTTTATCACAACCTTCTGAACAGCAGTAAGGGAAAACTGAAGCTTATCTTTGGCTTTCAGTCCTGAAACGTAGGTCCTTGCAGGTCAATATCTGAGTTGGGAGGAAAACCTGGGAGTTGAGACCCCTTGCCTGCTGTCTGCTGTGAGTCTGGTATTATATTTCAGCCCTCCTAGCCTGAATTTCCCTCAGACACCCCAAGTCAGCACAGCCTCCTCGCCACGAGTCCAGCCTACCAGCTATTCTCACAGTGCCATTTCCCCCTTCTCATTTGTCAATGCCTTCCCATCTCTTTCTGCTGCTTTACCAAATCGCAGCCCTGTGTTGAGAGACTATAGTTAGACTTACAAACCTGGCACAGCTGTACCAGATTTTAGTAGCAGATCTGAGTAACGAAGCACAAATGAGGGATGAAAATCAGCTGCGTGGATATCTGATCAAATGTGCCTCCTTGGGAAGAGATGGTGTTACCCTTAATAAAAAAGCGCTGCTTGTAAGCATCTCTGTTTGCAGCTTGAAACCTGCAATGTGATATGGAGTCCAGCAGCATCAGGACAGTGTGTCTTCTTTCCACAGGGCTGAGCCATGCAGAGCCTTGCTTAAAGAAGGTAAGGCTACCTCTATCAAAGAAGCAGATTTTCTAGGCTTTCAAGGTTGTGAAGTCTTACAGACTTTGGATGAGCTCTTCCTTACCTAGCCAAGACATGATTGACTGTGTT
Source organism: Heteronetta atricapilla (assembly GCA_011075105.1). NCBI lineage: Eukaryota > Metazoa > Chordata > Aves > Anseriformes > Anatidae > Heteronetta > Heteronetta atricapilla. The sequence goes on from CM021733.1 coordinate 12,036,884, forward strand.
TTTTTTCCTACTGATTCAGAGCTTCCTAGAGCTCCTTAGCTGATAGTCTCTGCAACGTGTAATAAGCCCTCCAAGACAACAAAAAACATGGTGTATTTTTTGGCCATGAAATTTCTTCATAACATTCCCTATAGGGGGCTTGATCATGGTCTAGTCACCTTCTCCACAGTTCGCTACAGCTCTGGAGCAAAGCGAGTTTCCACCAATTAATTCAGGTGATTAAGTGATCATCAGTATGGTTTAGATAAGGAAAATCTTATGGAGTCAGACCTATCTGAGCACAAGGATAACGTTGCTATCCTCAGCTGTATGAGACAAGATGAATCCAATTTTTGTCCTTCCCTATTTGTTGCAGTAAGAGACAAAGTAGAGTGGGGTGAAAAATTTTTGTGTTAAAATCAGAGGGACTGCCCGCAAACTGCTAGGGAGATTTTCAAAAATGTGATCAGAGATGGCCACCTGTGCTTCTGTGGGCAGCATATTGCATAAGGAAATCTCCCTTTCTCCTCCACGAGCTGGTTTCGTTAGCAAGAAAGCAGTCAGCAACGGTGGTATTAAAGAGATCAGCATTAGACCTCTGAGTAGAGATGAAAGGGAAGCATTTATTCTCTGCAAGACACAGCTGCTGGTTTTCTGCAGAATCAGCCAAGCAGCTCTGCACCAGTTATACTTATTTCAATGTCTGCAAAACTTTCTTCTCATGCAGAAGAGATTAACGCTTCTTATTCTCAAAGAAGAGATGTGTTTTCAGGAAAAGTAGCAGACAACATCAAACACCTTAGTGGGGATTTCAGAAGGAAAAAGATACTGCAAATCTGAAAAATTCCTAAGGAGAGTATTTATAGCATCCAGCCCCCCATATGACTGTGCAGTAGCTATTTCTGCTTCTCAGATGATACACTGGCTGTAAGATCAGTTATCTGGGGTTTAGGGGTTCTTTGTGAAGTGGAACAGTGTAAAACAAGTGGGACACATGGTTGTGGCATGCCTGTGATCCTTTGTTTCACTGTAGTTCTGCTGAGCTTTTATTTTCAGCTAGTTTCCCACAAATGAAGGATTAAACTTTAAGAGCTTTGATGGTTCCTTTTATTGGAGAAAACCACTGTGTCATGTCCACTTCTCCTGCTGCAACAATTTCACATGTCAAATTAAGCCATTAAGCTGAAACACAAGAGGATAAAACCATACTCTGGTAAACAAACAAACAAAAATTACTAAGAAATAAAGGCATCCTTGTCCACAAAAGGGAAGCTGTTCTGGCATTTCAGGCTCAGGTCAGAGGTGCCTTCCCAGTGGGACACAACACCTAGACCATTCAAGAACGTACCAGCTGTGAGAAGTAACCAGGGCAGTGCTGTCTCAGACAAGATGAGAACAACCCAGAATGCTCATCAGGCTCAGAGATAGCAGGGGAACAGCTATCAATCCCCTTAATTGTGCGGAGAGAGGGAATTTGTGCAGTTGTATTTGGTACAAACAGCTATCCCTCAACCTGCCCTGCTAAAACATAGTGTCCCTGGATAGTCTTCCCCACAGGACAAGTTCCCTGCACCCTTAGGAGAAATGCTAGGTTCAGGGCTTGCTTTTTTGTTTTATCTTTTTTTTTTGTCTGTTTTATTTCTTTTCTAACATCTGCACTCCACAAAGCTATAGGCTTTGCAGAACACAGGTGGCAAGTTTTCATTTGGGTCTATTAAGGACTGGCTTGCACTTGAAGATGGAGCTCAAATTTTACTTTCAGAGCACGTAAAAACCTTAGTATGGTACCCACAGCAGGCAGCTTCACTCCAGAATATGGCACTGAGTGCCCTGGTGCAGGAAACAGAGATGCATCTCAGTTCCCTGCAGTATCCTGTCCTAAGGCTCAAGGTGAAAAAGGAGCGAGAACTCAAGGCTGCTATTGCAGGCTGTAATTGGGGGAAGCAGTTGGCAAGGTACAGACAATTCTTCTGGCTCACACCTTTCAGCTGTCATTAGAACAAAATCCTAAATCAATATTATTGGTCCCCAGAGAGGTTTAGTGGAACTAAATTAACATAACCTCATAAATGACAGGCTTTCCCATCCATCTCGGTCACTAGCAAGAAGCTATCCATTATTGCCCTACAGCAGCAGTCCACAGGAGCAACCCCAGTGCTTCAGGTGCTCCCACATGACCTGTGATAAAAAAAAAATAAAAATCTGGACTTGCCAGCTAACTCCACACCCTTTTTTCAAAGTCAAACTCTCATCTCTTTATGTTTATAGAAAGGACAACACATACATGAATCTAACTCTCTCTGGGAGAGCCTTCCTCGGGACATCCCCTTCAAGAGCTTCCTTCCCCAGCAGCGGAGATGCCTATTTGCAGAGCTGAAGGTGAAGATAGACAAGTTGATTGCGATTAAATAACTTGCCAGTGATGATGGGCATAGCTCTTTCCAGGCTTTTCTGCATTATGATGTATATCACCTCTGCTGCTGCAGAGGAACACTTTTTTTTTGCTCCATCCTTCTCCATCCTTCCTCGGTGAGGACTTGTACTCTGTCCTTTTGGTGCTTTCTCAGCCTCCTGTAATACAAACATGAAATGATGCTCTGAGCTGCATCATGACAAAAGCACCTCACCTCCCCAGGAGCAGCAAGGCCAACTGCAGATAGGATATACATCATCCCATTGCCCTCGTGTGTCATCTGCCATGCACTGGTGCTCTTCTGCACTGGCATGCCACCAGCTGGTCACCACCGATTCAGGGACTGTCAGAACCCATAAAGTAATGCAGGAGCAGTGTGCATTGTGATAGTTTGTGGGAGCCCTAGAGTCCCCACTATGCTGGGCACAGGCAGACAAGATGTCCCAGCCCAAAGACTTCAGCATGCAGCCCTGGATCTGCAAAGAAGCAAATTTGAACTGAAACTTCCATGTTTCAAGGCCACATCTCAGAGTGTGTTAAAAGAGAGAGTTTCAGCAGACTCTGAGCAGGGAGATGGCCTTCAGACCTTGTTTACAGTGACCTGGTGTTCTGCACCAGGTGTGTGTGTAGTATAGGACTCTTTCCAGATCTCAGAAAAGACCGAACAACAAACTGCATAATAAAATAGCTGTTTTACTAAGATAGAACAAAAATATGAATATAAGAATATAGGAAAGTAAATCTTTCATCCCCTGAGATGCTGGGAGCTCTGCTTTCATACAACATGGGACAGACTCTGGATGGATTTTCCTACAGCATGCTGTGCAGATGCCATCCATGGTCTGCCACCCTCCTGTGCCATGGTGTCCTTTCCTTTGTGTAACCAACGAACCCATACATCTCCTGGCAGGCTGGACTGTTACCTCTGTCTGAACACCCAGCAGTGCACGGCACAGGGCCTCCAGCAGGTTCCTTTGCAGCAACTGCTCGTGCAAACCTACAGGCTGCTCAAGGCCTAGGTGTGAGGCCTGGTAGGGCAGGCATGGTCTGTTCTTGCTGCCTAAATCCTTTAATACAGTGTCTTCTGCAGGGCTTCTACGAAACTTGGGTCTACAGGAGGGCAAAGAAGCAAATCAGTATCCGACCAGAACCCACACTGTACTGGGGAGAAGATTAATTTACTTCGAAGGCAGGAGGCAATACTGCACTTTAAAATGAAAATCAGTTGATAATTTACAAATGGAAATAACGAACTATTATTTTTGCAACCTGACATACAGAGGAATGGCTATTTTTCTCTCAAATTTCATGCACATTGGAGGAGGGGAGGCTTAGCCAAATATTTCATTTTTAGCAAGCCAGACTGATGAGTGACTTTTCTAAAATGTCAGATGGAAAAGTACTAGTATGTAAGAACTTAATTACTGACAGATGAGATGATCAGATACTACTTAAAAATTCAGTGTATCCTTTCTTTTTTTCTTGTCGGTTAAGGAGACTTCCGTTTTTTACACTGTCAAATTCCATATTTTACCAGTTTTATTGACATCCAGATAAAGGGGTTGGCACAGAAACTCACTGTACTGGGAGGATGCATATACTTGCTGGCTGGAGGCATGTACCATGCACACCCTGAGTCTGCTGACTGTGCTCCTGCTCCAGGAAGGGCTCTGAGAAAGATGTTGAGATGCAGGCAAACAGCAAATACAAGGTGTTCATGTCCCTAAAGATGTATCCTGTTCCCTTTGCAGAAGGATGTTTGTTGTAGGGGCCAGAGCTTTAGTTTGGTGTTGACACCTGTGGGGCACCTCTGTGTCAAGCTGCTGTACAAGAGGACCCTGTTTAGTTAGCATCTTCCAAGACAAAGAAATGTCACAGATAGAGCTTTCTCTTGAAGTCATGTAGTCTATAGCGTATTTTGAGCTGACCAGAACCACCACTACCAGTTAATTCTCTGAGCTGGTTTGTTTTTTTTAGTGTTGGCATTGGAAGCCAAGATGTCAGAGACAGACTGAGAAATACATGGGGTTCACTGGGGAGTTCAAACAAACTGCAGGGGTACAGAGCAGGCTGGGAAAGGTATTTTCCTCCTTTGGAGGAGAAAAAGAGCTCTTTGCCTTTTCTAGAATTGTATTTGTAGAAAGAGTTGGACAAGAAAGAGCAGAAGCACCTCAGGTTTGGGAAAAAATTACTGTAGATGTAACCTAGTTTTTTTATGCTAGGAAATCATGTTTATTAGTTATTTGTTGCTCTCGCTTTTCAGTATGCATCACAGATATCTTGTTAATTTTGAACAAAGCCCACCATGATGAAAAATAAACCATTTGTATGTACATAAAGCTTTTCAGACTTGGAGGTCTCAGGTGTTTTCATTATCTTTTTAAATACCTCAAGGTCATGGGGATATGATGAATAAGCGAGACTAAACTGCATTTTGTTGTTCATGGGAGTTTGCAGAATGCACAGCAATTTTCTCCATTGGAGATGGACTATTGTGTCATGTAACAGTGAATTAAAGATAGCACAGAATCAAAGCAAGATGCATCTCGCCTGTATTGTCAGGGAGGTGATTTTATAACAATAACCAGCTTGCTGAAAGTCCCATAATTGCTCTGTTCTGCAGGGTCACTTTTATGTTTTTTTTTTTTTCATCTTTCTGATTGTTTTAGGGAGTGTTTGATTTAGTTTTCTTAGTTTGGAGTGTGTTCCTATGAAAGAGGATATGGCAGAGAATTGGGACTGTGAGTGTCTCCCTTGCGTGTCTTTTGTCACTGCCTTGTATCTTTCAGAAAGAGTCTTTCCAGGCAATGCCTCCACCCTTGAACAAAGGAGGGGGAAGCTATGAAATGCACACATCCCCATCCCCAAGGTTTTTGAGTGTGGCTCTTAATCTGAATATCCCAAGGTGGAAGGGACCCCCAAAGATCATAGAGTAACTCCTGGAAGAGATCTGTTGAGTCCAGCTGTAGAAGACAGATCTGGGAACTTTTGTGGACCTTTGGGACAAAAGTGGTCATGGTGGATTTTTCCATGTCTTTGTTTTAAAAAACTGATTTAGTATGTGCAGTGACAATATACTTTTTAAAATAAAAATAATTTTTTAAAATTGATCTTTTTAAAGTGCCAAGAAGGAACACAGAGCTTAGCTGGAAGAAAAATGAAACACAAAGCAAAGAACACAGATAATAAATGGGTCCAAAGGAATCAGCCTTAAATGACTGCATGCCACATTTTGGGTGGAAAACTGGTGACTGGCTCATTGTTAAAACAGTCCATATTTCTTGTGGGAAGTAACCATGCAGAGTAGTAACACTAATGCAAATAGAAATTCTCTCCAGAAACGATTTCTGAGAACACCAACAGTATTAAAATAGTTGCTTGCTCTCTCCAAATAGACACCACTGAGATAATGAAGAACTTAGAAATTGGTGTAATTCCAGCAATGAGCCTGTAACTTTCCTCTGCAGGCAGACTGATGATTGATTTACCAAGTAAGATAAAAAGAAGAAAAATAAATAAATAAAGCCATGCAGATTTAAGACAATAAGGCAAGTAGGGCTGGATTTTGCCATCCAAAAGATGAGAATCATGGTCAGGTATTTCTGCTACCAGCGAAGATCTGAGAGGGTAGAAGAAAGAAGGAGGGAAAGAATTTGGGCTGAGAATCCAGTTTACCTCCTCTAAGCGTTGGTGAGGTTACAGGGAGTGCTTTCCTTGTGTTTTCTGCCACAGCCATATTTTCTCTTCTTGTTTTCCTTTCCTGTGGTCCCCAGCACTGAACTGACTCCACAGGGCTGAGCAGTACCAGCCAGCTACCATTACCCGCAGCAGCTGCTGCTGTGTGCTGAGAGGAATGTGAGTTGTCAGAGGTCCCAGGGATGTCAGAGGGGGCTTCTGGACCCCAACACGCACACCCTGTGCATGTGGAGGCAGTGGCTGCAGGCAGAAAGTCTAATAACAGTTGGGCAGCGCCAGCTCTTGTGTACGAGCTGTGGGGAGCTGCACAGAGCTGGCCCTGAGGGAGTGCTGTGGTGATTTGTATGTGAGAAGGATGGCCATCTTCTCAATTTGCCAGTAATATCAGGCTGCAGTCCTGAGTGTCTGTCCTGTTTGTTCTTGTATAAACCTGCAGCTTGAGATCTCTGAGGCCAACTAGTGCTTTGAGATCATTAGGAGCATGGTCACAGAATAACAGAATATCCCAACTTGCAAAGGACCCATGAGGACCATTGAGTCCAACTCCCGGCTCCACACAGGACTACCTAAAAATTAAACCACGTGTCTAAGCTCATTGCCCAAATGCTTTTTGAACTTTGGCAGATCTCTCCGCAAGGCCTCTCCACCCTCTAGGGAGTCAGCAGCTGCTTCTAATGTAATAGTGTCTCCAAACTCAGTCGTCAAGATCAGGTGAGGGCCTTGCTCTGCAGCAGCCAAAAACTGTCTACATGGCCAGGCCAGTCTGGAACGAGTGGAGGTGGCCAGCCAGCCTGAGCTTCCTGCAGGTGAAGCTGCTGTCTGGTGGAGGGCTGTGACATCTGTAGCCCGTATGCTCCTTGGTGGAGGAGGGTGGGAGATCCACCTGTGCTAGGTGTGCTCAGATGGAGTCACTCAGGCCAGGTGGTGGAGGAGCTGCAGGAGGACATCATCAGTCTATGCTGTAATAAGGAGGGGGGACAAGAAATAGAGTATATCTTGAGGTTGCAAGAAGAAATTTAGAGCTTTGTGGTAGAGGCCTCCATGGGCTACCAGACAGAGGGCATCTACAGCAAAGAGAACAGCTTGGGGAAGGAGGCATCGTGGTCTCTGGTAACTTGTGGCAACAGTATGACCCTCTTCCATCTATTACCTCAACTGTACCAACAAGTAACAGATATGAAGTATTGGCAGTGGATGAAGTCAATGAGAAGGATTTACAGGAAGAAACCGCACCAGCTGTATATGCTAAAAGCCACAAAATGAAGGGTTGAGTTCTAGCAGTGGGCGGCACTCTGCTGGGAGGTTATGAGGTAAGCACCAGTAGCCATGACTTCCTAGGTCAGATGTGCTGAGGGCAGGTGCTGGTCTTGTGACACAGAAAATTTCCTGAGTCCTACATGAAAGCTTATAATTAATATGGCTAAGCTGTTCTTTGCAGGGGATGTGGCATGGCTCAAGGTAAGGTGATTTATATTGCACCTAGATATAGCTTTGCGTAGGTCTTCTTAGGCTTTTTGTTTGAATAAGCTTTCCTCGGCATTGCATCAACAACTTTGTGATCAAGTATTGCATCTGAATTATTTTATTTCACACCTGGCTTCTTCTCTTTATTAATAATATTTTATGTATTTAAATGTCAGGGGAAGCTAAACAGAAGGCAGTGTAGCAAAGCACATCTAACAGACTCGTTTGTCAGTGTCATTAAAGTTGATGCTGTCTCTCCTTAGTCAGAAAGCTGCCCATTGATTTACGATCACCTACTTGCCAGAGGAAGCTTTCCTTGAGACTAAAGAGACTTTCAGATCACCTGTTCTGACTGTCTGTGTCTTTTGTGTTTAGGTTGTCACTCATTCCCTTGGGGCCCTGAGCTTTTTTCTTGCTAGAAGGAAAGTACCCAGTTATGGGTCCACTGGGACAAGGGATCTGGCTTTCACTGGAAACGGCAGCTTGTGGCCTTCGATTCTAGCTTTGTGTGTCTCTCTTGGACCAAGATTATTCTGAAAGTTGGTGTTTCTCTTATTCTGTGTAGTGCTGTGCAGATGAAAAATAGTGGTCAGATAACTCATTGGACATTTTAGTAAATTACTCTTTATTAAAAGACTGTTATTAAATGAGAAAAGGCTCATAGGCTATGTGCTGGGCGGGCTTGCATGTGCATGCACTGTGTGCAATGGCTCAAGTGGGACCTTGCAGGGCTGTCTTCTGGATTATTAACATCAGGTGGTGTCTCAAGAGTATCCCAAGCTTGACATCAGGCATAAGGCTTCATTTGTATGTTAATAATATGACTGGCATCAGTATCTTTCTGTTCAGTTGAGAATAAATCGATTTTGAGCATAAATAACTAATAACGATTGTTGGCAGAGTTTAAACACTCAAGGGATGATTACTGCAGCTATCCAGGGCTGGAAGTCACCCAATGCCTAGACAGTCTGGAGTAAACAGGTGAAGGAACCTTGAGAAGCAAAAGGAGAAGTGCTTGCAAGGCTAAGACTACCAGGTTTTAGAGTTCTTAGTCCAGATGGCTGAAGCTGCCTTGATTACTGTATTTTCTGGGGGTAAAAAGCAGCCTCACCTGTCTCTAGTGCACTGAAAACCGTAAGTGGGAGAAGGGAGATGGCTGTGGGTGGGATGTGTTTTCCAGTTTGCTGCTATCTGTGAGAGAAGGGCTGGGGCTAGAGTTTAAGTTCTTGTAGTCTTATGGTGTTGATAGATGTCTGCAACAAAAGCCAACAACGTGGCTTTGCTATTTACTGGACTCAGCTCTGCTGTGCCTGCTAAAAAAGCTTTTGTGAGGTGTGTGCAGGGAGTGTTAATCTTTTCTGCTCAGAGCTGGGCAAAGTAAAACCATTTCCTTTCAAGGTCATCTGCAAGATGCTGCTGAGTTTTTCAGGCTTGATAGTGTTGGCAAATGTTGGGATTCCAAGCGTGTAATAATGCAAGCACAACTTAAGACAGGTCAGAAGAAAGCTTTATTAACTACAGTAATAGTGAGAGAATACTCAGGTAGGTTTCTTCCTTCTGCTTCCCTGTTCTCTGCCAGGTGATTGCGGAGACCTGATTTACATGGATTCAAAAAACTGAAATTGGTGAAGGGAAAAAAAAATCAATATTTTCAGCCAAGTGTGCTGGCTTTCTGGAGTCCGTTCTTAGGTAGAATGGACTCCAGACTATCTTTCATATGTTAACAAGGTCAAGTATTCACGCCTGGGAGAGATGGACTCCTTGTCTCCATCTCTTCCAGACTTGTTAACTGCCACAATTATTTTCCCGCCCCAATGGTAACTAGGATTTGTTCAAAGAAAAGCTCTAGTTAATTTTGTCCAGCCTTTTTTGGATTCCAGTCTTTGGTAGAAAGGGAAGAACCAGAAAACAGCTTTGTCAAAAGAAACCTCTGCTCTGTTGCTCAGAAAAGACTAACTTTTCTGGGAAGGCTGATGCCTGGGTTAGTAAAATCAGGAATGTTTTTCTGAGATTTAAGCTTCCTTTCTCATCAAAGGCCATGTCTACACAGTTACTCACTTAGAGATACCAATTAGCAAGAATAGCGGTGGATTAGAGCCAGGTGCTAAGAACTAACCCCCTGCTCATGTGGTTTATTGACTCTGGTAGAAAGCCTGTTGATTTATAGGAGTACTACTAAAAGGAGACCCAGGTCTTAATGAGGTGCTTTAAAGCAGGGAGTTATTTATGAGGGTTGCTTGAGTTGCTTGAGCAAGGGTACAGCCTCCAGGTAATTAAGAATGGGTGAATAGTTGAAATAAGTGCTGCAGCCAGTAGCTTAGCAAGGCACCTGCTCCTGCAGGCCTGGCTTGGCCTAACTTGGCCATCCCATCTTTTTGTTTAAGTGATGTTTTTGAGAATCACATCTGAATACAGTTTTGCCCACCCTGGCTTGAGGGGAAGTGGGGGAGATGCCTTCTGAGTGGCAATCTTGTAAGCAAGGGTGCTGCTCTGAGCCTCTCCAACATCTGGTGGTAAACTGTGCAGGTGGTTTTTCAACTACCTCAGGTTCTCGAATGTTAAATCTTTCCCCAGAAGGCCAGATCACTTAGGAGGTCTCCAGATTAGGATCCATGTAGACCGTGTGTCCATGCTTTTTTTTTAGTTCCACCTGAAGTCCATTAGAAATCCATGAATCCTTGAGCTGAGTTTGAAAACCATTGCCCTAGACAGAGAAGCAAGTTGCTCATGTAAACCACCTGGGTGGGTGGCAAAGTTGCTGTAATATTAGTGAGGAAACTAAACCTTGTGCAATTTGTCAAATTATAACTTTCTGTTGTGGTGATTTCTAAGTGAGCTTGCTTCATAGGACCAAATCTTGTGCTGAACACTCAGGTGTGTGTTTTTGCATGTTCATGTGAGAATAAATTACTTCTTGTCTCTTTTCTGTCATGTCATGGGTGGGCACTGTAAGAAGTACTAATGAGGATCTCTGTTCGTAGTACATATGATTAATCTCCACAAAGTAAAACTAAGATGGGCTTAATTTTATTTTTAACCTTTTGGATGTTTTCAGAGTAGGTGATTTAATTAAAAGTGAGATGTGGATGAGCTGGAACACCTGCATTTGCTTTTGTGATATATCCAGATCTGGGAATGAATTGTAGGTGTACCTTTTCACTGAAGGGGACAGAATAAAAGAAAGTAGCCAGTGGAGGCTGAGAACACTGATTCTTCTTAGTGCTGCATTGCACCTGCAGATGTGAGCTGGAAAGTTTGTGCTGCATATTGAAATGGCAGGGAGTACTTGGAGCAGTTCTCTAACCTATATAGGTAGGCCTGTGTTTAACTGTAGGCATATGACTGTTGAAAAAGGTTTGGCTTAAAAAAATAAATGTGTTTATGCAGAAGTGATGGTCTCTCCCTCCATGCCCTGAGGTGTCAGGTGGTCTTTCCTAAGACCTCACTCATGCAGTCAGGTACTCATGGGTCAGTCTTGGCATGGTGCAGAGGTATCTTGGGCCAAGTTTGATGAGATGCTAGAGTTATGTCTTCTCCTGTAACTCATACCTCCTACCCAGCACCCTGGTAAAAAGGAAAAGGTCACTCCAAATTTGCTCCCCAGACCTTCCCATGCATGGCTTGGAAGCGGGAAAGCCTGTGATTAATGGCAAATGGTAGCAGATGTTGTGAACACTTAGTTTCTTACTGTTTTCACTTCCCAAGAAGCCATTCTCAAGCCTTTCTGATGAATTCTGTTTAACCTGCAGGTGGCCTACACAGATCTGAGGAACTGCTGAGCATCGCTTCATCAGGCCAGTAAAAAGGATTTTTTTGTTTTCTTCGTAATGGTTGATGGACTGACCAAACTCAGGTTTGCTAGAAAAAAACTTTTCCTCTTGCTTTGGATCCTAGATTTATTCCTACAGTGCTTTAGAATTGCATTATGTAGAGGAAAATCAATGGAAATACTTGAGCAACAGGTTTATTATAAAGAAATAGGGTACTCTTCTATTTCTTTCCCAGTCTTGCTGTGGAATGAATGTCGTATTTCCTGAAAATTAAATATAGTGATGTGCACTGAATACCAATGAATGTGCAGATTTCTGAGTGAAATTGTTACAAATGGATCTTTGGGAATTCTGCAGGGCTTCAATAAGGATCTTAAATTGTTGAACACATCTGAAATATTGCAGACAATTTAAAGAAAGTGGTCAGAAGTATCATGCGTATTTTGTATTTCTGTGAATATTTTAAAGGGTGGGGAGTTGGGAGTGTTTAAATAGCAAGTGTCCTGCTTGGGATAGTGTGGAATGTCTGCTCAAGCCAGAATTATGGCTTAGAAAACTCCTGTTTTTCCTGAAAATGCTCTTTTCAGTACTTCTCTTTGATCTCTGTGCTTCATGGCTTTGCAGGGATGACTGAGATACTATTAGCTGTTGAGATAAGAAGCCCAGTTAATTTCTACAATGCTATTGTTCTTCATCTCTGCTATCTTAAAGAGCACCGTTCAGCTAAATATAGCAGCAGTGGTGCCCAACCTCAGGGGTTTAACCAGAGTGTGTGTCAATGTTAGAAAGGAGCAGTCCTACTCTGAGTTGTGCTAGCAAATGTGCCTGGAGGAGGTGTTGGAGATGGTGGGGGTAAGGCTGGGTATCCTATGGCTCAGGACACCTAGGAAGAGAGGTGGTTTGAGTTGTCAGTCCTCTGACAGGGAGCGGGAGTCTCTGACAAATCACTGGGAGAGGGAACTTCTCCTGTGTGAGTTTGTCAAGGGACAGGGTCTGCTCTGTTATTTCAGCAGGTAGGTGAAGCCGTGCTCAAGCTTAGCGTGAGGCCAGCAGCCTGGCTGGGGATGTTGCATTCTCATTCCAGTGCCATATACCAGTGACTCAGCTCAGTCTCACTGGACAAGCTGGAGAGGGAAAGGAATTGCCCTGTGGGACTACAAGCTTGCTTCAGCCCTGCTGGGCTTGCTTCCTTTTCTGATGAATGCTTTCTGAGGAAGACATGCTGAGACATCTCTGCGTGCCCCAGCCATACAACATCTCTGCAGACAGCTTTGCTGTTAAGAGCCAGTTTTCCAGCTACACAAGGGGGGAACTGCTCGGATTGTTCAGACTCTGCTCCATAACCTTGTCATAGCCTAATGCAGAGGCAACCTGCAAGGAAGGGATGTAAATGGACACAGACCCTGCTGCTCAGCTTGTGGCATTTTTGGTGTTTGACAAGCAAACCTTAAGGAAAAAAAAAAAAAAGGAGCCTTGGGAGGAAAGCATGAACTCTTGGTAAGCTTTCGTGAGTTGTTGGCTGTATCATGAATATCTCTGGTTCAGACACAGAACAAGGATGCTGGTGAAAGCAGTTCTGCCACAGCCTTAAATAGAGTGGGGCAAAGCCTGGTGCTGAAATATTGCAGGCTGCCTTATTTTACACCCTCTGTCATGTGGTTTAATTTGTAGTAAATCTGAACATAGGCAGCTGCTAAATCCACGTGTAGTTAACAACAAACAGCCTGAAAGCTCCTTCTTAAACCTATTCATGCTGTAGAGACAGTGCTATCAATGCAGTGCTCTCACGTGCATGCTAGATTTGTTATCTTGTGCTAGTGAGAAAACTCAGACCCCTATCACTTTCACTCAGCAAGTAAGCTGCTTATATATCATCCAGCCAGGCCATATTAAAGTGACTCTTCTCTGCTTGTCCCCAGAAGGACATAAATGTAAATTCAGATACGTTCCTTGCTTAGGGACGTGTCCTTGTGAAGGTGCACACTGTAGGTTTGTGTTTTTATTTTTATTTTTTTTTTCCCTAAGCTTCATTGGTTGTATTCTTTGGTCTCAACTGAAATAGTCCTCAGGATTTTAAGGGGGATTGTAGGGGTGATGATGGGGGGTGGGGAACAACTGGTTTTATTAGCAGCACACAGTATGGGAGGGAAGGAAGGAATCCCTTGGCAGTGCTTGGATCTCCAAGAGAGCTGTAGGATTCTGCCAGTGGGAATAGGGCCAGTCCCTCCTCCTCGCACCTAGAAGGGAAGGCAATATAGTAGTTTGGGAAAGGCTTTGGGGAATCTAGGAACCTGCAAATTACTCAGGGTTGATTCCTTGTCCTTCTCTGTGTCCAGAGGAGGATCGCCTCCTGTTCCTCTGGTCCTGTCCCTCTGTCAGGCTCTCCTTCCTCCGCGACCAGCACAAGCAGAGCAAGGGCAGGCTGTGGTGCAAAGGGGCGGGGAGCTTTTTAGCAGCTCAGACTAACGAGCTAGTCCTGTTAACTCACTCTTCAGAAAGTTCACATTGGCAAAATTAGCTCTTGAGAAAAAACGCGAGTGCAATTTTAAGTGTCCTATGAGACTTCTAAAAGCACAGGTTGTGTTTGCACATCCAGAACTGCAAATGTTTTGATGATCTCCAGATTAATTGAAGGATGTTTCAGTCTGATTTAATTTGCTTATTGCCCTGCTGCCAAATTATGTATCTGTGATATGAGTGGATGCCTTTATGCTTTTTAACCTAATTATTGATAAGTTAATGGGAGCAGTAAGTAATAGTGCCTAACCCCTACCTCAGAGGGTGAGATTTTTTATTCATCAGGATTTCACAGAATATGAGTGGGGATGGTGAGACCATGTTATTTTAGGGCTAGGAAAGCAGTAATCTTAGGGCATCTATCCTGTCCAAGGTCTGGGACTAAAGCTGCCTCCAGCAGGCTTCATTTCCAGCTGATCAGTTCTGTGAAAACCACCACAGAACTGTTGTGAAGCCAAGCTGGTTTGGGGATCTGGGTGAGTGTGGGCCAGGGATCAATTGTACGAGTGCTGTAGAGTCACAGAATGGTTCAGGCTGGAAGGGACCTTAAAGACCATCTGGTTCCAAACCCCTGCCATGGGCAGGGACACCTCCCATGAGACCAGGCTGCCCAAAGCCCCGTCCAGCCTGGCCTTCAGGGATGGAGCATTCACAGCTTCTCTGGGCAGCCTGTGCCAGTGCCTCACCATCTGCATAGCAAAGAATTTCTGCTGAAATCTTAAATACACTGTGTCTACACAGCTCTCCTGCCAGGTAAAGTGTGCATCAGGCCAAATTTAGAACATAAAGCAAGTGCTGCAGACCCCTGTGAGCCAGAACAGCTGTTGTGCAGTGCAATGTCTTCCTCCATGTAAAAATCATCTTCCTCCTGCAGAAAGGATGCTTTTAAAATGCATATATGCGTGGACATTTCCAACCTCCGGGTGACCTGTTGGAGGACTTACAGATAATAGGTATTTAGGAAGGTTGTTGGGAAAAGATCTGAGTATTTTTGATGGTGGTAGAATAGACTGGAAGATGACATGGGGAGCTCAATTTGTTTAGTTGGGAGGCTTTGAGGTAGTGGTTCAAAAGCTGTGAGCAGCCAAGTTCTGTGCTCTGAAGAAGGCTTGTTCCCATGACAGCTGTCTGCTCCTCTGGGTGCTCACTTCTGCACGGGGATTTAGCATGAGCCTGGGAAAGCTGTGATGTTTTATGGGATTTCTGATCGGTGTGGTACATGATTTATGTTGAAATTGGCTTTTAGTTTCTGGCTGCTGCCCTCCTTTCCGAAATCTAGCTGCTAGTAAGTAGAGCAGTTGCATGTTCAGCTTTGTGATTGATCCAGTATGAACAGGGTTAATGGCAAAAAAAAAAAAAAAAAAAAAGTGTTAATGTTTGGCAGTTACGTGTTCTTCATATGAAACTGTCCTTCTAGGCACTCTTCCAGAATTTAGATAACTTCTTAACAAGAATTTTGTCACTTCTCAGTGAGCTGTGTGAGCCTAGCATGTATCAGAATACATAATACTCCTTTCATCTGCAGGACTTTATGGTGATAAGGAATATTAAAAATAATAATAAAAAGATCATTGATTTTTTAAAAAAATAGTACTTACTGCAAGATCAAGAGTTTAAATGCTAGAAGATCAGATCATGCCCCCTGTTGAACTACCTAATTAACCTAATGCTCCAACTAACTTCCAGTTTTTCCAATGAGATAGAAAATGTTTTACAATCCGGAAAGGTTATGGAGGTGGAAATACTGGGCTTTCTGACCCATTTCTGTAATGGGGACAAATAATGGGGAAGCAGAAATGAGTACTGTGGAACTCGTGTGTAAGGAATAGTTTTGGTTCCTTTCTCAGATGTGGTGCAGTTGCACAAAACAGTTGAAGATGAAAACTGAGGTTACCAGCCAGGACCAAGCACCCTGTCACACTGCAACAGTTAAAATCGATAAATCAGCTTGTTAAAGACAGACGAATGATTTTAGAGTACAGGAATACTTTGACAGCTGAAGCTCTGGATAAAATAATTGCTTATTTATATTATTTTTGCCACATAGTAAAACATACCTCTCTGGGTAGGACAACACAGGCTTCTAATGCCATTAGCTAGAGGATCACTACTTGGAGCCCCAGGTGAACGTGCTGGAGGAGACAGTGCTGGAGCAGGGGAGGCTGTGTGCCTCAGACACACTTCTTCATGTGTCGAGCATCCTAGAGTGATGTTGATAGAGCTGTAGCAGTAATTTGTCTGAAGGTGCAAGCCAGCACCATAACCAGAAGCTAGTATTGCCTTTCCAGGGCGTCTCCTCAAGGTCTTGTCTTTACTTCCAGCTCTTCCTTGCTCTGGCTGCAGTGTTGAGAAGAAATGAGCCCGCCTTGGGTGGGAGTTCCCAAGCCTGCTGAGAAGAGCAGGGGCTTCCTGAGGGTTTTTTGTGCTCCACAGCTGCTGCTGTGTTGCTCCCCTGCAGGCAAAGTCAGTAGGGTAGGTCTGGGAGCTCTGCAATATTTGGAGCTGTAGCAGCTGTCACTATGTCCCCTGGTGAACAGGGAGCATTATCAGGTGCCTTGGTGGTTTCAATGAGCCTGGCTGCAGGAGACCAAAGAGAGACAGCAGTAGGTCAGAAGAGTAAAGCACTACATGCATCTATCTTGAATTTCCTCAACTTCCTAGCATCTTTGCAGAGGCTTAGTCTGGAGAGGGATACCAAGCTTAGGCTAGGTCTCACCCAAGCACACACCCTCTCCTTTTCTGGGGCTAAAAAAGGAGTCGTTCTTTAATAATGGGTAAAAGCCATTTATGCCTAATGTGGCTGAGTAGAGCATTGCCTCAGTTACAGCTCTGGCACAAGGGCTGCTTCCTTCCAGTTGTCTCTGCAAGGAAGGGGAGGTGCCCTGCCAATTTAGGGAAAAATTCCGGAACTGAATTTTCAGTGAAAATCCTAAAGTTCTGACTTTGTTTTCTGTCCTCTCAAAGTAGAAAGAACTTATCTTCTTTATGAAAACCTGCAGTTCAACATCTCTGCTATCTAGAAATGCTTTTAATTGGGATGATCAGGGAAAAATGGACAAGTGACTGTCTGGGGACAATGAACAGAGCCTGTTCTATCTATAGATTCCTCCTGCCTGTCTTGTGGAAGGACTCAAACCCCGCATGTGAGGGGTTTCAGACCACCACATTAGCCATGGATATGCGCCTGTTGTTGCGGAGTGTATGCCCTCTCCATGGGCAAACCAAGCTAAGCAGGTTTGAGAGCATGCTTGGTAACCTCCCAGCTGCTGCAATTTTGTGCTTTCCTCTTCTAAATACGCCTCTGGAAGGAACGTCTGGTGCAGCAGTTCTTGTTTTCGTGTCCTGATTGCGCAGCTGTCATTTCAAGTCTGCTTGGCAGCATGACAAGATCAATAACACCGAGAGGTATAAGTGGGTATTTCACCACCCTCCACACTTGAATAAATTGACTGATTGTTCCGTAATTTACACACTAGGTGAAGGACTGCTGAGTCAGGTACCCATGGGTACTCGTGCCAGCACATTGCTAGAAGCAAGCCATGTGCTTTCCAGCAGTGGTCTGGAGGGACTCTGAGGATTAATGGGCTAGTGTAAATTAGCACAGCTCTCTAGTGTTAGCAGTATGGCTTGAGATCCTTTTCCTAAAGAAATAAGGCTGGTGTGATCACTGTCTGGTCTTTCTCCCATTCCCAATAATTCCTGACCCTGTTTGACAAACCTGATCAATCTGACAAATGAGCGGAGTTCCCAAAACTAGTGATTTTTTTTTCCTACGAAAACTGGGAAGATTACTGGCCAGAGACAGTCCTGATAGACTCAGCACTTTAGTGCTGTTTTAAGTCAGCTGGCAGTGGGCCTGGATCAGCATTCAGGGGAGCTGCAGGCTGTGCCCTATGCAGCTGTGAGGGGAGATCAGCCACAAGTGTCGTGGGAGACATGAAGAGAACCTGGGGGTAATGCAGCGTGGAATGGTAGAAAAGAAAAAATTACGGTGCAAATGTGCTGGAATTAATTCCAACAGTTAACAAACTGGCTTATTAACGAACTAGATAAGGCAGGAAAATGCTGTTTGCAAAGAAAGATTTGTATTTTTCCTGTTGCTGCAGTGTCCATGTACCTTCCACCCCTGTGTGAAGTTGTGCAGCTAGCCTCTGTTGTACGTGACTTGTTCTTCCTTCAAATACACCCTTTCCACCTGCTGTCTCAGGACAGGCTGCCGTCACTGGAACACTAGCTTAAAAAAAAGCTTATGGCCATGTCAGGCTGCCTGGTGGCAGCAAGGGCAGCCCAGAGACACAGCTGGGCACCTTCAGCTCAGCGCAGTGCTTTGGTGAGGGCTGCAGCCTGGCTTGGTCAGGAGCTCTGAGCTGTGAGTCCAGCTCAAGCAGATCTTCTGCTTTGCAGCTGCTGGGTCACACCAGCACATATGTGGTGCCACCAGAGATGATTGAAGCACAGTAGAAAGCTGGCCCCATGGAAAAGTGAGCCTGCTCTATCAGTTCTGTTGTCGCCGTCCTTGCTCTTTCATAACACATCCAAATCCTGCTAGAGTGAATTTGTGTTGGAGCAGCACGCCCTGGGAAAAGGGCTGAAAAGGCAGTTTGACAGTGCCAAAATCACTGAAGCTGTGCTGGGAGAAAGCTGCAGATGTTATTCCAGGTGGGTGAAGGGCTCTGCACCACCGTCTCCTCACTGCATAGAAGGATTTGGTATGTACCAAGGGTCCCTCTGGCCTTCTGATTTGCCCCTAAAAGGTGCCTAGCATGTATTCACAGGCGTCTCTTTTTTATCAGCAGTGAGCTGGAGATTGGCTCCACGTGGTTTAAACGGCCACAGGGTCACTACAAGCTCCAGAGGGGACAGATGTGGTGCAGGCTCCTCTGGTGCGAGCCCAGCAGCTGCTTGGTGCGTGGGAACTTGGCAAGGCCATTTTTTGCTGTCCCCAATAAGTATATGTGACTAAGAAGGATGTTGGGAGGCTGCCCAGAGCTGAACTTGACCTAATTACCTGATGTAAGGCAGAGCGTAGGCAGAAGGGCAGTGAGAATTTACCCAACTGTAAGCACTCAGGACCTCGACCTGGGCAGAGCTGGAGGGGACCACGGAGGTGGGCATGGGGAATCCTTCCCCAGCAGGAGATAGTCTGTGGGGAATCAATTAGGGAGCGTATGATAAGATGGAGGCGTGCCCGGGTGGTCATATGGAAGGAAGAGAAATGCAGTGACTGGGGGAACGTGGCTGGAAATGCAGCTATAGGCACAAGGCACAGCGGTGAGCCTGCTGTACAAGCCCTGGTCACTTCTGTTGCTTTATTGTTGTGGGATGCAGCAGGCGTTTGCCAGCCTTGGGACATGGTGGAGGAGAAGGAGACTCCAACATAAAGCATGATCAGGTTTTGAATTAAAATTAAGTTGAAGCTGGAGATTTGGATTTTTTTAAAAGTGGTCTCAAAAAGGAGGATGTACGGAGATACCCCTAGCCTCTCTCTGCCTGTTAATATTGATTGTAACTGTCTGAACCTGTAACTTTCTAATTGTGGCTGGCTCTTGCCTACCTCTTGTGGTGCAACTGAGCTGGCCTGCTGCAGAGGTTGCCTCAGGGGACAATGCACACGCATCTTTAGCTTGTGCAAGTGCAGATCCGTACCATAGCTACAAAAAGTATAGAGCACATCTCCAAAGGTTTGAATTTGATGATGTCTTAGGTGTTTTGTGAAGAAATTTCAATTGTTGTGGAAATCCTTCTGATCAAACACTGTTAAAATTTGTTTACTGTATGGATACGTGTTACGGAGAGAAAATGCAGAGAAACAACAATGTTCAATTTGGTACACAAAAGACTAACATCAGAGCTATGCAGACTTGAACTGGACACCGGCTACACGTTTTCCATAGTGAGTAACAGCTGGAGTAAAAATCCCTCCAATACTTCCTTCAGTTCTTGATGTCTTTGAATCACAACTGGAGATCTTCAGTCCATCAAGTTACCTGCTTTAGCGCAAGGTGCAGTTTGGTGATGGCCTTGGTTTGTTAAAGACAAGGTCAAATTTGATAACCTCTTGTTCTGTTCCGGCATGAAATCTCATGGAAAAATAAGACTCTTTGTTCAAGTTTTAATAGTGAGAGTAAACAATCTTAACGTTAACTAGCATTAGTCTCATTCCTTTTAGCATTTCCCTTCTAGTATTTTCATGGAAGATTAATCTCTGCTTTTATTAACAATATTAAAGTGGAGTTGTTTGCATTCTCCGTGAGTAGTCGTCTTTTCAAATTAAACCTGAAAAGTACTAAAATCTCCTCTGAGAAAGAAAAGGAACAAATAAAGAGCTCCTGCCGTATTGACCAGTAGTTGTGTTGAACTGGAAATTTTACTATTCAGCCGTTATATTCTGTTTTCTGCCAAAAGGTAGTCTTACTGTGAGAATGCCCATACTGGGGGGCTGCTATACAACTTGGAGGCCCAAAACTTGGTAGCAGGTGACCAGAAAGCAAGATGGTGAGGCCCAAGGGAACTTCAGTTACGACAGGCTTCGCTGAGGAATATATGTGACTTTGCTGGAAACTGGTGGGAAAAAGATGACCAAAACTCTCCCTTCTGCTGAATTGTTACATTCACAGGTTGAAGTCTGTTTGAAAACACAGGCTACGTGCTGGATATTGTCAAATCTCACTGTCACCTGAAGCTACAGAGGACAGACAGGTTTTTTGAGGGATCTCTGGCAGGAGGACTGGCCATGGGCTGCGGTTATAGAGCTTTATTTTTATATAAACATTTCAGCCATCAGCATAGCTTATTGTTGTTTACAATTTCTAGTGCCTCGCACAGCTTACAGTTGCATGGAATTTCAAGTAATTAGCACAGCTTTCTTATTATCTGGAATTCTTCGTTACCTAGGCTTTCCAGTCACCCTCTGCAGTTCAGGTCAAATTCTTAGAAACCAGCATGCAACGTGGTGGTAATCATAACCTAGAAGACCCGGACTTCCCATAAAAAATCCATGAGTCGTTCACTCTGTCCTCAGGGGACGAAGAGGATGGTGGAGGTGCCCCTGAGCGCAGGGATGGGTGTCACCACATCCTGGTGACCCAGGGCCTGGCCTTTGATGTTGCTGTTGGGCATACCGGGTGTCACCACCATGTGTGCAGAGGAGAAGGGGGATGCTGAGTGGTTGGTATGTAGCTTGTTCTCTGTCTCAGGCACCTTCATCTCATCTCCCCTAGAGCTGCAGGGTGCTGTCACTCAGATTATCACTTCCAGGTCTAGAAAAAACCCGGCTGGGAGGGGGAAATCGCCCTTCCCCCGGGGCATGGCCATGCATGCTTCTGTAGAACTAACACTTCCAAGTGAAGGGTTGGAGATGAGTTGTCTCTGGCAATTTGAAGGAGTCTGAGTCTTGAAGGGGATTGCAAGCCTGAGTGCAACTGCTGCTTTGAGCTCTGTTACCCCGGTGTTCGCTTTGAGTCTCGAACTCCAGAGCATCTCTGATTACTCACACTCACAGCATGGGAGCTTTTGCTTCGCGGGATTAAGTGAAATGTCATTTCTAGAAATTGAGGGGAAGGGGTGTTAAACGTCTCTCTAAGCCATCAATCATCTGAGGCCTGTTGTTACCGGGGTAGGTGGGTGTGGTGTATTAGCACCACCGGGGAGTCCCGAGATGCTTTTGTGCCCAGCTAATCATCGCTCCACATTTGCTCTTAAAACTATTGTTGAGCAGGGCCCGCAATGCTCAGACTGATTTTTCTAAACAAAGCCACTGGAGGTGACACATGGGGGCCAAGTTCCTTAAAATTATTGCTGCAATTATGGTGGAGTGGCTGCTTGCGAGCTGAATACGTCCCCCTTGTTCTGAATGATTACGGTATTTGTGCCAGAGCGCTGGAGCTGGAGTTGTAATTGCTGCCTCCCTTCTCTCTCTTTCTTGGGGTGGGCTGGCAAAGGAGGGCGTGCTGCGTTAGGCAGGACACTTTTTCTGTGCGTGCCTCTCAGTCTGGATGACTTTCTAGTGACCCTCCTTCAACTCGAAGTTGCCTCCTGGTTGCTCTGCTGCAAAGTTTCTCAGGGTAACTAAATATACCTCGGTGCTTCAAAGCAATGAACTCAAGCTGACTTCTTCAACCAGTCTGCGCCTTTGATAGGGAGAATTGCATTCACGCTGCCTTGTGTAGTGCTTGGGAGCGAGGTATTTTTCTCAAAGTAGGGATATAGAATTAAATACAAAATCAAAGAGCTGAATGTGGCTGATTTTTCAAAAGACTGTTCTCAGTGGTACAGGAAGCTTTCTTGCTTCACGCAGTGGTAATGCAGCAAGAGGGTTTTTGCTTTGTTTTTTCTTATTATGCACAGTGGGTTATCTTTATTGTTCTCCATTACTTACTAATTTTGTTGCTACTTTCCTCCTATTTCATCCATTGCATATGGGATGCTTGGAAAAGAAGTTATCTCCCTAAAATGTTCGTATTGCCATTGCTAATCTCTTGCAACTCTTGCCGTGCAAAAAGTGAAGGATGTTTTGGAGGTCATCTGTTGCAAAGGAGAAAGAAACCCCAGTCTCTGCTGTTGCAGTGAAGTATCATGCCATTGTCTGAGCACAAGCAATGCTTTCCCCTCTTCTCTGATGCAGTTTCTCATCCACCTCAATTCTTTGCTCTTTGTTTCAGAGGCCCTTAGGCTCTCTGCTTCTTGATTTCCTCTCCTGCTGCTTCTCATTCTGTTCTCTAGTTGCTGCTCCGGTGTCTAGTATGAGGGATATTTCTGTCTCTTCTTTCTGATGTCCTTCAACTGCTTCTCTGTGTGACTTTTCCTCTTAGACCTGTTTGTGCTAGTGGCCTCTGCTGTTGATGGAGGTGTGTCTAGTCCTGCCCTGGTCACAGCTCTCTAGCTGCCCTTCTGTTCGAACAAACCTTCAGTTTGTTCACAATGTCTTTTTATATGCCTTCATTCTATTGACGTTTTCTCCACATACTTTTCCATTTAAAATACACCCTAATTCCAACTGTTTCTTGCATAAGATCCAGTATTTCCAAAGCTACTTCAGTGATTTCCATCAAACCAATCCTGTGGATGTTTTAATCACAGCAGCTGTACCTGAAAGGAGGTACTGAGGAGGATGCTGGTCTCTTTTCTTAGGTGACAATTAATAGGACAAAAGCAAATGGCCTCAAGTTGTGCCAGGGAGTGTTTAGATTAAGTGTAAGGAAGATTTCTTCATGGAAGGACTGGTTTGATATTGGAACGTGCTGCCCAGGGAAGTGGTGGAGTTGCCATCCCTCAAGGTATGTTAAAGAGATGTGTGGATATGGTGCTTAGGGACATGGTTTGGTGGTGGGACTTGGTAGTGGTAAGTGATAGTTGGACCTGATGATCTTAAAGGTCTTTTCCAACCTATGTAATTGTATGATTCCACAGGAGAAAAAAAATGACAGTACTCAGCCTATGACTCCTCTGGTTGCTCCTGCTGAAAAAAATGAACAGCTTGCAGGAGTCTGTGTGCTGTGCTGTGTGCCAGGTGTTAATAGAGCATGTAGTGTTAATGGACTCAAGAATCTTCAGAGCCTCAGCCTAAGGGTTACTTGGCCTGTATGAATCGTGCAATATATGAATCAAAGCAGTCTGCAAGCTGGTGTAGCCCCAAGCATTACGGGGATATGTATGTGAACCCAAAGAGGGAGAGGGGTAGGGTGTAGGTACAGCCTGAACTTACTGTATAGGCAGGCACTAAACACATGAAATGTATGGCTTAGCTAGGTGATGGTCTTGTCACCTTCCATAGGATAACTATATCAGTCTAGTGCTCTTTGGTCAGCAAGATATTGCTGGTTCTTAGATTCACCAAACAGAAGGAAATCTGCAGGACCACCCTATGGCCCAATAGGCCCAGGCTTTAAGTTCTTTAGAGTTTAGGCTGCTCTGAACTGCTGAGTATTCAGAGCGCTGCAGAGCTCGGGATTCCCTCTTGGCTAGTTAAATTCAGTTTGTAAGCTTGTCTCTCACTTCTTGGTTCAAAATGGGAGTATCTCTGTTTCTTATTCTTCCTTGGCCAAATACAAATATTTTCTCATTCTCACAGATGCTCCGACTTGTTAGAATGGGGCTGCAGAGTGCAAAAGCATTTAGAGAACCCCATCAAAGAAGGGGGTTGCAGTTGTTAATTAGGGTTGTTACGTAGTTCATAGTTCATGGTGCAGAGACCAGCTGAACGTGCACTTTGGCACAATGTTTGCAGCAGCATTAAGCTGCCTACCATCACGGGCAGCTGCAGAATGATGTGAGAGCTGGCCATTTGTCACACCGTTGATGCGTCAGTTTGGGTATTAACTAGGACAGTGTGATGCAGTATCTTGCCACCTCCTGCTGCAGTTATTCATCTTTACCATGAAAGCTCAGTGTTATCTTCTATAAAGTACTGGAGCTCGCCAGCTCCCTTGGTAAAGGCGGTCTTTATTGTATCTGATCCTAGGGTTCTCTTCAGAAAAAGTTCATTTAAGGAGGAAGTTGAAACAAATGAGTCTATGGGAGGCTACGTTACTGAAGTTTTATCAAGTGATATTTTGGCCTCTTTTTTTTTTTTTTTAATTCTGTAATGAACTTCCCAAAACATGGCCTGGTTGTTTGTTTTTTGGTTCCTGCATTAAGCGGACAACAAACATAGTGAAACGTGCATTTGATCTCTAATCATGTAAAGGCAATCCCATCTGGCCTTGTAGAGATAGAGCTTCTGGTGCCTCGATTAAACTTATGTGTATTCGATTTCACTTTCTTCAAAGAGGAAGTGATCCCTGCTTATTTTAAAGGTTTAGCATCAAGCAATGGGCATATGTTAAATATTTGTAATCCTTTGGCACCGTCGGGACTTCAGTTGTGGGGATTAGGTTGACAAAACAGAGGTGTAACATTCTGTCCTAAATATCTGTACGACAAAGGTATAGATCCAGCAAAACACATGGGCACGAACAGCCTGTGAACAAAGTCACTGTTCTCTGAAGGGTCAGTGAAGCATGAGCTGTGTGTCCGCCTTGGCAAATCTTTGCTGTAGTCCCTGGGCATGTCTGGGTCCATATGTAATCTTTTTTCCTCCTCCGAAGATGGCCTTGCCTCAGTACAAAGCACTCCACACCCTTTGACTTGGCACAGAGCTGAAAATGGTCATACTCTCGCTCTTCAAAACTTGTGCTAAAATTGCTCTGAGATGAGGACTCAACATTTTACCTATGTCCAGAAGGTCACAAGGAGCCCTTTCAAAACTCCTGGAGTCCTGTCCTGTCTCTGGCAAGTTTCCTTTCTCTTCTTCTTGTGCTTTTACTGAGCAGTACTGTGAGTCTTCAGTCCTCTTCCTGCTGGGGCTAGTTGTTAAAGGTCCACGGGGTCTAATGTAGGGTGTGCTGCTGCTGGAAAGTTGTCTACCACAGGCAGTGTCCTTCTTCAATATCCAAAGACCAGAGAATCTGATGTAAGTAATTAGCTGAAAATATATTTGGGCTCCTCGTGCTTCGGGGAAAGACAAAGGCTTTGACCTGTTCCTTGATATGATAAAAAAAAAAAAAAAGCAAGCAGAGCAGGTGGTGAAACTAAGGCACGTAGCAAGTCTTAAAATATAACATAGTCTTTCTTCAGCAAGCCTCAGAGATGGCCTGTGAGAGCACGTGCCTCACTTACAGGTGCGCTTAAAATACCTCTCTAAGAAATCAACTATGCCTTTGGTTATAGTTAACTTGATTTTTAAGGACGTTTCTTGCAATTGGGGATGTATTCCTATCATTTTGTTGCTTAGGCTTAGTGCAGTTAGATGTTTTAAATAACTGATAACTTTTTGATTATGTCTTGCCCTTCAGAAATCTTTAAGTTCTTTCTTAATTCTCTTCCCATCAGGACAGCTAAAACACGTCACCAAATGGAAGTGAGTCAGTTGTTTCCATTTTCTGAAGTTCAAAGGTTTAATGCTTTCATTCAGTGGCATTTTCCAAAAGGAAAAGGTTAATTTTCATGGTGTATTGAAGGACAACATTTGGAAAGCATTTCAGTGAGGGGAAAGTCTGTTCGGGTTTTCTGTTTGCTTTTATTTCTAGCTGACTCCTTCCACCTTTCAGAACTGCCACCCTGTGCTCTCAGAGCTTTGTACAGCTCTGTTTCAGGACAATGCTGAAGGAAGAGAGGAAGGAGAAGAAATCTGCCTTGGTACAGGAATGGCAAGGGGCTTGTGCATTCTATAGACTGAAGTCTCATCCTTTCCAAAACTTTTGTTTTCTGGTTCTTGACAGAGCCAGGCTACTCTGAGGAACATTGTGGAAGCATTAGCTTTAGGAAGAGGATTTCCTATTGAATGTGAGGGGGGAGGAAAAGTTTTTCCTTGGGAAAGGTGCAGTGTCTAGGACAACAAGCCCAGAAAGGCTGTGGGGTCTCCATCGTTGCAAATACTCAGAGCTTGACATAGGTGAGCAGCCTGACCTAGCTTTCATGTTGTGAGCAGGAGGCTGGACCAGAGATCTCTGCCCACTTAGACCTTTCTGCGATGTTGCATCATCTGAGCTTACTATGGGAGGTGTCGTGTCTTAGTACTTCTTGAGACAAACGAGAAGGAAATATACGTGACAAGGAGCTTCTCAGGTAAGGATGGGAATGAGGAGCAGGAGAGAAATAACAAGGAAATGTTATTCAGTAGTGTCATGTAGTTTAACCATCAGCCCTCTCCAGAGCCTCCTCTTCTAGCATGAAGTTATCCATTGAATAATATCCCAATTACAACGAGAAGTAGACTCCTAGCAATAAAGCAGCACAGCAGTGAGGAGCAAACAAGTCCTACCCTGCCTTATATCCATCACTTCAGCTCGCTAATCGAAGTCTGCAAGCCCAGAGCAAACAGAGCTTTGAAAAGGCAGCATCCTGGGGTGAAATCTGGCAGCATCTGTGACCTTACCTCTATGGATACAGGGGAAGTGAGGTTTTAGAGAGAAAAAAACAGAACTGTGCTCAACAATGGCTGTCTCTTCCCATGTGAAATTTCTGGGGGAACCCCTTTTTCAGGCTGAGGCACTCTCCCTGCATTTTTTTCTACTTTTCACCTTTACATTTAACTAAAAAAAAAAAAAGGTGCACTTCCTCGCTACCTCTACACACACACATTGTCTTATACCAAAGTAGCTTCCTGTGATTGTTCTTGCTGTCCTAATTTTTTTTTTTAATGTAAGTTATGTGTTTAAAAAAGCAAACAAAAATGTAGGAATACATTTGAGAGAAAATTATGCATCTGAGGATGAGTAGACTCATCAGGAGAGTGCAGGTCACTAGGGAAGACAGATGGTGTGAACCAGAACAGGGTTGGTACCTGATCCAAACCCACTGGAACTACTGGGGACTGGGACGCTGAGGAAAGCAGAGAAAAGCAAGCAACAGAGGTTCTCTGGAGGGTGTAAAAGTAGGAAGTCAGTCCAGGAGAGAAACTCAACCTGGACAGGCTAATTTGGAAGCTCCAAAAAGCTATTTTGGAAGGAAAATATGTAATTTGATTTGGAAGGAAAATATGTAATTTGATTATATAAAAGCCATTTCACTCCCTTGTCTGGGACATCTCTCCACTTTGTGGCTCCCTCCAAAGCTGTGGCTGCTCTCACCTGATCTTTCTGATAGTCCTGTTTCTAGTGGGAGGTTGGAGTGAAGATGTCCAAGGTTTCTTCAAACAATGCTCGTGTGTCTAATCTCTCAGACTAGTCAGGGAATAGTTTTAATGGGATTTTTTCTTGTCCATTTAAAGGGAATGATACTGCCCTGCTGGAGAAAGAAAGTGGGATGTGTCCCAGCTAGGTGTGCTGGCAGAAACAAGCATCGTGGTCTTTGCCTGACATGGAAGTGCCATCTCTCTACCTGGATGGTCATGGATTAACACCTGGATTGGATGGTCATGTTGTACACATTTTGGTTTTCTGATCCCATTAGTGATGGCATTAGGGAAGAAGGTTGCAGAGTTGGTTCTGGGTGTGATAACTTCTGTATTTGGTGTGCAGATACCTTCCTTATGGTGAATGTCAGAGCAGGTGATCCCTTATATCCTTCTTTGTAGTGTGTTAGGTTGAGGCTTTCCCTAGCTGACAGCGCTGGGCGAATGCAGCGTTCATAGTGAGGGGGGACACCCTGAGCTGCCCTGTTGCTGCTAAAACTGTGCGTGCTTCCCTCCCTGTTGCTTTGCAGTGGTTAGTCTGACTGTGCCTGTCTGAGTAGCAAAACTAGCTGCTCCTCTGCTCTTCTCCACTTGCGCCAGTTGCTCTGAGCGTGGAGCACACGGCGCCTCCCCAGTCTTGCTTGTGTGCCTTGGGGAAAGCATGGGAGTAAGAGTATAGCAGGTCTATTCCTGGAGAATCAGGGAAGAAAAGAAAGCAAGAAGAGGGACATATGCTGGCATCTCCGCCAAACACCACGCCAACTGCTCAGCAGTGTGCCTCAGCTGTGAAATTGCCTCTATGGCTGCTCTTGTCCTGCCTGAGATGACAGCAGCAGTGGTTCTGCAGGGGCTCAGAAGAGCAATGTCCCCAAGCTGCTGGGAGGCAGAGGCTGTGTGAGCTCTGTTATCCCTGTGCTATGTCAGAGGAAAGCCCTGCTTAAAACCTGGGAGACGGGCAAGAATCCTGTGCAAGCGTTGCAGGAGTTCCTCAGTGGTGGGTAAGGTTTTCTCTACTCAGCTGCTTTCACCTTGATGGGTCCTTGCCAGCCCAGATCTGGGAGTCTGAGTGATAATGTGCTAAGGTCTTAACACTGATCTTGTCACTGTTGATGCTTTCCTCAGTGAGCCTGATAAGCTGACATCCTCTGTTGGCTGTCACAGATGGAGGACTCTGTCCAGACTCCCAGATGCTGAAGAGCTAAGATCTTTCTATAGAAGGCTGTGTACGGATGCCTCCTCCTTCACCCTCACTCTTTTCCCACTAAGAGCTTCCTTAAATTCTTGTTTTATCTCTTTTCCTTGTCCTCTTGTGTTTAGACAAGCATCACTTGCACCCTCTCCCATGAGGGAATTTTCCAGACTGCTGTTTCCTCCCCCCACTCAGCAGGGCAGCCACTTATCTGGGGGCTCTCACAGCCCTGGCATCCCTTTGTTCCCCAAATATACCTGTCACCATTTCCAATAAGCAGTGACTTCTTGGGGCAATGTGAGCATGGGTGTCAGTTGCAGGTCTTTGCTCTCATTTTCAGAAACTGTTTTTGAATGGAGAGACACTTCCACAGATACGTGGCTGGCCATACTGCAAGAGTTGACAGCATCTTCTGTAAAAGCAGTGTTTGATCTTACAACAATATGATCTTACACTGCTGCCTTGAGAAGCGTGTGTGTGGAAGGAGTTGCCTGCCAGACTCAAAGCCCCTTTTCTTTTTGGGGGTGTGACAGAGGTGGGGAAAGAACTACAGGTATCACGTTTGCCAATTCTTGTACGCAGCAGCATACAAATACTGCACATTGGAAAGTCCACAGCGAAGGATGTCTAATAATTCAAACCAGGGACCAGGAGGACAGCGTGCCACTCAGTGAGCTCGTGTTTGGCCAGAAGAAACGCTTGCTATGCATGGTCCTGCAAAGGTGGTCAGCCAAAGCACAGAGGAGGTAAGGAGCTAGACCCAGAACAGGCAAACACTGAGCCAACATCTGCAAAGGGGGCTTCAACACTCCCAAATCCAGTCCACCCCTGTGCAACTGGGGAGACAGCCTACTTATGTCTTTGAAGTTGGATGCTTAGATGCCTCTAGCTTTTGCAGTTTCTCTCAAAGTAGAAGTTACGAAGCTTTATTTTTTAGTAGTGTCTTCCCTAACTTGTGTAAATTGCCAAAAGCAATCTATGGAAAAGTTGCAATTTTTAGTTAAGTCATGTGCCTCTGCAGACCTGCCTTGTTCCATGTCCGTGTGCTGGCTTCTGAATGCCTTCTCCCTGTATCTACGCTATCTACCATGTTCCTGGCAGCAAATGTGTGCTGAACTGCTGCCCTTGGAGCATCAGCTGTGGGAGCTCCGATGTACCTTGGAAAGCTTGTTTGAACAGCTCTGTCCCTGTGTGTCTGCTTCCTTTTTCACACTACCTGCTGCACATTTGGTTTATAACAGTACAAAAAACTCTAGGGACAGAAACTCTTGTGACACCAGTATTAATAACTACCTGACAGCATGCCCCCTGGTGAATTTACCAGGCAAGCTACCCAGAAAAGTGTCAAGTCAGGCTTTTGTGACGTGCTGTACCAGGACATCTGAATCAGTCAGGAGAACATTTGCTACGGAGCAGAGGGATAAATGTAATCTTTCATGCAGGTTTTCAATGTTTCTATGTATCAGTGTGTCTTTTCTTCCCCAAGGCACAGTGTGAGACCCTTCTCGAGTAGAAAATTCTGTTTAATGTTTCACTGAGTATTTGAAGTCCAGCACAGCAACTTCTTCCTTGTTGCTCAGCTATGACTGAATCTGCCTTGGTTGCTCAGGAGAAATGCTTGCTAGGATGGAGAACACTCTGAGAGCTCCTTTGATGTACTGATGAAATCATTGCTGCGCCTTGTATTCCAGCAAGCACGCCACTGTGCTTTATTTATATTTTTAATGTAATGCCATTTTGTTTGTATCAAAACTGGCAATGAAATTAATATACAGTATATAAATGCATTATAGAAAGAGAAGAACTCTGGCAGTTGCTCTAGAGAAGTGATTAAAATTTAAAAGGCAATTTGCCAGTAGGAGAAAACAAAATAAACTCATTATTTACCATGGCTACATCCCTAATGGAGTGTGGAAATTATTTTATTAATGATTTTGATATTTCAGAGCATTTTGTTTTCTTTTTCTTGACAACTACAAAAGATCTGCTTCTTTACAGGAAAGGCAATTGCTCTGCAAGTTAATGCTTTCTGTGGCAAACCCAGTTGCTCTGGCAACTGCTTTCCTTCTAGAAAGATAATCTTCAAGAAATAACTCTTTTTGTCTCTTTTGGGCCAAATTACTTGCAAGTCAGCTTGGTTTGTTCTTCTGGATGCTCAAGGTACCAGAAGGAAATTGATGCAAAAGTGCTGGTCCAGGAGGTCATCAGAGCACTGCAAGAAGAGCACAGCAAAACAAAAGTCCTTAGGCTCTTTAGACTGGAAGTTAACAACTTCATAACGTGTAGAAAAGAGGAAGATATTTTCCAAAGTCCTTGTGAAAAACGCACAGGGATAGGGTGTAAAACAGTTCACGATGCACTTAGATCATCTGGTACTTCTCAGCCAAGCCTTTATATCCCTCAGTGACTTTCTTACTGGGCTGAAATCTAAGAGTTCCCTGTGCAGCTCTTAAGGTGGTTGTCTGTAGCTCCCACTCCCTAAAACCTGGAATTTCTGAAATCTTCACTCTCTGTATTTACGAGCTTCTGAGTTTTATAGAGTTTGTTTTTGGTGACTTTTCCAGTACAAGCCTAGCTTATCTGAATTTACCCTGTTAAATCAACTGGGATGCAAACCACCCCAAACTCTAGGTTGTTGACCTGATAAAAATCATGGGGCCCTTCAAACAGCAGAAATGAACTGGACTCCTGAGTGAGGTGCCCACCTGTGGCTTTATTTATTTATTTTTAATTAGCTTAGCAGAAAGCCAAGTGGCGGTGATTTTCTTTTGACACCAAGGCAGTCTTTAGGTTTTGTTAATTCAATAGCATGGCAGTAAAGCCTTGATGTGTTAATTGCTTGTGTTGAGATGTGTATTGACTGAATAATTAAGGTGTCTGCAAGAAGACAATGCTTGGGTTAGGACAGCTGTTGGGCTGGACTGTTCCGATACAGAGATTTTGAAAGCTATTACCCATTAAGGTAACTGTTGCTTGAATAGGATAAGTGGAAATGTTGAAGCAGCGGAAGATAGTGCCCTGAATATCCCGTGGGATATTTGTATGCTGTGCTTTAAGTATACGTGGGAATGAGGTTAATTTTACTTTATTTTGGCTGTCTGTTTTAACTGCTGCAGGAGACCGAGTACAAAAGACATAACAATCCCCTGGGCTGTCAGGATGGTACTTTAATCCTGTTAATCAAAGGATATTAATGGTGCCTTCTGCTTTTTGCATGTGACTCTGTACTTACTGTAGTAGAGCAAAAATCGTAAATGTAGCCAGATCTTGTCTCCTCAAGCTAATCTGACTGTCAGCAAAGGTGGTTTAACCTGGCATCTAAGTTTGTGCCTTCGAGGCTTGGGACAACTTGCATTCATATTTACCTTAGCTTATACAATGTTTTCTGATAGGCCTTGAAACTGCTAAACTCCAGAGGTTGACTTTTTAAAAAATTGTTTTAACAGATTGGAAACAAAGTCATACTAAGATATGACTGAAGGTATTGCTGCTGAGGAATTTCAACTTATTTCCTTTTTATTTAAGTCTCACTGTGAACTAAGGATGAAAAAAAAAAAAATGCTTAGCCAGGTCAGTGGAGCACAATGTAGTGAAAGAGTTGACTCTGAATAAACAAATTGGATGCTTACCTGCCATGATGCAAACTAGTTGGCTTGGTCCCCTTGGGTGTAGGGTTCCTGCTCTCTCTTAGGGTTTCTGCCCTCTTTGGCCCTGTGCCCACATATCTGGGACAGGAAGCCACCCCATTTCTTTACATGGTAGGCATGGCAATCTAGGAACTATCCTGGTTAATCTACTATTAACTACTTCTTGTCTACTACTGACCTGATTTTATCTCTTCACCAAGGAGGTCTTGAATATCCCACACTTTCCCCATCTCTCCCTGGGACAGAGGAGATGCCCAACTGTCAGATTTTGCTGCTGACTCTGAACAAGGGAAGGGAAGTTGCCACCTTATGTTTCTAAAGGAATTGCTGCTCAAGGTTGTCAGTTTGGAAAAGTGCTGCACATTCTGAGCCTTTCTGGGGTAGGGCTGAAAGGCTTGCTCTACCTGCAGCATTTGGTGCCTTTTAGAAGTGAAGCAGAGTTTGTGGGTAGCTTCTGAGTTTGAGTCATTGAATTTCAGTGGGGCTTGGTTTTGTTATTTGCTTGTTTAATTCTTTGGCTTGTTTCTGTTTCTTTTTATTACACACACACACAACCACAAATAAAATAAATATTTTTTAAAACTTCTTACCACAGCAGTTCCTTTGTCATTACCAGGTCCTGCCGTTGTAACATGCAGGAGAACTTTACAAGACTTCTGGGCAACTTCACCTGCTCCTAATATTAGTAATCCCTGCCTATGCTGTATGGCAGGACTATCGTTATTTGCCTCGGAGCAGCATGCTCTTCACTGTGCCTCTCATTTTGAAGTATGAGGTAAAGAGGTGCTGTTTCACAGCTGGGAAATCTGGAACACAGAACACTTTTTGAGTCAAGTCTCTCCCCAGGTGCCTTTGGACACCCGTTTCCAGTCCACCTGACTTGTCCAGGGTCACAGACATCTCCAAGACTGGCTTTCACCTGCAAAGCTAGGAGTGGGCAGAGTGGTTTTGGACAGTGGCTGAATTCTTAGGTACTGCCTGATGCCAGCAGCTGAAGGACAAAGCCTGATTCTGAGGAAACACTTGCAGGAGGACCTGCTTTCCCTGACCCGTGACTACCCTGGCCATGCTAGGAGAGCAACTTGAAACTCTAAGCAACTAAAATGTACTAAATACAGTCCTGTCAGATAGGAATCTTTATTCCAAGCAGAGGTTACCTGGAGGGTGAGCAGCTCGGGGCAAATTAACATTACTGAAATAATAGAGTGAGCTTAAACCCGTTTCTATTCATCTGGCAAGTGCTTTCATGCTAATAATGGAAAGGGCAGCAGTATTATGTAGTAATGGGCCTCCTTTCCATTGTTCTGTGAAACTGCACTTCATTAAATGGCAACCTTTCTCCTGGCCCTAAATAGTAAACTATACCAGTAGCAATATAAAAGCACTTCAATATTTTATAACAGCTAAGGCTGCCTGCTATCTATAATTACAGTCAATACTTGGGCTGGAGGGAAATGCCTTAATTTTCTTAATGTTTCATGCATGGAAAAACAATCAGGCTTTTCCTGTATTTGTAATTGCATTGGCTGGCTCTAGATGAGTGTGCTTTTCCAAATTATTACCAGGCCCTGGCAAAGGTAGCATTGAAGTAAAACCTTCTTGCAACCGAATGATACGTCTTGTTGCAGCCTGCTTGTGCAATGGCCTACCTCAAGTCCCATTTGTCTTTCAGGTTACTAGCTCCACGTTCAAAGACGTTAAACCTTGATTAAATTCTGCCTGGAAAGCAATGAGCCTGGGAGCTTTGTGTAGTCCAACCCTGACAAGTACCAGATGTGTGGCGTGCCATCCCCCACACCCATCTGGTTCTGCTGGGAAAGGGAAAATAGAAGTCTGAGATTTTGGGATGGAGAACAACTTTGCTCAGCTAATGAAATTACAATTCATTAGCTGAAAGACAGGAAAACGAGGAAGAAGCTGTAAATTGTAGGGATCTTTCTATTCTCCTATGGGTCATCTTGCTGTTCCTTAGGAAAAGAATGTCAGGGCTGTGAGAGCTCAGGCCACATAAACTCCTGAAGAAAGGGAATTGAAGCTTGCTCATGTGTGCATGGAGGTTGGGTTCATGGCGTGCAGTCCCTGTCCCTGGACAGCGATGAGAGATCCTACCAGGATCAGATGGAAGCCAAGAGGAAGCTTTGGTAGTTAAAAGGCAAATAAATCAAAGGGAAAGCGTTTTCTGGCTGATGCTGCTTGGATCATGGCAGTTGGGAAAAGACACAGTGGGCTGTGACCCTCCGACTTTGTTAGTTCTGTCCCCAAAAGCCCTATCAGAGATGTAGTAAATATCACTTCCAGGTCCTTTCCAAGCAGATTGGGCAGGTACGCTGCTTGGCTTTCCCAGGGAGACCCCCAGCCTACAAAATCATAAATTATGTTGTGGTTCCATAATTCAAAGGCTTTTGACTGTGTACGACAGGGGAATTACATCCACAGACAGCTGTCCTCTGTTGATGTCCCCCCTAATATCTCTCCCAAAGGCTAGCAGGCATGTGAGCGTTTGTGATGTCCTCTGTCCTTGTGCTTAAGGTTGCTTCTAGCTGACCCAGACCTGATCCATGCTGTGGAGTCCTAGATAGGAAATCACGGATGCAGCCACACTGATCCACTGTGCACAAGCGGCTAGAAAGATGGGGCATCTACATCCTATGGGTTGCCTGGACACCAAAGAACCCATCACTTGGACAGTATGCCTGCTGGGTTAAAGTGCAGAACAATCTGACACTTGCACAGAAAAGCTATGCTTGTAGATAGGTATTGTGTTAGGTAAGTGCATGTGACTTACCTTTAAGGAATTTTCCCCATCCTTTGTTCATTATTGTCATTGCTGTGTTCCCGCAGCACTGGTAGGGTAGTCAAATAGGGAGAGATGATTTCATCACGGCTGATACCCTGATACACTGCCAAAATAGCCATAGCGTTGCTGAAGCCCTGCTGTGAGCCTGGTTTGGTTACCACAGACCGATGCCTGAGCACATGAAAAGTAACGGAGCTGATGCATAGGTAGCTCTGACTCTGGGCCCTGAGCTGTGTGGTCTGTCAGGACTAGGATGCTGTAGGGCTGAGCTTTCCACTCTTGAAGAGATATGGTCGTCATTGGAACAGCTGCAGGTTTGGGGTGTGCTGGCAAAGAAGGTGAGTGAAGGAGGTGCTTGCTGCCACTGAGCCTCAACAAAAGCTTTGCAGCTGCGTTCCCTGTGCTGGTGGCTATGAATGCTGGGGTGAAGGCTAGAAGAGAAAACCCTGCACCCTACCTGAAGGAGAGGCTTGGCAAAGTGAGGCAGCATCTCTAGCAAGGTTTTGGGGATGGGCAGGTGAAGAAGGGTCTTCCCGTGGAGGCTATGGCTCCGCAGCATGTCATCTGCTCCCCACAGTTGCTGTATTTCTGTCCACAACTTGCCATCTCCTTTTCTCTCCCAGGAATGCAGGGCAACGCCTCAGCATTACTTAATAGCAGTCCCACCCTAGGTGCAGCTCCTCACGCTCTTTGCACACAGCTTGGTGCAATGCAGGCAGGCACTTGGCTCTGGCTGGGCTGGGGACCAGGCTACTGGGCTGCTCCAGGGCTCACTGCTGAATCCTTTCCATAAGCAGCTCTCCTGTCCCTTCTCCAAAGATTTAAACAAACAAACAAACAAAAAAAAAAAAACAGTGCCTTTATCTCCTCCTCAGAGGTAGGACCTTATCTCCTGTCCATTCTCAGGAGACATTTTGGGGCCAATAAACACAGGCATTTACCTCCAGGTGAATGCACCAGTCTTGTTTCCCTCTGCTCTCACAGCTCTCTGCCTGCCACTGGTTTCTGAACTCCAGCTGGCTTCAGTACAGATTTGAGCCCAGACTTTTAGGAGGGAGGACATCACCATGTAGGCTATTGCAAATCTCCCAGGATTTTGTGCTCCCTTCCCTGTAGATTTGGGAACGACGAGGAATCTGTCTACCTACTGTTTGGATTATCCCCTGGTTATACTTTGTCCATTTCCGTTTAATATACTACAAGTTGATTTTATACCTTGGTCATTGAGAGGCTGGTGGAAGTCTCCATTTTCACAGGAACTGGATTTACAGCTAGATAAGTACGTTTACTCGTCTTAACAACTTTTTTTGTTTATTTGGTTCTCCTGCCCCCTTTTCTTACCCATTTCAATAAAGTGTCTCTGCTCAGAGAAGAGTCTTTCTCTAGAAAAAACACTGAAGTCTTGGTAGGATGCTCAGGAGGCTGTGCTCCAATGTGCTTGTGGTCACAACCGGTACCCCAAGTCTAGCACAGGAGGTGCTCCAAGGAAGAGAAAGGCAGAACTGCCAGAAAAGGGGAAAGCATTCATTGGAAAGGAAATAATAAAATTAAATAAGCAAAAACGTAACCCTGCTGTCAGAGAAATTGGCGTTCCCACTTTGCAGCAAATTTGAACAAGATGACTGCCAGTAACTCAGACAAGGAGAGGAACTCAGCAGTCACATGTTCTGGGAAGAATTCCCACACGTGTGAGGGGGGAAAAAACCTGCCACAAGCATGGTCTGGTGTTACAACTCAGCTGTAGAGCCATTAGCACTGGAGCAAATCCAAGTGGCCTTTGGCACAGGAAAAAAATAGAGGAAAAATAAAATCAAAGCTCTTAATCCAGCATCACTCCACGGTGTTTAAAGTAGAGCCCAATAGCACCAAGAGTAAATTATCATAGAGAAACACAGTTGTCTAATCACTTCCATGGCGTTGTGAGAGTGAATGCCAGTTTTGTCAACCTCCTTCACACAAAATGTTGCATATCCGTCAGCTTTCATCTTCCTTGACAGCCAGGTCACATTTGACAATTCCTCCTCTAAATGAACGTCCCCATATTTTCCTTTGCAAATGAGAGGGTTTGGTGTTTCTGCTGTGATTAATAGAAACCATTGTCTCTCTCATAACCCTTAGCTTCGTTTTGGGCTTTTTCTGTAACAAAAGACTTTATTGGAGCTGAAACATGTAATTTTGCAAACTCCTACACAGCCATAAAGCACGCAGACATGCATTATATCTGATATACGCGGTGAAGCTATGAGCCGCACTCAGCTGGTTTGGTAAAACAAAGGCGTAGTGGTAGGGGCAACAGGGAAGAGCTTGTTTTGCTCTGGGGGACGCTAGGGCAATGTGCTTTGAACCAGGCTGTGAAATTATTTCTTTTTATCTGCATTGGCCATGCAGTCACAGCTAGGATAACGCAGTCAGATGGAGAAGTCCTTCCCCATCGTAGCTGCTTGCGTGCTGCTTGGCCTTTGGTGATACAGGAATGTGTCCCTTGCAGCTGTCCAGGGAAGAACAAGGGACAAAAAAAAACTATTTGGGCCCACCAGTGATGCCTTTTAATGGGGAGATGCCTTGCTGTAGGGCTGGGGAGGTTGCTCCCACTTGGAGAAGGACGGATTATGGGCCCAGTGTCTCTGGACTGGTCACCTCCAAAGCGGATAGCAAATCCCCATCCTGTTTCCTCAGAATACGGTTAGAAGGGCCCTTTGCATTCAGCTCCTGCAGCCTCGCAGCCCAGGACACGCGCTGTCAGCACTGTCTGACTTGGCCTGCTTCCCTCCTTGTTTTCTTCCACTTTTTCTAATTTTTCATGCCACGTTTTTGTGCCAGCTACCCAGCCTACACTGGGAGCCATCCAGGCAGCCCCTGTTTCTGCACGCCTCTCCCGCGGTCTGGCTCATGCGTTCTGCTACGTTCAAGACTGGCTTGCTCTCGATGCTCTTCAGGGCTCTTGACCCTGGGTGGGAGGGTGCTAATTCATTCAGAGAAAGCAGAAATGCACAGAGAAATATTGAACATTTAGGCCAAAACACGGTAGTCCCCTCCCCCTCAGATGTGGTTCTAAACCCATAAAAAATTCCAGACCTTGTGATAGGTTGTGAGCAAATATTTCATGAAATGAGAGTTGGGAAGGTTTCGGTGTTGCGAAGAATAACTACACCTTCTTGCTCTGGCTGACTGAAGAGCAGTCAGGACAGACTGATGCAACTTCTCCTCTCAGTATTTTCCTTGTAAAAGGTGTCCAGACGTGCTCAGAGAGACCGTATGCCATACCAACCCCTATATCCCCCTGAAATAAACAGGATGGCGTTATATTTCTTGTTAAGTGATGGGATGCAGAAGAACAGAAGGCTGTAAAACTTCATTGTTTAGTCACCAAAAAAAAAATCAGTACAAGAAGACCTACAGGAATTCTCAAATTCAGCTCATATTCGCACATACTGGCTGGGCAGAGGATGAAGGGACAAAATAACTAAGAGATGTCAGAGAATTTCTCACATGAAAAGGTTTGATGGGGGGAGAGGGGACATTCAAAGCGAATTTTCCTGCCTTGAAGACAGACAGCTGAGATAGGATAACAAATGATCTTGCCATCTTTTCCTAGTTTAAGACCATCCATGACACGGAAAATTAGACCCGATGTCATTTACACGCATGGGCTGCGTGCCAGCCACTGAAGCTGGGGCAGGAAGCAACACCAGTGCAAAGGCTGCCTTCAGCCTAGCCAAAAGCACTTTCATTTGCAGAATAGCCTAATTTTGCTCTTGGAAGTCTTCCTACTTCCCACCTCCCCATTTCAGTTACTGAGTCCAAGAACTGGTTATTTGGAAAATTCTAGTTTTTCCTCTGCAGATTGGATTGGGATCTCGTTGCGTTCAGGTTCCCTTTTGCTTCCTTGATGTCACGTTTTGATCTCAAGCAACGGTAAATTTCCTGTTCATCTAAATGTCTAGAAGCCCCTTGAAGAGGAAAAAATGTTTCCTGTGGGAAAAATCAACCCTCCTTTGAAGTTATTACAAAGGTTGAGAAGGGGTTTCAAGTATTCTTCTGAAACAGAAAAAACAGAATTTTCTTTTGGGTACTTTGGGAATAGAAGTGGGAAAAAAAAAAAAGGAAAAAAAAAACTTTGAGCAAGTGTTCCTTTAATATCCTTTTTTTCCTTTTTTTTTTGTCGTTCTTGGAAGAGGTTTTGTACAAATGTGAAAATTAATTAGGATGCAGAATGTAGGATCTTGTTTATGCGAACATATTTGTTGAAAGTTTATAAGGGCTGAATATTGCAGTAATTGATGCGTGCTTGTATTTCAGTTTTTCATGGGTGCCATCTGGTCCAGATAAGTTGCTCTGTTGTTTTATGTGTCGTAGTGTGGTTGGTTTGTGGTTTTTTTTTTTTCTTTTTTCTTTTTTCTTATGATTTAGTGCTTACTGTTTTGGGGAGGGGGAGGGAGGGCGAGAGAGGGAAGTGTGGACAAGTTGGAGGAGGGATGAAATATCTGTGAAAGCATAAGAACGGGATCAGTCCTCAAGAATTCGGTTTGTATCTGAACATACGTGCTTTACATTAGGGACTGGCAGCACGTGACTAGAGGGATGGATAGATTTACGCAGATTTCTGAACGGTAGGCAGCTAATGTCGGGGAGGAGGGAGAATATCTGCAGAGCTGGTACTGGAAAATGTGCATTTTTTAATCCCCTACAAAAACGGACAGCATTTTTGTAGCTACAAATAGGATGCGTAGAGGGAGAATTGAATTATTCCTGGAAAGGCCATATCTGGACCACGTGCCTATTCTGCTGAACGTGCTGCTCGTGATGCTTCCCGCCCCTCAGGAAGCAATGTGTTTGTGGGCAGTGACCTTTCTTTCTGCTCTCCCTTGTCCTGGTGTGAAGGAGGAGTAAGGCACTGCCTGAAATCCAGACCAAGGGGTTCCAGCTCTTACGTGCTCTGGGTGTTTTCTTTCTGAGGGCTGAGTCCCCTTCCTGCTAGCAGGGCACTTTTCCTTCACGAGAAGGACCTTGTTTAGTCCATCAGTACCATGGGCATCTCCGTGTTTGTGTGATGTTCTGGGTCCTGTTTCCATGCTTCTCCTTCACCAACTAACTGCCAGCCCAGGACGGGGCTGTCGGAGTGGTTTCCATCTCCTTGCTGGCAGACTTTCCCCCCACCTCCCAGGTCCTCATCAGCAAGCATTGACCCCGTGTTTGGGCCATCCGTTCCCGTCTCGCTCCACACTGGCAGCAGCAGATCGATTGCAAAACTGATTTCTCTTCCACAGAAATAAACTTCTCCCCCCATCGTGGCCTGAGGGACAGCTGTGCTACTGCAGAGACAGCGGGGGCTAGTCCAGGGCTGTGGGGACCCTGCTGAGTGTTCCTCTCTTCCGTCTGGCCAACAATTTTTAATATACATATGGGAGATTAATTTTATTTCAGGTTTCCCTGCCAGATAGGGCTGAAATCAGCTAATGGACTAAAAAGTGATCAGAGGGTCTGAAATGACCGTGCTTATGGAGCCAGGCAAAGAGCAGCATCTTGGGCAAGTTGTAAATGGCTGCAGCTTGCTAACCTGATAACGTTATATTGAATGTTCCTTTGCAGCAGTGGTTAAGGTTCCAAAATGCTCTTGGCTCTTCTCTGCAGACGAGAAGAAAGGGTTGCTTAATCAAAAGATTAAGATGCCATGAGTAGGCTTGTGTTCATAACGCAGAAAAATGTCGGTGTGTGGAGGAGTGTACGTTGCTTTGCAGGCACAAAGATTATTTGGTAGGCTGTGTTTTTGGGATGGCTCTTCTTAGATATTGGAGCCATTTTAAATCCCACACATCTGCATAACAGAAGAGGAGATGTTTTAAATTGATGAGAAAGAGGCAAAGCTTTGATAGGTAACCCCAGGTGGAAAGTCTGTAGGGTCATAAATTCTACTCTGAGCAGAGCTGGTTGGGAATAGTTTGGCCTTCCTGAGAGATGGAAAAGAACAACCTTTTAAAAATCAGTATTTCCCATAGGATCTTTCTGTTAAAAATAAAATAAAATAAAGTAGAAAATTCAGAGAAAACGACACATTCTCTTCAGTGGGCTGGGCTCACGCACCAAGTGGTACCTCCCATGATGTCTTGTCTCAGGGTAGAAGGATGTGATATATCCTGGACTACAGAGCACTTAGGACAAAACTAATGATTAAAACATTGGGGTGATCTGAATGAGAGAAATTCCCCCTTTTTTTTTTCTTCTTTTCTTCCTCTTTTTTTTTTTTCCTTTTCCCCCCAAGCCTATCTGGAGGAACTGACTGAGGAGAGAAACAAAGTTTTCCTTCCGTAAGTGACGCCGAGTCGTTTCTCTGTTGGATGATGAGGCAGAAACTCAATTACGGCAGAAGACAGGCTGTGATGAGGTTTATCTGGCAGCATAAATACCTTTCATAGTTGGAGATCCAAGGTCCAAGAACAGATTGGACTAGAAACTGGACTTTAAATCAGCCCTTCCCCTCCAGGTATTCCCAGTGTCTCGGTGGCCATTTATAACTTCCATCTGGTAATTTACCAGCGCTCTGCTCAGGGTGAAACCCATCCATTTTCTGTGTTTATTCCTGGTTGGCTTCAGAGTGTCCTGCCAAATGTAGGAGTTGGCTGTCTGCTTTGGC
Organism: Heteronetta atricapilla; assembly: GCA_011075105.1. Classification (NCBI taxonomy): domain Eukaryota; kingdom Metazoa; phylum Chordata; class Aves; order Anseriformes; family Anatidae; genus Heteronetta; species Heteronetta atricapilla. The sequence goes on from CM021733.1 coordinate 12,078,638, forward strand.
TGCCCAGAAAGCAGTTTATTGGTGTAGAGGAGAGCTTAAAGGCTTGGATGGTGCTGTCTTTTGTGTTATGCTTACCTTGTGTTGGCTGCAAAGGGCACACAATCAGCCCTGCATCCTTTGTTGGCCATCTGATGAAAGGCTGTATGCAGGACTCTGGGACTTCCCAAAAGGCCTGCGCAGGAGGAAACTTGTTCCTATGGCATTAATCCCTTTACATTAAAGTCTAACCTCGGCTGTGTATCTAGGCAGATCTGTTGATCTTAGCTGTGTTTTTTGTTTGTTCTTTCCCTGCCCCTCTACCACCCAGGGCCCAGAATGGTCTTGGCTATAGCGCTTCCTAACCCTTCCATAGTATTAAATGTCAAGAAGAGCAAAAACCAATGCTCTTCTCTCACATGTTTAATGCCCCCTAACTGCCAAGGCTAAGACCACAGAGCTGCTTCTTCCATTTGTTACATAAATATCTTCAGTGAGCAGACAGCTTTGCCACGGTTTCCTGTCCTGCACGTTGCCCTGCTGGTGAATCAGAGGCTGGTCTCCATGAAGAAAAAAATAAAACTTTCTGAAATATTTCTCCTAGTCCCTGGGAAAAAAAAAAAAAAAAAAAAAAAAAAAAAAAGGAGACTGAAAATCAAATACCATTGATCAACTGGCTCGATATTAGGAAAAATCTTACACGGCAATTTTAATGAGTTTCAGCAATGAATTCTCTGCTCAGCTTTTGCCAAATGCTCCAGCTCTTTTTCAAGTAGCATTGTGTTGACAAGTAAAAAGTGTACGTAATTGCTTTGCTGAATCAAAGCTCTGAGGGCTTTAATCTTTCATGCAGAGATCATCTGCAGCGTTCCCGGCCCTAAGGATGCCAAGAAGATACAGGTGATGACCACTCTGCCGTGTCCAAAATGCCTTTCTGTTTGAAGTGACTGTGTCTCTAACTCAGGCTGGTGTGCTGGGTCACCCAGGAGTGCAAATTCACAGCCTGGGGGTGAAGCTTGTGCTGGTATGCCAGGCTGATTATTGATGTGGCTATGGCAGTAACCCCTCTGTTCTTACAGCAGTGTTGGGGTGGACAGGTGCGGACAGGAAGCCCTTTGTCTACGGCAGATTAACCCAAAACACATCGTGAGTTAAAGCTCTGGGACACTAACTAAACAGTAAGGTCAATTTATTTGGAGTACTGTGCAACCTTGGTCGTGCTGTTATCTAATAGGGCTGCTGAAGGGGGCTGCTGGCTGGGGTGTGGGGGAATTGCACAGTGCACATGTTCTTTGACAGCAGTTTTGGAAAGAAAGGGAGGAGTTCTGGAAAAAATGCCTTGCAGAAATTCTTAAAGCGCTCAGTCCGTTTTTTGAGAAGAAGATCAAAAAGCAGCTTGATTACAGGGCTTCAGAGCTTCATAGGGAAGAAATAGCAGGTATTAAGAGCTTTATATTAATCTATCGGAGAAAACCTTAACAGAAAACAATGACAACCAAAAAAGTTCATATGAGAAATTAAGCATGTTTTCTGGCAGGGAGGGAGACAAAGTCTCTTTTTGTGGGTGCATTCAAGTCCAGATTCGTGCCTGTCTGGGGGAGGTGAGGGAATCTTAAACTAGCTGGCCTAAGCATCATAGCTGGTACTGTGCAGAGAGGTCAGGGCTTAAAAGGTGTGTCTTCCTTCACGGGGAGGCACTCGGGAAGAGTCATATCCCATCCCTGGCACAGATTTTTTCTGTGCCATTGGTCAAGTTACCTGACCTCGTTATGGTATTGAGCTGAGAGCCTATGGGGGCCAGAGACAGTCTGTTGGGCTCTATGCTGCAGTAAAAGACCCTGATTTTGTGTCCAGGTTGCCCCAAATGTGAACCCTAGAAAAGACGTATTTGGGTTTTGTCAGTTCATTCCCAAATGTTCATCATTCCACCAACAATAGGATAAGGAATGTGATGGATTAAGGGGTTACGTTGGTATAAAAAGAAATAATTGAAGTCCTAAACCGCACTCATTTTTAACTTTCTCCATCTAGATAAGTCAGTAAAGGAAGGCAGGGGAAATCCACATCTCTGAGTGTGAATGGATGGGAGCTGTTGTTTCAAACCCATCCTTGGGACGGGGCAGAGGTGGTGTGTGATGCCTGGAAAGCAGCTCTCCCATCCCATGCCCTGTTGCTAACAGCTCGCTCTACACAGGCAGCCTCACGAGTGGGAGGAAACAAAATCCTTCTAATGGGAAGCTTCTCCTCACTCCAAGAACAGATTGTACTCACTCTTGTTATACCTGCTGGAGCCAAGTAAAACCTGCTGGAGCAACACAGCCATTGCTGAACTGTGTGCTGTGTTCCAGCTTTTGGAAAGCAGTCGTTGCCCACAGCAAAGAAACTCTTGGCGTCCTGCTGCCTTTGCTCCAAGAAGGGGCTGGCATGGCCAAAGGGATGTTCTAGACTTCTGTGCTCAGTATCAAGTGGCCCTGGATGGAGCTTATCTTGGTCAGCGTTTGGGAAGGTCCCTGGAAACTGTCTCCTCCCCAAAGCATTCTTCCTCCTGACTTTGTCACCTGGCTTGTGCCCTCGAGCAAGGAGGGCTCATACCTTTACTCTGAGAGTTGTTTTTAGGAAGTTTTGGAGCTCTTAGAATCCATATTATCTGCATAAAATAGACTGCCATTTAAGAAAGAGAGAGAGAACTATTAATCTAGAAAGTTTCACCACTTCAGAAATCTTTGTCTTGTAACTATTGGAAACACGGGCAGAGCCATACCGCAGTCAGCTAATTTTTTCCATTGCTTTTGAGAAAAATAATGAGCTAATTAAGCAATCTTCCCCTTGGTCATGACATTGCTGTTTTGCAGCATGAACCTCTTTCTGGTATGTAGGATACGTTATTTCTGATGAAATCTGTTAAGCTCAGTACATATTTATTGTCAGATAGACCTTCAAATTAGTTGGAAAAAGTAATTGGACAGGTGTGCCTAATTTTTGGCAGCCAAACCTCTTGGTCTGAGTTACCAAGAAACAGAGATGCTGCAGAAAGCCATCTAGGTCTCTGCGTCTCCTTTGACTGTAACAAAGATCTCTGGTGTTTTTTGTGCTTTTCTTCAAGACTTTTCTCTCTTTTTCTTTCCTTGCCGCTCCCCCAATACAGCTTCTCAGTAGTCTAGCTGTCCTTAAAGAATTCCTTTATTTCTTTATTATTTTTTTTTTCACAGAAGCCCTAAGAAGATTTTGAGAGGCATTGTATTCAGTTACAATCACATCTCAATTCTTCTCGTAGAGAAGACATGCATGCAAAAAAGATCTCCGCTGTCCATTAAAGACCAATGCTTTGCTTTCCCATCTCCTTGGATATTCGTCCATTGGGTTACTCTGAAAAATTAAGGAGGAATTTTTTGAATACATCAACACGCATCTTAATCTGTATGACATTTATTTGTTTGGAGCTCTTTTCATTGCTACTGTTTATCTTGGAGGATTTCAAGATTTGGCTAGACAAAGCCATGACTGACTTGATCCTGTCCTGCTCAAAGACAAGGTAGGTCTGCAGACCTCCAAAGGTCCCCACCAAGTCACATATAGGCAAAAGAGTCATAGGATGTCAGCAGTGAGGATTTAAAGCTGGATGCCATGATCAGACATTGCTGGAAACGGACTGAAAAGGGTTGTTCTTTATCATCCTCAACATCTACAGCCTTTAAAGGCTTTTGAGGCTGCTTATATGTTCAGTAATAGTCCACCTTAGATAAGCTATACAGACCATTTTTTTATATCTATCATTCAGTGGCACATCAAAACATAAGAGTCTGACTTCTGACAGCACCTGTGGGTGAGACAGTTTTCCTTTCAAGTTAGCCCAAGTTCTTTTCAAAAGTTCTTTTCTCATCATCAGGCTGTCCAGGCAGCATTGTCTGAGCTACAGATAACAGATACATGCTTTGCAGCGCCCAGGAGGGGCAACGGTTGCATTAAATGAATTACAACTCTAGTCTAATAAGCATTACACATTACAACATAGGGAACGAACACAAAGAAGCAAATCCTGGGAAAGGAAAACATGTCAGAATGTGTGCTGATATTTTTACCTTAGAGTTTCTCAGCCCTTCTCGCTAGGAGGACCACCTCTCCTTATTTGTATTTTCTCCCCTTTTGATTTGTTTGTTTGTTTGCCTGAATGGATGGGAATCTGTCTGCGTATTTTTAAGATATACATCCGTCTCTCCGGGATGTCCTCTCAATAACTTACTGATTAGCAGCAGGGCACAGGTGTATGTGTGGGGGGAGACAGCTGATAGTAGAGGAGCTCGAACCTGTGACATCCTTTCTGACATCTTTTTTCTTCAAATTATGTTAGGGAATCAGGCAGATTTCGAAATGTCTTAAAATATTAATGTAGCATAAGCGAGAACCGAGTAGGTGGGGATTCAACTACTCCAATGCCAGCAACCAGAATAAAACAGATTAACTCTGAGGATTTGTCAGAAAAATGTCAGCTTTTCTATATTTTCTTGTTAGTGCATTTAAAAAAAAAAAAATAAAAGGAGATGAGGAAGCAAGATTCTCTCCTTACTGCCCGACAGCAAAGCTTGTCAGACTGTTTAAAGGGAAGGGCTGCTCACCTTCCAAAAGGCCTCCTACAGTACTACTCTGACAGTTTTCATTTACAGCTGATACAAATTAGACAAAACCTTTAATGGCCCTTTCTGACTTTTATTTTCTCTTTTATTGATTTTTGTTTTGTGTGGCAGCATGCTGAAGCAAACGCACAACAGTTTCATGGCCACTGTTTGACGTTTTTGTCTACTGGTGGAGAATGGGACTCGAGCCAAGAAAACTGTTCTTTGAAGGCAGGGATCAAAGGGATCCCACTGCACATACTGATATTATTTTCATTGTTTTGAAGAGACTGCAGGGAAGGGTTATGTGTAGGCTCAGAGTCACGGTGGATCAGGTCATAGTAGATCAAACTGCTCTGCAGTGGCAGTAGGCAGTGTATGGGCAGTGGTCCTGAGCAGATGGTAAAGCTCAGAAGGCTCGTCAGGCTCAATGGCACGAAATTCAGAGGCTTGCAGGTGATGTTTCTGAGAGGGTTGGTATCGGGGTTGATATTGTTTATCTCCTTTACTGATGGTTTGGATGACTGGGCGATGTATCTCAAAGCGTGACAGTACCCAACGCGAACACAAGTGGTGTGCTGGAGGACCGGACTGCCTTTCAGATACTCAGTGACAGCAATGACAGATAGCTGTTTGTGGTGATTTCAGGCTCCAGGATCATTTCTCAGGAGCAAATCTGGAGCTCTGCAGCTGGGTGTGTGATAACTGTCTTGGCACAGCACCGCACGTAACTTCCCTGCAAAAAGTTTAATTTAGTCTGTAGCTTTTAGGACATGCAGGAACATCTCCATTTGACGCGGTTTTCAAACAGCACACCTTGTCAGGGAGTTTCCAGTAGCACCTTAATGCATTTTCATGGAAGAATATCTTCATGAATTAAAGATTTCCATGGGATTTTTTTTCTTCTGTTTAAAATTTCTGGGCTTTCCTCAACAAGATCTGGTTGGTTTCTTTAGTACCATTACTTTCAAAATAACATTTCTCTTTCCTTGCTTCTTTCTTTCCTTCCCCTCCAGTTTCTTTTCCATTTTTTCCCCACTCCTGCACTATTAAAAAATAAATATATAAATAAAAGGGTCAGGGGAGAGACAAGAACACCACTTCCCGGTGAATTCTCTTCCAAACACTTTCCAGTTACTGTGCCGGGAACTGATGATCTGCTGGTTGTCCACTGTCTGCCTTCTGTTTCTTCCTTTATTTTTTGTTAGTACTTCCTTGTAGTATTTATTGAGAATGAGCTGAAGTAGCATAGGATGGGCTTTTAAAAGTGATAGGTCATAGTCTTTGTTTTACTAAGAAACTAAAAATGTTCCAGGCCTGAGGTGCTATGATAAATAATAAGAGAATTCCCTCTGTGTAGGTAGTTGAAAACACCATATGTCACCTCACTATATTTGTCCTAGTGGTTATTTCTTCTCCTCTTTTTCTTTTTTTTTTTTTTTTTTCTATTTCCTTTTCTTTTTCGTTTTCTCTTTTCCACAGCTGGAAAATGTTACAGTATTACTAGGTAATTTAATTTAATTAATAGGAAATCATCAGCACTTTTTCACAGTGAGTCCAAAGAAGCGTATCCCACCTTGGGATTTCTGTAGAAAAGACAGAACACAACAGCACCAACAGTGCACAAGACTTCATCCTATAATGCTGGGGCCAAATCTAGAGATCTGACATTTGAAAATGGTTGGGCTTGGTGGAAAGCTCCAGCCCGTAATCTGTAATCCATGGAGCAAGTTGTATTACGTGATGGAAACAGTTCCTGGCCATAACCACCAGCGCTAATGGAAACTCTTCTTCAGTAGATGTGGCACAGCATGGGAGCCCAGGCCTGTGGTTGAATTCAGGCAGGGAAATGGAAGAAGAAATACAAGTGCAGAGAGCTGTTTCACAAAGCCATGGGCCATGCAGAAGTTAGGCAGACCCAAACATCACTGTCATTCTGCTTTAAGTCCTAGTTCTTGCAAACCATCAGTGGTGTAATTAAAACAAAAAACCAGCCAGCTTTAAACACGGTGAAATTGCCTTGGATTTTCTTAAATTCTGCAGTTTTTATTTTTTTTTAAGATGAAAGAAGAAGTTACAGCTTAGTGTGAGAATTTGTTTTGCCCCAAATTAGTAAGATATCTACAGCTTGGTGAAGATGCCTGAGCATACAGTTTCTGCTATTCTTTTCTCTTGTTGTCCCTGGCAGTACAATTTGTTCCCCCAGCCTTTCCCATGTGGCAGATTTCCAGGTGCTATCTGTTTCATTTTCTTTGTAGGCGAAGGGATGCAAGCCTGGCCTCTGTGCTAGTTATTGCTGAAAACCAAGGAATGGGGGCATCCTGTACCAGTAGAGGAAAAATATTAATAGTCAGCACCAGTATTAATAGTGGCCATTGTTACAGCAGTGACAAGGTAGACCCAAGTGCTTCATTAGCTCAGTGACAACAGCCCCTCGACTGCAGAGACTGGGATGCTGAAGTAGTTACCTACACAAGAGGTCCTGCCTCCATGGGGCCAGCAAGTTGGCTGCCAAAGACACTTTTGGTTTCTTTTTCTCTGTTCGAGCCTGAAACTCTGGCAGGAATAATTTGTGAGATAGGGTAATTGGAAGACAATACTTCTTACTTATTAATGTGTTCCTGCTTAGCTTGGTACCAGCTACTCTATGACTCAGTGACTGAATCAAGGGTGGCTCTACCAGGCCAGTCCATCCTGAAATAAGGCAAAGCAGGTTTCAGCTGGCCTATTTTTTGGATTCCAGCCTCATGCTAGTCCTCGCACGCCTGCTATCTCTAAAAGAAATGACTACTACAGGCTCTGACCCTTGCTCATGGCTTTTTTTGCTGACAATATACGTGCGCTAATAATAGGCAGAAAAGCCTTTTCTTCCTGTTTGTAATGATCCAGTTCTTTTGTAGCGCCTTCAGAGTTAGCTGGGTTTGACACCAGAGGCAATAGACTCAAATCACAACCCACTTGGACAATGGAGTTTAGATTGAAAAGAGCCTTTTCAAAAGGTAGACTTGTTAGAGACAAAAATAATTGCCAAAAAAAAAAAAACCCACTTTGGAATGGAATTGAAATTTCTGTTTCAATTTTGCTTTTGAAAGTTGTAAACATCTGACATTTTCCTACGGAATGTTAGAAGACAGATGATCCTGGGGCAGGATGTGCAAGTTTTCACAACATCCTCAACTTTAGAAATATTAGAGATGAAAGGAAAAAACAACTTAGCTGCTTTCTGCTGCTTGGTAAGTCAAAGAAGCAAAAAGACCCCAAAAAAATACAAAACAAAGAAAGAAACAACAAAACACACACAAACCTCCTAAAGTTTCAAACCTAAAGATGAGCAAAACTTTTCAGGAGTTAAAAATGGAGAAAATGATGATTCATACTCTTCAAGGTGTGCTCTCTCTGAAATCTGGAAATTGTGATATTTTTATGGTTTCAAATTCTACAAAAGGATAAAGAAATGAAAATTCATAAACTTAGAGCACAATTTCTCATTTTCAGCATGCTTTCTTTTTCTTCTTTTTTTTTAAATAAAATTGCTAGCCTTAAGCATCTCTTCTGATGTGTTTAGTGTCAGCACCCACAAGGTAATTTCACAGGCTTCTCTTGGTGTTGGTTACCCACTGCAGGGGAAAGTACCTGGTTATCTCTGCCCTTATTGCCTTCTGGTCCTGTGGAGTCCAGCCCTAGGAGCAGCTGCAGATGCTTGAAGGGAATTAATGGAGAGGATGACTGTGACAGACTTTATTACAAGGGTAACAGCCAGAAACCGTGGTGCTCGAAATTCAGGTTTGGCAGTAGGAAAAGCCCTGGCCTGGGGTGGTGCAGCCTTCAGAGATATGGGGGATCTCTGTCCTCGGAGATTTCCAAAGACCCTTCCCACCAGTGCGCATCATGCTGCGAGTCAGAGGTCTGGAATAAGGCAGTGCAGGCCGTGACCATGCCGCGCACTTCACAGAACCACAGCCATCCACTCATGGCCCAGCTGTTGTGTTGTGTCGTATTCTGCCACTTACAGATTGCTCAGGCACTGCCCAACACCACACAGTTTCCTTCCCTCTGATCCCTGCACGCACTGAAAGGCTCTCCCAAAAGCGCATTTCTCCCTGAGCTGGTACTTTGTAGAGTAAACCTAGGCAGTTTTCCCTCACCTCTGGCTAGGCTGCGTGCACCGAGTCCTTCTCGTCTCCTTCGTGCAGTGGCCTTTCTGCCCCCATGCACCTCATGATTTGCTCTGTACTACATGCCTGATGAGGACCGTAAGCAATGGTGCCCGTGTGCCAGGACACTGGTAGGTGTGTACAGCAAATAGCTCCATCCGTTCACCCTATACCTACCTGCACCGAATGGGTGTACCTGACTCATACAGCCAGAGCTCCCTTCCCTGCTGCCTCCAGCCCCTACAGCTCCCTTCCCGTAGGAGCTGTGCTTGTTAATACCTGAAAACACTGGATTTTGTTCTGCGTTTTGTGCCTCAAAGCTCCTTTTCCTCCCAGTTTTTCCCGTCACTCCAAGCTTCAAAGTTATCGCGACCTTTCTGCTTTCCATCCTTCGTCTTGCAGAAGCCTTTAACTTTGTATCGTCACCAAAACTGATTGCAGCAGCTTTTGTGCCAAGATCAGTAATGACTAATAAGCTGTATTGTTGCTCCAGCTCATACATTTTCCTCCTTCATCTTGGCAAGTGTTTGGGGTGGATCTGAGACTCATCGTTCAGCATGGAGCTTTGCGCTGTGGAAGATAAAAGGGAGGAATGGCAGGGGATTTTCAGGGAGTTAGCACTGTCCCGTGTCCTCGCCAGCTCGGTCCCTGTCTTGTACAAATAAAATGCAGGTGCAACGCATGCCTTGTGGATGTGCCGTGTGGGATGGAGCACCGTCCATGCCACCCAAGCATGGGCACTGAGATAAGATAGTCAGCCTCACAGCCTTTTATCTTGTGGCAGCTGAGCACAGAAGCTGAGAGCACCTACAAATACGGGGAGTCTCAGATCAGACACAGGATGGATGGGAGAAGCTGGAGTACAGAACTCATAATTTCTACAAATGATCCAAACAAGTCTATTCAGAGCAGCACCACCCATTCAAACCAAGGTAAAAAATAAATCAAGGTGCTGTTTGGGAGTTACTTCCAGCTAGTGACAGAAATAACATCCTCAACAGGTTGCAGATGATTAGCATTTCACAAGGTTAATGGTCCCTACTGCTCTTTGAGCTGTCAGTACCCTGCACTGTTTGTTAGTCCCTGGAAAACGGCCCCATCTCCAGCAAAGTAAGTGAGGTGAAAAAGAAACCTTAAATCTCACCTAGGCACAGATCTGAAAGTGATGAGGTAGGTCTAACAGCAGTTTCCTCTGCAGCACTGGAAACCCATGCAGCCCTTCCTGGGGAAATCCAGCTCTACTCACCCCAAGGACCTCAGAGCAGTTTGAGCTCACAGATGGCATTAGCAAGAACAAGGATGCCCCCTCTGCATTGGTTCCTCCGTGGTGTCAGCCCCCTTCACAGTTAGAGCAAGCTGGGAAGATGTGTCCACACATCATGGAGCAAATTCAGGATTTCCAATACCTCTATGTCTTTCTCCACCAATGTCTATGGAAATCTCTTGTCTGTGGGTTAAAGGAGCAAAGGAGCAGCAGAAAGGGTGCTCTGGACTCTATTTTACTGACATCTGGGCTAGCAAGGAGTCTGCACTGGTGTTAATGCCCTAAGCTCTGAGCCACAGGTAAGGTTGTAGGGCTGAATGTACTGAACCTTTGCAAAGAAGATAAGTTTGTGAGTGAATGAGATTTGGACTGTCGCTTCAGGATGCTCCCATATTTGCCAAAAAGTTCTTGCAACAACCCAGCACCTCTCCAGGCAGAGCAGGACTCCATCCTCTGCACTCCCAACCTTTCTCATGCTTCTCTAGGGAACTTTGGGGCAGCAGTGTCCTGTATTTCAAAACCCACACTGACTTGCGTTACTTTTGCCTTCTACCTAATACCTTCTACCTTGGCCAGCCAAGGCAAATCACATTTTGCCGAGCTCTGGCGTAACAAGAAGTGCAGGCTACATCAACTAAGACCTAGCTGATGAGCTTGGCTTCAACCTGCATGCAGTCTCCAGGAGCTTGTAGATGTTGTGAGCAGATAACCCATTTTCCCATTGCTTATCTTCCTGTGCACCCCTGGCTGGTTTTTCATCTCGCTTAGTTTCCAGAAGAAAGATTATGATAACATGTGGGAGATTACAGCTCAGCTTGGATTTAATGCACTTCGGAGGCTTTCTAGGATATCGTAAGAGGAAATTGTTGAAATGGAGGTTTCCTTAATTTCTGTATTGCTGTGGAGCTGTTTTCCCCCGTCTTTTAAGTGTCATTACAGGATTCCAGAGAGAATTGTTTATTAACTGATAAAAAAAAAAAAGTCAGTGTTTTTCAAATGGAATATTGGATTTACAACTGTATGAAGAAACTTACCCAAAACGTGTCCCCTGGGGCAGGGAGATTTCTCTCTCTCCCTCTGAAAAAAATTGAACTGTAGGCCCACAAGAGACTTGTGGATTGATTTGCTCATGTTTCCATTCTTCTCTCTGATCCTGACGTTTTGTTCACATTGTATTTGTCATGTGGCATTTTCCTGATACAAGTGGGAAAAGTGATGCCCGGTGTCAGTTTGGAGGCAGGGTTTGTAGGGACCTGGGTGCTTGGGGAGGCCACCACCAGCTCTTGAGACACTGATGTAACGTTGCCAGATGGAAACCGAAATGGTCCTTACTGCAAACCAAGACCGTTTCAGAAGGAGTTGTGCTTGTAGTCAACCGAGGTAGGTGCCCATGTGCTATTTTGGGCTGGTGTGACAGAGGTGCGAGGGGAACCTCCTTAGAAAATCAAGCTCCTCCAGGAAGAGAGGCTTACACCTTTTAGACCGTGTAATCCTGCTGGTGTTCTGATTTCTTTAGACCAAGATGTATGTATTTATTTATTTATTCATTATAGAGCTTGGGGCTTGGTGCAATTTGCAGATAATTGGATATTCTCAAATGGCGAGTGAATAAACAAAGTCAGAGAAAGCAGAGCGTGTTTCCCATGCTAATACCAAGAACCACTGTGGGATGACACATTCCTCTTCTGCTCCAAATGATGACTTAGTCCGGAGCTGGCACGAACCTTTTGCATCCTTCACTGGCAATTAATTCGCCTTCTGAAAGAGGGTGGCTGACCCCAAATGGAACGGGGTAAAAGTTTTGGGTCCTTGTGCTTCTTGTAGGCACGGAAAGAATAAGTGGCTTGTCTGTGTGCTTGGCAGCTATTTTTGCCCGTCTGGGCAGGAAGGCAGCATGGAGCTGCCTGGCAGAGCTGGTAGTACATGACAAGGGTCACTGCACCACAGTCACTGCCCCTGCACAGCAAATCGATTGAGCTACCAACAAACCCGGAGCTGTGAGCGTGCACTCGAGTTTTGCTGTCAGGCTAATTACAGTGGCTGCTCCCCTTTTAAGTGCTGTTCACCCAGCCAGATTTCCAGCCGTCTTCTCCTTCTGTGCATGCTCTGCATGTTTAAATGAGCCTTTCTAGAGCCCTCTGTGAGGCTGCTGAGAAACCCGCTGCTCTCCCTCCCTTGCAAACTGGCACAGAGGCTGCCTTGCTGCGATGCCTCCTGCCTGCGACAAGCAGGCAGTGGACGTGGTGAGAATGAAGAAGTTCTTGAGCAGATGAGACCACAGGTTTTCAGAGAGATCAAAACAGCTGGGACTTTTTCCCCATGGGGTTCTGTTATGACACACAACGGTGGAGGACTTGTGCTCCATGGCGAATTACCATGGTATCTCTACAGAAGGGCCTTCTCTAGTCCTCTCTCCTCTACAGAGCCAAGGAGCAAAGCATCAGTGTGGGCTTAAGTCGTGGAAGTTTCCAAGGTAAAGACGCAACCAACCTGACCTAGTGCTGCAGGTAGTCCCAGCCTCAGCCTGAGGTTGGATGAGAGACCTGCGGAGACCCCCTCCCACCAGCACATCTGTAACTGCTACGAACTAACACACTCCATAGCCAATCTTTGCAAGTTTAGCCCCAACTCGTGTTGACAGGGGGAAACACTGGACTGCAAGCCAGCTCCTTGCACCACCCAGGGGTTGGGTGGTGAAGGACCCCCTGTCCATCCCTGGACACGCTGATGGTAAAGGGAAAATAACCCTCCCCTCCCTCTCAGGAGCAAGCCAGCTGCAAGCAGCATGCGCTGGGGACAGCTGAGTCAGCAGTGCTCATTGCCACTGCAGCCCGGATTGACAAATCGGAGTTTGCCTTATGCTCCTCTGCTCTGCTTCATTTCTGCCTGCAGTAGTGACTATAGACCACCACATCCAGACATGGCCCCTGCCGGCTTCAGCCCAGAGTTTTCCTAGAGGTACCATTATTATTTTTTCCTTTGCATGAGTTTTGCTAGATCAGATATCCACGGTGCTGCTCTGGAAAATGCAGTTTTCTGCTGTTATTCAGGGCATGAGTCCTGCCAGCTGCGGTGGAAGATGTGAATGTCCTAAATGTGGGAAGGAAAAAAAAAATGATGGCAAGGGGATGTGAGAGCTGAGAGGTTTATTTCCCAAGACGTTAATGGTCCAGCCTGGAGTGAGCATCCCACACAAGAAGAGTTCTTCTAGGGAAAGTTTAGGTGAAAATCTCCCTGGAAAGGGTTTTGGGGAATAATCAAAGAGGATACAAAGACAGTTATATTTTAAGGGTTCATAAAACATATGGAGGAGGTGAGATACACCAAAAGGACTTTTGAATGGACCAGACACTGATTTTTCCACTACTATCTGCTGAGCATAATACATGGAATACCACACACCCTATATCTTGAGTGGTTTCCCATGCGTGCCCACAACTTAAGAATTTCATGGCATTCCTCATTTTTCTCTGCTGATACAGGAAAGACACAGCAGAATGTGTATTAATTACTTTTCTTTGCTTCCAGGCCTTGGTTTATGGGCTTGTCCATTACTCCCAAGAGAGATTAAGAGAAGCCAGTGGGCTTCTGTGGAAGGAACTGGTTGAATTGATGGTAGCCTCTTTCCCAAATTATCATCATCATTGTTGGTTTGTGGGTTGTTTTTTTGTTTGCTTGTTTTTTTTTTGTTTGTTTGTTTGTTTTTTTGTTTTTTTAATGGGGGCATTTCATTGAAAATGAGAGAGTTTGATCTTGTTCTGTGACTGGTTGAAAGCCAAAACCAAATACGGACTTTTCATTTGAGAAATACATTTTTTTTAGAATTTTAAATATATGGCACAGGAAAAAAAAAATAATCATAATACAGTAAATGTGACAAACTCTTTCTGCTATACCTAGGCTAGGTACCACCTTTTTCTAGAAGTTCAGAGGCTGTACCAGTGACGTGGTCATGATAGAACTCCTCACTTTGACCCACCTCTTTGTGCTTTGCAAAGTCTTGCCCTTTTCTGGAGCAGGGGGATTGACCTGCTTCCCATAGCCAGCTAGGTATTCTTAAGTGATGCGTAAAATGTGAGGTATAGCCTCCTTACCTCCTGGCTTTGCATATTTACAGGGATGATTTGGTTATATGATCGTGTGTGTGTGTGTCTTTTTTAACTGGTATTGTGTCTTTGTGCACGGTGGCAGCTGTAGTTAATTATAAACGATTAGTGATTCTTAAATACGTTCTTTTGTACTGTCTTGTCAATTCCCAGATGTTTTCAGAAATACTTCTTGTGTTCCAGCTAAAAAAGGATGGCTGCTTGGAACCTCCTGAAATAAGAATGTATTTCAAAACATAATGGGAAAGAATTTCAGCAGCAGATGTTCATTTTTGTTTGATCTCCGTAGCAGTTCAAAACACAGGAGCCCAGGGCTCCCAGCAAAACCTCCTTCACTGCCTTCTCACTGACCAAGAGCAGTGCAGCTTATTGAAACAAGGAGTTTAAATTAGCAAAGAGAATATATATATATATATGTATATATATATAAAGTACAAGGTGCCCTAATGGTTCCTACTGTTATCTGAAATGAAGAAGAAATATTATCTCCATCTCCCTTGTGGACAGATGTGTCTTATAACTGATGCTAATCTTCAGTGCAAACTAATCTGCATTTCTCTCCAGAGAGGGGAAGAAAATGATAGATTTTTTTCCAAAAAGTGTACACGTTGACAGAGCTTGATGTATTGTGGTTACAGTGGCATGGACAGGATGTTTGTTCTGGCGATGAAGTGCCATGATTTGTCATGACAAGCTGGTATTTCCCTTCCCAGTATCTGCAGAAATACGTGAGCAAGTAGCTTGGAGTTGAAGCAAAGCAAACTATGAAAGGAAAAGTAACTGTGTTTGGTTTTTTGTTGTTGTTTTGTTTCTTTTTTTTTTTCATTTGAATGGAATGTCTTTCAGTAAATTTCAACATATCTGGTGCAATTGAATCTAAAGTTCAAGGTCAAGGGAGGAAGAAGTGTTTTTCTTTGGATCCAGTTTGGTATTTTGATAGATACAAAATGTGAGGATTTCCTATGGGAAGAGTTTTCTGAAGATGGACATGCTTTCAGTTCTAGTCTTGTCCCTTTAATCCCCGCCGTGACTAAAAGATGGTGGAATACAACATATTTTTCTTGTGTTTGTTATGGATTTGCTTGTGCAGAACTAGGTCATTTAATTTAATGTGTCCCTTTAAAACCCCTCCACATTTAGCAGCAGCACAAATACGTAGCTTGTCTTTTCAGTACAGAAGGGGGGTCACAAGAGCAGGCCAGCATCAGAATAATGCCAACCTCGGCCTTCCAGGCCATGGCATCCTTCAGAAGCATGGTATTCTTCTTCTAGGGTTGCTGTAAAAGGCTCCTGCTCTTTTCTCCCCACAAATTTCTAGTCAGCTCTCCCAAATCCTCTCACAATTTGGGGAAACATGCTTGCATCTGCATCGTCTCCTTCAGTGCTCAGCTCACCTGCCTGATCGCCTGAGCAGGGAGCAGGAACACACGGCCTTCATCGCAACTCACTGCAAAAAGCTCTAATTAGGCACTTAGTATTTTTGGAGGCTGACACATACCTTATAAGTGCTGATTTTTAAATAGCTTACCAAGTAGATTATGTGTCCACCAAGGGGATTTCAAAGGGATTTTTGCCCTCTTGCATAATATCTTCTTCCACCTTATAGAAAATGGATTTTTTAATGTGCTGCTATAAAATGTGAGGGCTTGCTGGTTTTGTTGTGTAAATCATCATTCTGGAAATCTTGGCTGAAGAAGCATTTTTTTCCAGCTAATAAGATGGAAATTCTGCCTGCCTGAAGAACTAATGAAGCACCCAGAGAGGGACTCGTGTGAAGGCAGGAGAAACAACTGTGGAGGCAGAAAACTCTCCAAGTGGCATTTTTCCAATAGGCTGGTCCATTTTGTGTATGCTTTTTGGAGCATTGATGGGGATTTCAGCTTGGGACTCAAGAGACGAGGAAATGAGGAAAAGCAAGAAGACAAATCAGTCTCAGGGAGGAAGAGGAAAAAGCTCTCCCTGATGGAGCAGATGAAGGCCCCTTCCCTGTGTGGTGCAGAGTGCTGGGGCCTGTGCACACAGCATGGCTGGAAAGGAGATTTCCTGAGAGAAATTCCACCCAGAGCACTGACCAAAGCAGTTACCACATGATTTCAGCTGGCATGTTCTTCAAGGCACAGACAAACTCTGGTGTGTTTGCTGGTGGTCGGTACTTACTGCCAGTCCGATTTAGAAGCCCTGTGCAATAATGAGTGGCTCCTCATAAGGAATCACCTGCGGGCTTGGGAAGGAATGCAGAGAAAAGAGGGATGGACCTTCCCCTCAAAGTTTATTCCCTGAAGGTGGTTCAGGTCCTGGGAACAAGTCTTGCTAGTCTTTATGTTGCCTAATAGTTGAGATAAGGGTCTTGACTTCTCCCTGCTTGCTTTTCTCTTCCAAAAAGTGAGATAATAAAAGTGTCACATGCAGAAAAAGTTCTTGCAAGACGCAACAGTACTGCCATATAAACTCAGAGCAGTTCTTTGGACAATTTATTTGTCCCCCTAGAGCTGGCAGTGAGCTCTGCATTCTCCCGTGGGGAGTAGCAATATAAGTGATGTTTGGAGATTGTGAAGCAGTGCCATAATCTGACTCAACGAAGCGCAGCAGTACCTCCAGTTTGGGTTGCATTCAGCACCTTAGGGACAGTGTACCAGGGACAATCCTGCCCAAATTGTCCTGTATGAATCCTGCACAGACATACAGCCACAACACCTGTTTTCAGGGTGGGCAGTGCATCTCCTGAACAGAAGGTGTGGAAGGCTGGCTGTGTGCCTGAAATGGGAGATGTGTCAGCTGGCAGGCTGACAGTTTTTTATTCAGCTAGTTTTTTATTCAGATGCAAGTTGATGGTGAGGGCTCCAAAATGCATATATAGTGCAAATTAAATTGAGGTGGGAATACGCAAAGCCATTTCTAAATGAGTAAGTAAATGAGGAGCATACTTTTTCCAGACTATACTTTATTTGAAGCAGTGTTAAAGCTAAGTGACTAATGACTCATGTTTCTTGGGGTGAGCAGTGCTGGGGAGGGAGGTGCCATCCTCTTTGTAACTGCTAACACCTTTAGCATGTCAAACTTAAGTTCTTTTCAAGCCATGATAGCACTTCTAATACATCTCCTACAGCAAACTGTTTGTGTCAAGTAGGTTTTCTGATGATTTCTGGTCGAAAACTACTAAGAGATCCGCTGGGAGCCTTGGGCAGGTAGTAAGAACCAAGCAGAGACCAGCACTTTTGGAACAGCAGCAAAACAGCGGAGATGGTCAGCCAGCCAGGGAAACATTCAGATAGGGCTGTTTCCACCTATTTTTCCCCAAGTATATATTTGGGTCTTCCCTTCTTGAGCTAAGTACTAGCCTGCTAAAGGACATCAGGCACACCTTTCCGAGACTTGGGTGTCAGGTACTGCTATGGCAAAGGCTTTGCCCAGGCATTCAGGGGAGTTGCCAGTACTGGCTTCTGTGAGGTGGGATTGTAAATCCAGCATGGGGGCCAGTGGCTCACGTGCAGGCTGGCCTTTCTTGCATGCCAGGCTGAAACCTCTGGCATTTCAGCACACAAAGTGACTTGCAGGCCTCGCTCAGCATCCTGACAGGCAGCAATCCTTACCTTGCAGCCTGACTCCTGTCACTTATCCAGAGTTTCCACAGAGACTCCTCTAAAGGCTCTCTCTGGTGGGTTAACTTCTGCTCCAGAGAAATACATAAATGAGCACTGTAGCTAAATCAATCTGACACTCACAAGTGCTTAACAAAGAGGCATGCACCTGAAATCAAAGCAGTTCTGAACGGTTAATCGATGGTAAGTGAATCTGCATTAAAATGGGTGAGAGAGCTGTGCTGCTGTGCTCCAGTTTCAACAGGCTTAAGAGGATTTCATGCAGCAAGAGACACTACACGACAGTAGGACAGAGGCAGCATTTCCTCCCTTGATAACCCCAGATCACCAGCACGGAGACCTGTCCCTCTTTTCCATGCTCTGGCCTTACCCCTTTCTGGCCAAATGTCATTCAGCAAATTTGCTTCTGATTGTAAGGCAGCACAACAGCTCTAGCCAAAACCAGCCTCTCTGGGTTGTAACCATGAATCATTTACTGTCCCGGTATTCCAAACCAAAGAGGAGTTGTGAGAAATATTTCTCCCAGAACCTGTAATCATGTACAGATGTGCCATTACAGACCTAGCCTTTGGGTAACCTGTAAACCTTTCAGTGTCTGCCAGCGCAAAGCAGCTCATGGTGTAAAAGGGCTCAACAAAGGGCTTTGCCGTGGCCCTGGAGCAGTCAAGTTAGGACAACACTCAGGAAATGGAAAATCCCATCCCATCCCTTTGCAAGTAGAGGAGGCTTGGAGCAAGATAATGCAAATGGAAAATCTGGCCCTGTCACTTTGTTATCCTCTGACCCGTAAGCAAAGTGGGGGCTGCAATTTCAAGGCAATCCACGCACTGTGGATGCTCAGATCCTTGTATTGTAATGAGAGCTGGGGTCCCAGATCTCTTAGGTGCCCTGAAAAATTCCAGCCTGTTTGACACTGTCCTGGGCCTGCAGAACCATGCACCTGCTGAAGCAATCCTCCCCACTGACACAGCACTCTTCCTCAGCCCGTAGATGTATCACTGCAGAATTCAAGCCGACTGCATTTCATCTGAGCCCACACGGGATCACGTGAGTCAATGTGTGGAAACCACAGCGGGGTAAGGGCCTCTCCAGGGATGTTTCTGGATGCTTTATGACAACCAGGAACTCTCTAGCTCTTTCTGAGATCAATTTTCCCAATAACCTTCAAAGAGCCTTTCATTTATTTGCTTTAACCTTGTTCATTCTGAGAGCCAAGGTCACGCAGGGAAAGGCTTGCCCAGAGCAACAGCACTAAACAAATTAAAAAAAAAAAAAAAAAAAAAAAGGCAAGCAGGATGACTCTCTTGAGCTGTTGCTAACATTTCCAGCAATAGACCTTCAAGCACTCTCTATATATAGCAATTAGTTAAAGTTTATAGTTAACTGACGTGACTCCAAACTGCACCAGACAATCAAGCCTTCAGGTTAGAGTGCAGCAGCTACAAGGATGGCATGGATGCTTCTGAACAGAAATACTCAGCTTTTTCTGCAAATGATTGCCTCCTTTTCTCATCAGCCTCCCAGCTGAGAGCGTTGCTGCAGTGATATGAGCTAAACCTGAACATATTTATTTCAGAAACACGGTGTAGCCAGCAGCAGAACAGGTAGAGCTCTCCAGTGACATCATGGAGGGGTTTCAGTTCAGGGCTAGAGTTATTTGTGGCTCTCCTCAAAACATCTGTTGATAAACAAGCAAAATAACTGAGGTCGTTCCGTTCATTTTCCTTGCTATTTGCTGCCAATTAGAGATAAACAAGTAACTGCCATCTTTAATGAGACTTTAGTGACGCTGGCAGAGAGCTTTTGAATGGCAGATTGCAAAGGGAAAGCCTTACCTGTGTGTTGAGTCAGTTGTGCCACCACAGACCTTAGAAATGAGGAGACTTGAAGGTCTGAAATTTATACACCATGAAGACGTGGGCCTGAGAAGTGCTTGGTAGACCCTTTCCCATCTGGCCATTGACACACTGCATGGCCAAGTGTAACCAAGGAACGTCAGTACTAGTGGTGACGAGACCTGCTTCCCTCTCTCCATCGGTGCCACGAGTACAGCTTCCTGGTTTGAGGGGAAACCCCTTGGGTAGCGGCACAGATGGCTTTGGTGGCAGAAACACGGCTGCACATTTGAATGAAGGGCCTGCGCTTAAAGGAGTGGATTGTTTCCATTGCACTGTTGGACATCTGAACGCAATTAGGAGTCACTAGATGTGTGCCCAGAGGGGGCAAAGAGAATCAGGTCTGCAGGGGCTAAGCTACGGCTAGCAGCGCTCAGCAGGACAGGGAGTCGCCTGAAGTTACTCATCGGCCTGCCCATTCAGGCTGGACAAAAAATAAATAAATATTGACGATTCTGAAGCTCTAAACTGAGCTCACTAAGTGAATGTCACCAGGGGTAAATTAAAACAATGGTACTACAGC
Source organism: Heteronetta atricapilla (assembly GCA_011075105.1). Taxonomy (NCBI): domain Eukaryota; kingdom Metazoa; phylum Chordata; class Aves; order Anseriformes; family Anatidae; genus Heteronetta; species Heteronetta atricapilla. The sequence continues at coordinate 12,098,765 of CM021733.1, forward strand.
GGGAAGGGGGGTTACACGAAGGAAATACTGTGAGGTGTGTAAGATAGCTTAAATACATTTCAGTTCTAATTGCAATATACAAAAACTTTGAAGGAAAGGCCCTCCAGCTTTTAAAACCTGGTTTTGAAAACATAAAATCCTAGGGTTTATGCAGGATGGGATCTCTGGTCCAACATCTCACTTAGAGCATAGCCAGCTTCAAACGTAGCTCAGCATCTTGAATCCAACCGTGATCGGATCAAGCCACTTACAACAGAGAGGAGCCTTTTACGTGAAAGCTCCTCAACTATTCCCACTAAGTTAAGCAAGGGGTTGGCTAGCTGGCAGATGTTTTCAGGACAGGGTTTTTATTTGCCTGGTTGCTGTCTTGCTCTTCACAGTGTAAATGAATGAGAACAGGTTGAGCATAGGAGACAGGGTATTCTTACCTTTAGAAAATGTAAAAGTGATACAATCCTTTTTCCTCTCCTCCCTATCTACTGGGTGGTTCTTGGTCAAGAATTAAATATATCTTGGAAACTGACGTTCTTAATACGTTCCCCACTTGATGAAAGGGGAGGAAGCTTTGGCTCAGAGAATCAGAAGGAAAAAAAAATGTAGCTGTCCCTCTTCAGTGAGCTGATGTATTACCTTTGCACATAGGCTATTTGAAAGCTAGTTGCCATTGATTTCACCTGCAGTTGATTTCAACTAAGTCATCACCAGGGACATTACATGCATAGACCCTTCTTGACAGCCAGAGGGGTTGAGGGTAGATGAAACTTTAACCCAGTTGTTTGGCCTCCTCCTTTGGGAGAAAAGTGTTCCTGATATTGCAGGCTGGGGTTTTACCAGTGCTATGATGAGAAAATGAAACAAACGAACAAACCCTGCACCTTTGAAGCAGAGTTGTCCCACTAATGGAAGGGATAATGGGCCGTGTGCTGCTTGCGCTGGCTGACATGTTTAATGGACAGCACTGGTGAGCTAGAGCTCCAGGTCTGGCTCGTTATTATTTAATTTTTCTTTTTACAGAAGAGAAAGGGAAACACCTCCCACACTGGCTCCCTACCATCAGCAGCTCTGATCTGTCATGCTCTGCAGCAGGCATGACGATGTCGGGGGAGTTCCTTCTGTTCGCTTCCTCTCTCCTCTGCCTGTGGGTGGGATCCCAGGAGCAGCAGGGTTGCAGTGGCTGCTCAGCTAGCCCAGTGCTGCAGCTGGGCAGCAAAAGGCGCTCTGAGGGCAATGCCTTTAGCCTCTGGGTTGAATCTTGTGCAGTTCAAAAAGTGCTTGGCTAGCCTGGTTGGATTTGCGTGGCCCAAGGAGCTGAGGCACAGGCACCTGTGCCCTAGGGGTGTTCCTGGTGGGCAGGTGGTTCGCAGCAGCTGCTGGAGATGTGCTAGGAGATGCTCGAGCCTCTCTCTCTGAAAACATTTGCAGCATTTGCTGTCTCCCCTGCTGTTGTGTTTTCACACCATGTCCCTCCACAACGGCACTGGGAGTGTCAGGACTGAAGCTGTTCATCCAGGTTTTCCCTCCTCACCCTTGCTGCAATCAGTCCTGTACCTGCACCAGGTATGTGGTGGACTAAGGCCGAATTACTGGGACAGATGCTGCTGTACGAGGTCCTAGCTAGGCTCTTTGCAGGTCCCCATCACACACACGCTTCCTGGATGTCCAGCAATTCATTTGCAGCAAATAACCATGTTTACGTGTTCATATATCCACAGTGAATTTCAGTACATTCCCTAGATTCGCTCATGCCTGCCCTGCCAGGATGTTGCTGACCATTTATAACCAAGCAGAACAGCTCAAGTGTAGAAGAGAAAACACCGTTCCACCAACCCCCAAACCTGCACCTGAATAAATTTCCTCAGTATGACTGCCAGACACCACAAAAGTGTTCGGATGCTGGGCACAGAGTAATTTTTTCAAGTAAATAGCTCAAAAAATATTGTTCAGCTGTAATATAAATCCTATATTATTGGTATTTCTCCTGCCTTCCAAAGAGTTCATATCCTCTGGTTTTGTACACAAGAAATCTTCTGCAAGTCATTCCTACCTTAGGCTACACTTGGCTGTGGTGTAGCTTTCTTTTCTTTTCAAGCTTTAATCAGCAATGAGTGGAACCAATCCATTTTGTGCAGACTTCTGGTAACATAATTAGTTAACTGAGGTCCTTTGTCTCCTTAAATTCAAATATGTTACACTTCCCTTCCCAAACCTTTAAATGGATACAAAATTAAGTTATCTTTGGGGATTGTTCTGGTGTTGGCATGCTGTTTGTTCAGAAAGCTTATCTGCAGCACCAGGACAATCTGCCACTTAAAATGCAACAGCTGGGGATATTTTATTTTCTCATGCTTGGTCTGAAAGCAGAGGTGTTCTTAATTAATTTTTAAAATGCTCTTTTAAAAGGCTCTGAAGTAATTAAAAGAATGACAGGAGATGTGGTATATTACCAGTGCCAAATATGATTCAGACAAACTGTCACTGGAAAATGTCTCTGACAATTCAAAGTCCTCCAAAATCTATTATTAAAGCTGTTTGGGCTTTTTCATTTTTTTTCCTCCTGTCAGCCACAGTGCTAAACATTATCTCAGATCTAGCAAAATACAGATTACTGCAGAGGGCTCTATTGTGTTTTATTCTCTTCACTGGCACTGGGAACCTGTCAGCTACATGGGTTGTAGCCTGTGTCAGCCAGCACCAAGCAGCGTGATTGCTGGCTAGTTGATTTCCTCTGGTGTGGCTGGACTAAAGGAGCATGAGAATCCTGCCTTTCCTATTTCTGCTTCCAGTCTGCAGAGCAATATGGTAAGGGAGGGCTTTCCAGCATATCATTGCTTTCATCTTTACTATCAGCCCCATCCATCAGTCCAGGTGACGGGGTTTTAATTGCCACTGTCCCTTCTCTGGGTCATCTCTATCCCCAGACCTCTGTGCCCTCACCTTTCCACCAGGAGTCACAGAAGTTTTTACAATCCGTACTTCTCTTTTAATAGACTTGATGTTCTCTATCCATCCATGTCCTTTCCCCTCCACAAATTCTGCCACACTTCTCTCATTCAGCTGTGATTTCCACACATCCCCAGCTCCCCATCAAAAAGGCTGCAGTCTCTATGCACACCTCCCCATCTGAGCTCATACAGGGGCAGAGAAGCAATGCCACCAGGGCTCAGCCCAAGCTACAGCCAACCTATGCCAGGCTCTGCTTTTGCAGGCTGGATGACCACCATGAGCTGGCACCCGGGTGGGATAGAGCCTAGCTTTGTACAAAACCCTCCTGCCTCGGTTTGCTTAGATGGTGCCAGGGACGGAGCCGGGGTCTTGGTACCGCTGTTTCTTTTTAAAAATACAGTGTTAAAACAGCACCTTAACTGTAAATACTGTGTTCTCCCAGTTATAGCTTTTGGTGGCTGAACCCTGCAGCAATTTGGTTATTTTTGTGCAGCGTTATTACTTTGACAGCACCTCCAGGAGCCACTGTGTGTCACCAGCTCGCTGGGCACATGGGGCACGGCCAGCCCATGGAAAGGCCATACTGGTGGGCTTTGTGTCTCACATGCTGGTCTCTCTCAGGGAGCTTAATCCCCCTTTATCACCTCAGTGGTCACCTTCAGCACAGAGAAAGCAGGTGTTTTTGTGGAGCATTGGAAGTTGCTGCTGCTGAGCCAGCTGTGCTCACTGTTTGCACATGGGGTTTTATTCCGTGAGGTTGTCCGATGTGGAAGGGTAAGGAACGAGCTGGTGAGATAGAGGCAGCTTTGCTGTAAGAACGGATAAAGCTGCTGAAGGGGAAGCACAGAGGTGGAGAAGAGGGGGTTGAAAGCCCCCAAAGGAGAGAGCTGAAGGAGAGTTGCATGCAGCAGGCCAGGTGGCCACAGGATGTGAAAATCCTCCCACTGCTCAGATTTGCCTGACAACTTTTTTCTTTTTTTGGCTGCCAGCATTGCTGGTGTATTGCCATACAGATGCAGCCTCCATCTGACGGGGAACAGAGGAGGAGGGAGCTGTAGGAATGGGTTCCCACTCTTGGGAGATCTGTGCCTGGTGCCTTGCGAAGAGGCCACAGTGAAGGTGTTGGCTCAGTGGCAGCACCCAGCTGCTCATGGCCCTGGGATGTTGTCTGCCACCTTGTAAGTGACAGCTCTGTTACAACCCTCGGAAGCAAGTGCTAATTAGGAGCCCAGCTTCATGTACCAGCGGTGTCCTTCACCACAGTGAATGGAGGGATATGGCAGAGTGTCATCTGCACAGCTCACTAATTAAACACAAACAGTGAAAACTACTGGCCCTTGAAAAGCATCCCTGGAAATAAACCATGGAGGCCTTATTTTATTTTTGGTCACAGCAGGGTTAAAATCTTTTGGGGGGGGCCTACTTGATAAAAATCTTTAGCTCTTCTGAGAATAGAGTCAATTAGGGTTCTGTATTCCAACCCAATGGCACAAATGCCCCAGTTTTTATGCCTTAGGAATAACAGGTTGTGTTGTTAAGTAGTACAGGGTCCTCTCAAAGTCTGAACTGGTCTCTTCATACGAGATGAGAACAAGTCCTGAATCAGAGACTGACACAAATCTCTTCAGCAGCAACGGTGACCGCAAAGGGTGCTGACACTAGGCCCTGTGGCTGGTATTCAAAGACAGCTGTGGGGTAAGGCTAAGAATAAAATTAAAAAGGAGAGGCATCTGCTGGGAAGGGGAAGAGAAGGTCTGGAGATGTATGGTGGGGTCTGGGGTGGAAGGAGGTCTGGCTCCTTGGGCTGAGGAAGTGCGAAAGAGAAAGAAGACAGGTTTGAAAGCAAGCCCTGGCCCAACAGCACAGTTCATACCCAGCAGGAGATCACAGAAAGGAGCAATGTAAGCTTTGGCTTACACAAAAGCCACACAATGCGGCTTTGTAGGATAAAAGTTTTGATGGGGTGTGTGGGAGGGGATTTTGTACCCAGCATCTGTTTGCTTCTCTCTTCCCTCTTCAATTACAGTTCATTGAGCTAACAGTGCTTCCACCACAGCCTCAGGCTCTCAGCATCTCTTCTCTCCCTTCCCTTGGACTGCTTTGCCCAGAGAGCTTTCCCTTCATCTTGCAATATGTCAAATTTCGCTCCTTGCTCCGTGATGAAGTGGCAGCAAGCCCCAGCAATACCCATTCAGGCATGGTGGGTATCTTTTCTGACCGTGCAGCATTCCAACAGATGCAGCATTTGCAAGAGGCAAGCTGAGGAGATATTTCCAATCAACACAGAAGAGAAAGGAACGTCAGTGTCAAGGCCTGGGCTGCTTGGCAGCCTCCACACGGAGGGAAGTGCAGGGATCTCTCCACCCTGGGCATTTTTGTGGCCCGTGTGAGGAAGTTCGTGGACTCCCAGTGCTGGTGGGAAGGGCCCTCTGTTGGTCTCCAATCCTATGTCTCTCCTGGAGCAGGAATACCGCAGAGGTAGAAACCTGCTGGTGATTTTGCTCTCCAGTCTCCATGAAGAGTGCAATAAACAGTGAAGCATGCCACCTTGCTGGAGCTCTGTGTTGGTGGGCTTCAGTTGCCTCCAGGGGAGGAAGGTGCAGGAAGCAGCACAGGCCAGCGCTTATGGTTTCCCCTAGGAAAAAGGCAGGAACAAAGGTGTTTGGACTCAGACAGTCTCTTCAGCTTCTGTGCACCATCATACACACACGTAATATTAAAGGCAAAGCTGCTGAGTGTTTAAAGACAGCACCGAGCCTCCCTTTCCGAAGTTAAACCCTTTCATCCCTTCAAAGGATTGATTTCTTTGACCCAGCAGGAAGGAATCTGACATGTCTCACCAGGAGGCCATAGTTCGGTAAATTCGCTGTGCTTTCTGCAAGAAGCCCTCTCGCACACCCAATTCGTCCTGAAGACCTTCACCCATGTAGTATTTTGGACTGAAGACAAAATCTGTGGCCTGCAGATCACAACTGAGTCAAGAGAGGGGAGCAAAGGAAGCATAGCTCAGCATGGCCCCTCAGAGCAGCCTTGTCCACCCTCCGTGACACAGAGGGGATGGGAACATCGGATATCAATTTATTTCTCAGCACTTTAGCAGCAGATGTTCCAGATATGGATCATCTTTACACACAAAGTGTCCTTCCAGTCATGTTGGAATCACCTCCCCCAAGTTCCCCAAACCAGCCAAAAAGCTTAAAAACACAAGCTTCACTGTTATTCAGCAGAGGTAGTTTCAGATCAGCGACGAGTCCCCATGCAGCGGGTGAAGGCTGTCCTCTGAGCACACTGCAGACTACAGAAATGCTCTCAGGGAAGCTTTGAAACTTGGCTGAATTCTTCTGTCACAGGAATAAGGCAGGCTGAAAAGTAAGTCTTGACATCTGCTTGGAGACAGCAATGCTCCCCCGTGGCCGAGCCAAAGCCACACACAAGGGAAGTCTGTTACTGGAGAAAAAATAAAATAAAACAAAATAAAACAAAATAAAACAAAATAAAACAAAATAAAACAAAACAAAATAAAATAAAATAAAATAAAATAAAATAAAATAAAATAAAATAAAATAAAATAAAATAAAATAAAATAAATAAAATAAAATAAGGGAAATGAAGGATGTTGAGAGAATCAGCTGGGAAGTGGGAAAGCTGATCTGGAATGAGGCTGGCCCAGGAAGGATGTGAGGGAAGCAAATATGACATGGTCACGACGAGCCCTAAGAGCTGTGGAAGGAAATTGGAAGGCAGAGATGCTGTCAGTTTCAAGAGGCGGGGAGTTTTTACAAAGACATCATGAGTTAGGGGCCATAACACTGAAGTTTTCAAAGGGGCATCAGGCTTCTTTCATCCAGAAGACAGTCCAAACTCACTTCGTATTTTGTAGGAAACTGCCAGTTTAAGCTTTGCCTTGCTTTATTCTCCTGGCTGGAACAGCATGCAAATGCAATTCCCAGAGCATTCATTCAAAAGGTAGTTTTGAGATGCGAATTTTGTAGTGCATTTATTTTGCCCTTTATTTTAAGGTCTTCTTTCTCAGGGAAACCCAGTGTTCCTGAGTACTACCAACAGGACAACCTAAGAAACTCTGACAAACTTTTAAAATTCAGAATTGCTGAACGCAGCTTCTATATCATGCAGCTCTGAAACAGCTGTTGCAAGTGAAAGAGCCTCTGCTTATATTACAAGGAAGGACTGGCAAACTGTGCTACAACCAAGAGACATTTGGACACAGAAATGGTCACCTTTGTCCCACAATGTATTTCTGTTAAAGTAGCACTGCATAATTTTACTTTATAGTAAAAGCTTCTGAATTTAGTGATCTGATCTTATCCGTGCTTATCCAAGCTTATCCATGCTCCCTGTCTAGGAGATTTATAAGAATAAGTCACGTCATAATGATTTGGCATTTGTAGACTGCCTTACAACACAACAAATTTAGTAATAATGAGCTTGCAAAGTCCTCCTGTGCATTGCAGCTTTTTCTAAGAAATTGGCCCATTTGTGTTTCTCCTTCCTCGTGTAGCAGGAGATAGGAAAATTCACTGCAATTTTTCTCCCCTTTCATCTGTCCAGGGAACCAGACCTCCAAGCAGATAACCTACAGCCCTAAGCCAATTTGTAGCACTTTGCAAATCCATTGCACAAAGAAACCGGATAAGAGAATTGAGGAGCGGAAAGTTTGCCATGTGTTTGAAAATGAGCTTGTGAAAGGGTCTAAAAATACAGCAGGAGCAACTCTGTACAGTGCTTTAATTAGCAAAGGGCTTCTCTCCCTATAACAAATTGTAAACCTACGTCACATCAAAGAAATGAAAGAAATAATGAAAGGCCCCTCCGAGCTAGCCTGCTCTCTGCTACTGAAACCGGACTATAAGAGTTATGGACTCCTGTTTTTTTTTTCATTTAAAGTGTCACATTTACACTGTTTTTCCATTTGCAAGGCACTGTAACCGCTCACAGTGCTTCGTGATAGCATGTTATGACTATTAATAGCCATCAAACGCAATGAATCCCTATTACCTGCAGTCACAGAGCTACTTTTTCATGTAATGGTTTCACTGCGAAAAATACATAGTGCACATTTCTGAGAGTATTTAAGAAAGGCTTGAGACAGCAGGAGGATTTTGTTTAAGGATTTAGCTTTATCTGGCAACCAAGCTGTAATATTAAATCCTCCTGAAATCTATCATCAAAAATTTGAGGCTGGGTATTATTAGAAACACTAGTCCTGGCAATTGTTGAGAGAGATACAGCAGTTTGACATCTTGCCCTGGTTAAGGGGAAGATACTAATACACATCTGGGCTAAGGAGCAGGAGAAGTCTTTTGGTTAACACCGTGTTGTATGCATCGTGAGCAAGCTTGTCTCCATGCAGTATCTAAAAAGCCTGCAGGCAGCCCAAACCTGCTTCTGTGCAGTTAAATTTAAGGATTTAAATTTCGCTGTGTTACAAAGGCAAAAATCCAAGAATAAGGGTGCAGATTTTTTTGTTGTTTCTTTTCTCTCCTAGTGCCTAAATTAATTCTGAGTCAGACTGTCTCTTTGTGAAGGGCCACATTCATCTGAAAGCATCTCTGTAACATCTGTGCTGGCCAACAGGAGGCTGAGTTCTGGGTATCTGAGCTATTCATTCCTCGCTTTTTCCTACAATAGCACCTGCACTGGCTTGGAAGGGAAGGGACAGAGGAGAGGTAGCAATGTTCCTTCTCACCTGCAAGCTGGACCAAGCATTGTTCTTGCTCTCTGCATAGTGACCGTACAGGGAAATTTTCCACTTGCTATGGAGGCAGGTACACGGGGAGGTGACTGCACTCGCATGTCCCGATGGGCCAAGCCTTGGTGCAATGCCCCGTCTTCCCACAGGAATAGCACACGCCCTCGTGCCTTGGATGGCATCCCTGACCTGGTTGTCTCCTGCACACAGCCTTGAGCTCACCTCTTCCTCCCAAAGCCGTAACACTTAGCACATCCAAAGTACTACATCTAGAACCATCTTCGGACCCTCATTTTCCTGAATGTCTGTGGCCTGCTTGTTGTTGCCAGCTGCTGTGGCAAGGCAAAAGTCAGGAGAAGCCCGGCGAGTTGTCAGGCTGCTCTCCCCGTCCTTCCCTGTTATTTCTCTCTCAACATCTTTCTCCCCTTACCTCTCTGCAAACCAGCCTGTCACAAAGATGCAGGCTGCGATCTGCTCCTCCACCTGCTGCTTCCTTCCGCATGTCTTCTCCGCAGCCCTTCTTCCCATGGAGCACCGTGCTTTCTCCTTGCTTAAAAACGCAGCTCAGAGAGCCGTCTCCGTGGGGGCTGGCAGCTAACAGGCACAGCTGCTGGTGGGAGCTGGGCTTGCTGGGCTCGCCTGCCAGCCTAAGCAAGACTGATGGGAGACGCAAACCCCGGTAATCCCATGGTAGGTGAGATTAAAAACGTCTCCTCTAACAACATAACAGCAAGGGCTTCCTCTCTGTCACTTCATTGCAACAGCTCTTGAATGGTCTGTATGACTGTAAGGCATTCAGTCCATTATCTGCTATTAAAAAAAAAAAAAGAGAGACTACTTTGCTGATATTTATTGCTTAAACAGTTTTCCGGGAGTCAGATCTGGTCTTGGCTCAACTCTTGCTCTGCTTTTGTAAGACCTTCCTACTTTCTATAGTCATTTCTCATCTCAATTATTTAATGTGCCCTTTTTGCTTGTAATAGACATTATCCCAATCCTGGCATAAGAGAAGAATATTCTTCTTCACGGTGCTAATTAGCAGGTGCTGTTGGCCGCTCCTAAACAGAGAGGACCTTCCTTTGCCTGCAGAAGTCTTAAAACAATCGAGAAAGTTAAATACCTTGTGTGAAAAGGCTGGAAATGGTCCGCGTTGGACTCCCCGCCTCTCTGTGGCTGGCAAGGTGGGTGTTTCTGACTGCAGCTGGAAAAGGGATTCCCAGGGACCATTCCTTGTTGGTGCTTTGTCCCATGGGTTTGCACTGGAGGGGCTTCTGGGTGGCAACATGTGTGTGGGAAATGTGTAAGGATTACCCAGCTGTGGTTCTGCCGGGGTGGGAACACCAGAGAGAAGGGGCTGGCATCTCCTGTCGCGGAAAGCTCTCTGACACAGCTGCCTGGAGTCACATTTGTCACCTTCCTCAGTGCAGCTTCACAAAGAGGCAGCATTCATGGTAGTTACAATGAACAAGCTCCCGTCAAACCAAAACAAGCCAGGAAATAGGTTAAGCGCAGTTTCCCATAGAAAATAAATTAATTGGGATACTGAAATATGAGAGTTTATAAGGACATGATGTCTCCAGCAACATCCAAGCCTGCCAATTCCCTTCATGCCCTGATACGGTCAGGCTTAAATGCCACAAAAGCAGCTTTAACTGGGGTCAGATCTGCAGCAATTGTGTTTGTACCTTGTCTCTTATAATCCTCAGCCTCTACGCTGAAGCTTGTTTCTCTTTTTTTATTTTTTATTTTTTTTAATATGCCATTGACAAGCCAGCTAACACAATCCATGTGAGGGGGAGTATTCTGATACAATAAGGCCATTCTGAGTGCTGTCCCATCTTTTTAATAACTAGCTGCCCTGCTATTGCCACTCCAATTTCACAGCTCCTAGTTGCACTCTCCCTGGTTAATCACCGCCATTTTTAGCTCGCTGATGTTAATTGGTAATTTATCATGGCTGTACCCATTTGATGGTTACTGATTTCATCTCACTACCCATGCTTCTACCTCGCTGTCTCTCTGTGATCGACTGGTAAAACTAAAATCAATGAGAATTAAGTATGAAGTGGGTTTGAAATCAGAATCATTGCTGTAATTGATTAATTTTAATTATGGTGTCTCAGCCTCCCAAAGGCACGGCTTCAATTTGCTGTTGCCACCTTGAAGGACACACAAGGGTGTCCTGCCCCAGCTCTTCAGCAGCTACACCTGAGAGACCAAAGAAGCACAGAGCTGCAGTCCCCAGTACCCACAGCTCAGGAACAGGTGAGCAATTGCTTTGCAGCAGACACATCCGTGTCTGTCACCAGCAGAGGCTGTAAAATGATTCCTGGAGAAGAAGAAGAGGGCAGGGAGCTGTGCTGCTCTCTTTGACTCTTCCCAGGAAAACCCAACCTGTCCACAGCGCAGTGCAGGTCAATCAGGAACCATAAGGAACATGCTCAGACCCAGGAAATAACCATCTGTGGTCAGCATCCAGGCTCTACTATGCCTGGAAGCAAAAAGAGAAATGGCATGGTTGTAGCTGAAACTGCTTGATCATGCAAGCAGAGTGAGGCTTTCTGGGGACAGCTAATATCTTGTATTAGCTTGAGTGGCATTGCTGGGGAAAAGACCCCGCATCAGCCACTGATTCATACCTGTTACACACTTGCAGGTGGCCTTGCACACCTGCACACTTGTTTGACCCCGGCGAAGTTGGAGCAGAAAGCAGCAGACTCTGGCCCTGCTGCACCTGGAGCATGAGCAGAGGCTGGCGCTGCCCCTGTGTGCAGTGATGTGGGACCTTGGAGGGTCCTTGCTGGATCATACCACTGCACCTGAGCTTTGCGTTATGTCAAACATGCAACAGGGAAATGCATACAAAATTTGGGTGTGGTTTGCAACAGGAATTTCCCTGGGCTCTATCAGCTCCAAGGAAAGCCAGAGCAAAGCCAGTGGCTTAGAGCAAGAGACAAATCACAGACCGTGCCTACAATAGGAGTAAAACATTCTTCTGGCTCCGATGGGTGGGCAAGCCTCTCCTGCACTACCACTTCCAATTTTCAAACCGCACACCCAATTTGCCCTAGCCGTGTATGTTGCAGTCCAGGTTTGCAGCTCAGCAAAAACACACGGAGCAGCCAGGCTGCCCAAACAGGTTCCCTAACTCCTAGGTGCCCTGTGAGGCAAGCACTTACCAGGAATAAAATTACAGGCTGGATGCTGAGAGTAAATCAGAGCTCAATTGCACTTCTGGGGATTCAGGAGAGTAGCTGTTTCGTTGTCTGGCCCTGAAGGATTTTCTGCTGTTAGGTTTTGCTTGGCCTGCAACAGCCAAAATTAGTGATTACTGTTATAATTTTATATGTGTGTTATTATTAAAAATAATAATAATATCAAGATCTAAGCGATAACATTAACTTGTTACTTGTAGGATATTTTCTAGGCCAACAGGATAGGAACTGGGAATTGTATTTACCATTGTAATATCCAGGATTAAAACATAACGGAGAATGGATGTAGCAATAAAGGCTGTCTGAGTTTCCAGCTCAGAGATGCAATTCAGTTAAATTACAATTTCAAGTCCTTGCCCTTCCTTGGGATCATCCACTGGGAGAACTAAAAAATCAGCATCTCCATCCCCGTATGCAGACAAATAGCTCCAACAGATGGTGAGCATGCAGAAGAGAGAGAAAATGTCAGGGAGCATGGGGAGGAGAGGCAGCACAACCCAAGACGAGATGAGCTGCAAGGTGATTCTACCTCTGCACTGGCTAGTTGCAGGCACACCTTGTTATTGCAGCAGATTTATCTCCTGCTAGCAAAGGTGTGCAGCTTCCCTCTGCCCAAAAAGCTGGGCTTTCTCATGGAGCTGGGGGGCTTGGAGGAGCTTCCACCATCCCATAGTCCTGGGCAGCCAGCTGGTGGGCTCCACAGTGGGAATCTCATAAGGAAGATGGTCAGATCCTGCTTCAGGGATCCACAGCGGGGCCAATTACACTATTTTCCCATTATTTTCCACAGTCTTTGCAAGTTCAAGAAAAGGAGAAAATCACATATGGTTTTCTCTCAGCAGGTAATGCTTTTCGCTCAATAGCATTTTCAAGAGAGCGAGAGAGACCAAGCAAGGACCTCAGCCAGTGAATCAGAAAATGAATATCTTTACCTCTGTATATCTTAAATTTTCATCTCAGTGTTTTGCTGTTAGCATTTTTCCATGTTGACAGCTATAGTGCTGGAACACTTCTAGCAGATACCTGAGCACTTTGGAAAAACCCTCCTGGCCACATAGCTCTTAAAAAATGTCCAGCTTTTCTAACTAGTGGAGAGGTTCATTAAGTGAACGGAGAATTCCTCTAAAGAGCAGAGAAGGAAATAATAATAATGGGGAAAAAGCCTTGGAATGTGCCAAGGTCAAGCCATAACAGCCTGACCAAATTTGACCCTGGGTAAGACATGGAAATACTGTGTATTATACAAATAAAAGAGTTCAAATACCTGGGGCAAATCACTCTTGCTACACCTCTCCTGTAATTCTCGTTAAGAATGGAAAAAATGTGTAACCCTGAGTTACATGATACTTAATTTCAAAGCGTGCTGATATCCAGGGGAATCTCTAGCTGCCTTCTTAAATGGCCTGATATATTACTCTTGGTGAAAGAGTAATGAGGATACACAGGTAGCTACTCATCCATGCTCAGGGTAGGCTATGCCCAGAGCTCAGAGGCTTTCAGAGCAGGAATTGTTCAAATGCTTCTGGAGCCACTGGGAACATGTACTCTACAGAAAGTCAATTAACTCGGTTCCTAAATCATTTGCTCCCCCTGGAGCAACCCTAAACTTCAGTAATATTGAATTTAAACTCGTTCCCTCCAAGCAAGTTGCTTCAGTCTGTTAGGCGTCTTGGTCCCATGCAAGTGGCAGAGTCCTTATGGTGTCCAGCTTAATGTGGTCTTGCATGTGCTCACCTGCCTCACTATGACCTGCTCATGTAAAAGGCACCCTGGCAGAGGAAAAACTGCTGAGATAGATTTCAGATGTGTTGCCCATGCAGCAAATACCCGCCTGTCTCTACGGTACGTAAGAAAGTTCCGCGAGTTTGAGCTCACCCAGACTTACTGACATTTGCGTGGTCCTTCCTGCCGTCCTCCCATACCACTGCACGTGCTGATGCTGATGGCTGTGCTGGATGGGAGCAAACACCTCGTCCTTTGGTAGTAATGCTGGGCTTGTAATACCAGGTCAAGGCATTGCAGGAGAAATGCTTCTCTGCCTTCTCCTAGAACTTCATGGGTAGGCTGGTTCCCCGTGCATCCTGAGGACTGGTGCCTCGCTTCACAAATGGTATTTGCTAGCACATTACTGGTTTAACTGAGTTTGAATGAGCTTGAGCTTTAAATCCTTCGCTTGAGCCATGTCCTGAAGGGCAGGGTGCTGAGAAGGAGCTAACCTTGAGGAAAAGGAGAGAGGCAAAGCTAGAGGCTGGCTCAGATGTTTCCACAAAGTTACATCCTCTGGTCAAAGTGTTGAAAGGGGTCACTGCTGTGGTTATGGGGCTTGCTAAGAGGACCAGGGGTTGGAAGCAGAAAGTGGGACTCCAGCAGAAGGACAGGGATGCTCTCAACATGACTCTAGGGCTGCTTGATGCCTTGCCACAGCTCAGGAGGCTGGAGAGAGGGGAATATGCACACTGGGCAGGGTGTCACCAGAAAACCACATCATTTCTCCTTGAGCACCTAAGGTAAGGGACTGCCACTGGAGGGAGCACAAAGAGCAACATGACTTCGGGTCCATCCCAACCTTCAGGTCGGTGTGCCCTACTTCTGACACAACACTGTGGCATTGAGCCCCATCCATAGGCCTTATGCAGGATCCCTGGCTCATGTGTAGCATCCCCACCTGTTTCCTCCCCGCCTGGGCTGGACCAGGCAGTGGTGACACAGGAGTCTCAAGGTGCAGCAAGTCCCAGGTGAGATGCAGTGATCTGGATCAGGCCGTGCACCAGTACCACGAGCCACTGCGATCAATTTGCATCACCCAGTGTGGCTGTGGCTGTCCAGAGCCTCACCGGAGCTGAATACGATCCCTCTGGTTAGGAGAAGCAGTGCTGGACCCTCGGCAGCAGCCGGAGGAGCCAAATGACCTATGGTTGCCCAGTAGACATTTCTGCACATCACAGCCTATTTGCACGCATTGGGCATGACTGTTTCCAATGAGATGCCATCTGGAATAAGAACAGGCAACTTCAAGCATGTATTTGAGCATTCAGACAAGTTCAGAAAGCAGACAGGAATGCGAAAGTTAACATTCAGATATTTCCCGAGCTCATATACCTAGAAGCCAAATGTTCCAGCTAAACAGATTGTGCCCTATTAAAACAGTGCAGCAACAATAGCTTAACCCACAAGATGTCATCTGGCTCATCATTACACAACACTGTGTCCATTGGCTATGCACACTTTTCCTTGCATTCCTAATAAAAGCGTTTATGCCTTGCTACCTTCCTTGCCCACCCCAGGCACACTTCAAAGGAAGAGGGATTAATTTCACAGGAGGACATAGGAGGACAAACTGATTTGTAGGAATTATAACAAAACCTACTTTCCTTTTTTTTTTTTTTTAATATAAAGAGCTGGTATTTTGCTGTGCTTAAGGATTAGAACTACAGTGTAGTCAAAAAAAAAAAAAAAGTAAAGCATGTTCATGTGGCATTTATAAGCCATGCTTATTCACTGAATTCTTCACTCTTGTGATAGGTCACACTGGAGATCAGTCAAATCATGACGAATGATGTAAACTAGCATCTGAAGTCAGTGGAAAGACGCACATTGCATAGCAACCAAAAGGAGTCCTTGAAAAGCTGAGCAGACAATTACCGCAGGAGCCCCCAGGTACCCGAGCTGTAAGATCAAATATCTGTTGAATAGCTGTAAAAGCTTCTGTGTGACCTGTGTTCAGCACTGAGCATCTGAAATTTCAGACTGCAACACTATCGTGCCAGCTGCTCCTTAACTCTGAAGGGGCAATGCTTCCAAGAGTTTGTTTTTATGTGTTCCCAGTGTCCTGCTGAGCATCAGCTTCTGACTGCAAACCTTCAGCACAGCAAAGTCCACTGGGTGTCCCATCAGTACAGGCTCCCTGGTATAGAAAGTAAAGTGTCACTGCGTGCAGTTAGTGCTGGGTATGCAAATCATGATGAGTTAGGCTGGGCTTTGCTTAAATAGAGGGAAGACGATGATGGCATGAAAGTACCAGAACAGGACTGCCTTGGGGCACTTCTGTGTTCATATAGCACCAAGAATGGTGTGGTCCTCATCCATCTTTGGGTAACCTGAATAAATATCTATTAATAATCCATCAGCTCTTTGAAAACAGATACATGAGCTAAAGCCAAATCTATTAACCTGATTCTCAGGTAGAGTGAAGCCATTTAAAGCCGCTGTGGCAATGGAAAGGGCTTCATAATTACAGGAAATTACATTTATAGCTGCTTCAGGGAAATGTTCTCCAACCTTTCTACCTTGGGTTAATTGATGGACATTTAACTTAAGATATTGAACACCATCAGAAAGACAATAGATTCTCCTTCCTGATACATTCACAGTTGCAAACTAAGCTGACATGCAGCTTTCTCAGTCTGTGGACCCTTGGACATTTTTCAGGGCAAGTACATGTAAGCTTCCTGGAATGGGATTTCTCTTCTTTGGACATCTGTTAGACTTGTCTGCTGCTTCCAGGCAGCAAACGCTGCCGTGGTGCAGAAGGAGAAGCAGTCTTGTTCAGAGAGAAAGGCTGAAGAACACAAGTTTTGCACAGAGCAGGAATGTGGTCTTAGCGTATTCATCCAAATTCATAATGCGCTTGTCATCATGGTATTTAAGCATGACACAATGGGTTTAAAACAAGAGCAGGGGCCTGGGGCAGTCGTTTCAACCTAATTAGGTTTTAAAGGCTGAGATGGGATGGGGGAGAGAGAGAGATGCACAGGAATTTAGCAACAGCATTAAAAAATCAAGGGGCCGTTTTTAAGTCATTCGGAGCCAGATGTTGCCTTTCTTTTGCCAAAGCCAGAAGGTTTGCTTGCAGCACTGAGTGCCAAGTGGGCCCCTCTCAAATGTCTGAATCAGGAGAGCAGGTTGGGCCTGACTGAGCAGTGCCAGGAAGGGACAGCCGTGAACGGGGATGTATTCTTGTGGCAACACGATTTCTGCTCCTTCTCCGTGGCTGGGGCAGCAAGAGGGCATGGGGCGCTCACCTTTCCCACAGCACTTGGCCAGCCAAATGCATCCGTGTCACTCATTTCCTCTGCACTAGCCTCAAGAATTTGCTATTGTGTAAAGCAAACCCTCAAACCCCAATCCTAAGATGCTAACAGAAACATTAGCCTTTTCTTCCTCCATTCAGTTAAAAAAGCCTCTCAACATTTGTATCCCCTGAAGGTTGCATGCACTATACCCAGTCACCTCACACTCCTCTTCTCGATAATTGGAGCAGAAAAAGCTCTCTTTCTTTGTGAAGTATCATCTCCAGCCGCTGGCCGAATTCTATTGTCCTTTTCTGGATGCTCTCCAGCTTCCCAGCAGCCTTCAAAGGAGCACAGATCCGATCCGGGCACAGAAGCCGCTCAGCACCGGGCTCCCTGGCGTGGCTCACACGCTGCCACAGCCCGAGGCTGCGATGTCCCTCCTGGCCACAGCATCCCAATAAAGCCCCCTCACCTCTCCCTGTCCTGTGTCCTGCACTAGCAGGGGGACCATGCATTTGTGTGTGATAACACCACTGGGATTTTGGCCAGACTTTCTTTTTTTTCCCTCAGAAAATGGCTGTGAGTCAAAGCTGAGCAGAACAGGAGCAGAAACAGAGAAAACTTGAACAGAGCATTTCTGTGTGAACATTTAAGCAAGAAGCAGCTCCCCTTCCCCCAATTCCTCCACCTTTCTCCTTCCACGTACATAAATGTGTGTGATCCTTTGATTAATCCAAGTTTGATGTGAATACGGCGGTACATGATGTCTGTACTAGAACTAGCATACCCCCCAATCCATACTCCGTTACGCTGTTTTAGGCAGTATAACCACAGCAAGGCTGTCACAGATCCTTGCTTTCAGGCCAGTTCAAAGAATTCAGGTGGGAGGGGGGATTCGTCTTCCAGAAGCAATGTCGAAGCGTTGTCTTTTCCTTCCACTATTTGATATTTCCACTATAATGGTATTTCCTTTAAGTATTGAAGCATTAGCATTTTCTGCATGGTGGAAATTCATCGTCTGACCAGCCCTAACTAAAATGCGCTTCTTTGAATGGGATACATTTACTGTGTGAGTTAAATAAATGGGTACTCCCCTTTATTATGTTCGCTGCTAAATACATATACCTGTGTCTAATTATATGTAGTTCCTGGTAGTCTCCTGTTCATCTGAAAGCGTTATCAGCATTGACACTGACACTCACCAGCACTGGGTTAAACCTGTCATGGAGGCAGGTCGTAACCCTCCTGGCGTGGTCTCTGTGCTTTGTCCTCAACCCTCTGCCCCTCAGCACAGCCTGCAGGCACCCCACCCCCTTGAATTTCAGCATGCGGGTTATTTGGGTCTGCTGGGCAGTGCTCAAGTGGCTTCCAGAAGCTTCCAGAAACTTCCAATGGCTTCTGGAAACTTCCAGCAGCTGCTGGAGGTTGGAGTGGAAGCTGGCTGCAAAAGGCCAAGGGGTGTGGGAACCAAGCTTTTCCTGGTAAATGTGTTTCATCTAGAGAAAAGAAAGTGCAATGCTGAGAGAGGAGGAACATATTACAGATTGGAAAACCCCTCTGAATAACAAAAAAAATAACGTGTGTTTTGTTTGCTAAGTCATGGGCACCTCCATCCACCCTTCTTCACCAGCGTGGCTGAGTGCAAAGCCTTTGAGTTCTGCAGTGTCCTGCAATGCCGTAGTGGTTGATGTCACTTCAAGAAATGTTTTACTCTCGCTTCTTTTATTTTAATTTAATATTTTTTGCAGAAATTAACTTGCCAAGCTCCGAGGAACATAGCAGCATTTAATATGGTGAGGGTCAGGAGGTGAAGCGGTCTTGGGAAGAACACTTACACAGGGCTTAAATTTCAGCTCTTCCTTGGCAGCCTCCCTAAAAGTCAGCACAGTGTTTCATCCCCATTCCTTCTCCACTGCTTGGCCATCCCACAGCCCAACAGCTCAGCCTGGCTTTTTGGCCTCCCTTGGGCAGGAGGACGGGATGCAGAGCACCCACAAAAAGCCAACACCCTGGGCTAGCAGGAGAAAATACCAGTTCCCCATAGCTGCCCAGCAGCATGAGGTGTGCCATGCCTTCTCCATCCCTCAGTCCCTCCTGCCCCTCTCCCCCACCCAGCTCACCCACAGAACCCCCAGATCCTGGCTGGCACCACAGCAAAGGCCAGAGCTGTGCTTGCTGCATTCAGCTGCACTGCCTGGGAGAAGTGATTTAACTCCCAGATTTTTTGATTGTTTGCGCTCCTCCTGGGCAGCATTTGGGATTGTAATCAAAAGTTGAGCTAACACTGGAGGGGAAAAAATCAACCAGCAGCATTTATATGTTATGGGTTTTTTCCATTTTATTGTTCACATCAGAGTCTTGCTCTGAACCTCCATATCTGTTCTGCTGTGAATTCTAATCAAGTTTAATATGAAGCATCAGTCATCACAGAGCTCTGCTACAGAAAATAACTGTCTACGGCCACAATTCTTCAACCTTAATGAAGTCTTGCCCAGAAAAGCTCTTCACCTTCTGCCCAGCCATGAGCAGGGAGGTGGAAATGAGCTTTAGATTGCAAGCCCTAGTAACCTGGGCTGTTTTACATTTATTCCTGGATCAGTCAGGTCCAAGGATGCAGCTAACTGGCTCTCAGCAATGCCTCCTGATTTGGAAAGACTGTAGAGAAGTCCCTGGATACCAACAGATGTTGCTTCTTCCTTTGAGTATACCTTCCAAGAAAATTATTACAGTCATGCCAAGGGTGCATAGCTGGGGGCAGAAGCTTCTGTGTTCTTGGTGCTATGTAAACAAGGCAAAGAGATGGGCCTTGCCACAAAGGGACTGGGCTCATTTTAGGAATTTCTGTAGCAGGATGTTGCTCGAGTTTAACATGTTCAGAGGGGTTGTAGCTCTCCTGAGACAACAAAATGCTCCAGGGTTTTTGGAGGGCACTCACTATATTCTGGGGCTGAATGACCCAGGCAAGAAATCCTTAAGTTCAGAGCTGGTGGTTTTCTTCTCCTCCCCTGCTTGTGCTCACACGGCCTGGTGCACCACAGCAATGAGCAGCTAAACTCCACCACGCTGCTCCCTCACTTCTCTTCCACAGAAGAACAGGGGGGAGAAATTACAATGAGAAAAGTCTCCCGAGTTGAGATAAGGACAGGGAAAACACTCACCAATTACCATCATGGGCAAAACAGTCTCAGCGTAAGGGAGATTAATGTAATTTATTACCAACTGCTAACAGACTAGAGCAGTGAGAACTAAAAGCACACTAAAAACATCTTCCCCCGCATCCACCCTCTTCTACCTCCTCCCCTGAGTGGCTCAGGGGAACTGGGAATGGGGGCTTTTCCCTGACACTTCATCTCTGCCATTCCTTCACGGTCCCTCTCTGCCCCTGCTCCCCGTGGGGTCCCTCCGACGGGATGCCGTTCTTCCCGAACTGATCCTGCGTGGGCTTCCCACAGGCATCAGCTCTTCAGTCACTGCTCCCACACGGCTCCATACCACGGGGTCCATCCCCCAGGAGCAAACTACTCCAGCACGGGTCCCCCACAGGTGGCAGCTCCCCCCAGACCCCTGCTCCTGCGTGGGCTCCTCTCCACGGGCTGCAGCTCCGGCCCGGGGCCTGCTCCTGCGGGGGCTCTCCATGGGCCGCAGCCTCCTCCAGGCCACGTCCACCTGCTCCACCGGGGGCTCCTCCATGGGCTGCAGCGTGGAGATCTGCTCCGTGTGGGACCCATGGGCTGCAGCGTGGAGATCGGCTCCGCTTTCAACCAGAAAGCAGGGCTGCTTCCAGAGCTGATGCTGGGGAGGGGGCCCTGCAATCTGTGCAGTGAGCACCTCTCTTCCAACAAAGGAAAGAAGCTGATGGGCCTTTATCTCGATGAAATAGTGTTTGCACCCCTCTTTGCTATGGCTAGTAATTGTGCAGGAAGGCTGCGATGGGGAAAATACTCTCAGGGATTTCTCTGCAGGCCTTCTCATATTGAAATCCCAGGTCTGAACTGCTCTCACAGGGAAGAATTTTTTTCTCATATCCAATTGTGACTTCCCTTGTTGCAATTTGTTGACTTTGCCTCCTCTTCTTCCACTGTGTGTTTCTGAGATATCCCCCTTCAGGCAGCTGATGACAGCAGTAAGATTTCTCTTCCCCAGACAAAAGCAACCCATGATGTGTTCCAGCCCCTTGATCACCTTTACTGGATGACTCTTGTCCTGGGGAACCCCAGACTATGCACAGTTCTCCAGGTGCAGCCTCAACGGTATCAAATAGAGTGGAATAATAGGTTTGCTTGGCCTTTTAGCTAATGCAGCCCAATATGTGGGCACACACACCACATATGGTACACCACAAGGGCACACTGCTGGCTTGTACTGTTGGCTGGTGTTATTACACACACACACACAGAGTACACAGCTCTGCAAAACAAGAGCTGGACCAGGATATGATGTTAAGGGCAGGTTTCTCTCTCCTTCACCAAACAAGCCCAGAACCTTTCCTGCACATATTGCGTTCATGAAATGGTACTGACAAGAAGTTGTGGGATGGAGCAAATGGGATGGCTTGTTGGAGCTCCTTTTTCTGCTTTGATTGGAAACACTTGTTTTTGGTCTTTCTAGACAGAGAGCAGATGGAGAGCCCAGCAGGGCAAATTTCCAGCTTCCTAATGCAGTGTTGTATTCTCATCTATGGTGACAAGGCTTTGCAGACAGGAGAAGCATGTCTGCTGCAAACACCCAGCCACAGCTGCTAATTAGCACCTCATAGATCTGTAAGGAAGATAATTTTTCTTACATGAGGAGCCTGGTGTAATGTGATCACTCACAAAGAGAAAGGGAACATTAAATAATTGAGATGAGAAACGGTTGCATTGTGGTCATGTCTGAAGTGGGCAGACCAGAGAAGTGTGGGAGCCACGTGGGGTGAGGTTCTGCGTGCAGTTTGAGATGCAGACGAGGAGGAAGAGGGCATTGGGAGCCCTGTTTTCTCTCTAAGCTAAAGAAATGATTGCTTCAGATAGTACCATGGCCTAAATTAAAGAGATGACTCACCCCTCTTAGTAGTTTCAAAGTATCGTTGGGGATTTTTTTTTTTAAATCAGATTATCAGTTTTGTGTAGTCGGGAGTTTGGGTGAGCGGTAAGATGAATGTTGCTAAGAAATTAATGTAATGGTTGTAATGAACTCAGTGCAGAGAGAAGAAATGAAATAACCAGCCATGAATACTGCACAGCAAACAGCACTGCATGCTTTCAGGCACACTCACACCTCCAGTGGGCACATTTTGTAACGTTCAGTCAGATGGAAAGACTTAATGTTTTTTGTTCTCCTCTCCTAGTAACAATGACAAGATGAATTATGATTCCTGGGGGCAGCAGATGAAAAATCATCTCGATCTTTTCCTACCTTCACTTCAGGAACCACCTGTGGTAGGTGGAGATTCCAGTTTCCACCAACGTATAAGGAGGCTTAATGTGCCATTTGCCCTGAGACAATGCAGCCTCTCTTCCTGTCAAAACAAACTAGCCATAATTTCCTAGCCTTCACCCTGAACCACATGGCCATTGGGCAAAACAGAGCCTCTAGGAAAAATAAAAAATAAAAAAAAATATATTACTGTTTGGATAATGGTGGATCACTAAGGTTAATTATAATGTCCCTGTGCAATGGTTTGGAAGGCATCAGAACATGACGCTGAGCTGTTTAGATAGCGGTGCTTGCGTAGTGCAACACCGTGTAATTGCTCAAACAAGACAGAGGAGCAGGCTGTTATACAAGGAGCTACCTTTCTTCAGCGATTGCTTCCATTAGCAGCATTTTCTCTTCTGCCAAAATACCTCCTCTTTTAAGCAGCTAGTTTCTCTTGGCCCTCTTTGTCAAGTTGCAATGAATTTTGTTGCTTTCCACAAGAGCCCTTCCCTTATCTAATGAGTCTTTGCAGATAGCATGGTTTGTGCCTTATCTCAGTGCCTGCTTGTGAAGGGCTTTCTTACGTGTTCTGAAGCTAAGATGTTGAAGTCATAATCATAAAGAAAATGGAGAGGTTCGATGGGGTCAGAAACCACTTCTGTCAATCTTCTCTTACCAAATGTTTCTCAAAGTCACTTCTGTTCTCTGCTCTCCAATGTTGTTTTATTTAAAAGGGGGTCAGTTAAAAGAGAGAGCGAGAGCGAGAGCGAGAGAGAAAAGATTTCCAAATTTTTAATCAAAAATCATGAAAAATGACGTTTTTAAATTACTTTCAAAAATACGTAATTTATAACTAGTGCAAGGAAAACTGGTGGAATTTCAGGAGCAGAGTGATACAACAGGGAAGGAAAAATCCTGTATTTATATATAAAGTGATGGGCTGTGAGCTGGCTGTTATCACTTGAGAGGGAGAGACCTGGTGGATGCAATACAAACAAGTCATGAAAGCGCCAGCTCTGTGCACAGCAGTTGAAAGAGCAAATCTAGAATTTGTAATTAAACAGAAGGGAGCAGAGACAAACTAAAGGGTATTGCTGTGCTTCTCAAAACAATCCATGGACTGCCAGCAGGCTGCATACAGCGTTCAGTTCTGATCCCCTATCTCTACTAAAGGAAAGAGCAGAATGGGAGAAGGCTCAATGAAAGATGACAAATGATCAGAGATCTGTAACAGCTTCCCTATGAGCAATGATAAATCACTTAGGCTGGGACTCTTCAGCTTAAAAAAACAAAGCCTTAGGAGGGCATGTAATAGTACTCTACCAAATTTCAAGGGGTCTGAAAGAATTAGTGTCCGAGCGTAGAAGAACCAAGGGTCATAAAATGATGCTGCTTGAGATCAAATCCAGAATAAATTAAAGGAGGCAATTCATCATGCTTCGGGTGTAAACTTGCAGACCTCCTTTCCAAGAGGCACTATGGGTGCAGGACAGCATCTGCTAGGTCTATTAAAAAAATAAAGTACAGCTTCAGGAAACCCTCTAGGCTGAAAATAGTGGTCCAGAAGAGTATGAGCAGGGAAGGTATTGTGCATGTCTGTCCTCTTTTTTAAAGGTGAGAAATGTCTGTGCTGCACGTGGAATACTCTGCCATCGTGGCATGACATTGCTGTGTTTTTTATTGCAGTAATATGTGAAGGCCACAGTCTTTCTGAATAAAAAAAACACATGGCCAGGAAGAAGAAAAATAATGCTGTGTCTCATTGAGATATTATCAATATTGCGACTTCTGCATGCTTGCAATTAAACTGGTGTCCACTGAAATAAGACAGAGGTGGATCAGGAAAGAAAATCATTGAGCCTTGGACATGCCAAGATCAATGGCTGGGTCAGGACACGTCCCCTAACTATAAATTTGGCATTTCCTTCAGTGATAAACTGCAGCAACCAGAGGCAAGAATGAGATGGCTGAGAGAAACCCCGTTGCTTGCGATGGGGCTACGTTCACCAGGCAAGGATGTGGAGGGCGTGCTGCCCCGGGGGGAGCAGGGGTCTCACTGCCTTCAGTGCGACAGGCACTGTAAGAAACACGAAGCCTGACAGAAGGATGTGTCTGAGGCCCTGTGCCCTGCACTGTGCCATTCAGGGGGTGAGGTACAGGATGTGCTCCCCAGCTTGCCCTCTGCACAGGCTGCCCTCTGAGTCTCAGCAGGTCAAACTGGAAGAACTAGCTTGGTTTTCTTGGCTGGGAGATCATAGAATCATAGAATCATAGAATATCCTGAGTTGGAAGGGACCCTTAAGGATCATTAAGTCCAACTCTTGACACCGCACAGGTCTACCCAGAAGTTCAGACCATGTGACTAAGTGCACAGTCCAATCGCTTCTTAAACTCAGTCAGGCTCGGTGCAGTGACCACTTCCCTGGGGAGTCTGTTCCAGTGTGCAACCACTCTCTCAGTGAAGAACCCCCTCCTGATGTCAAGCCTAAACTTCCCCTGCCTCAGCTTAACCCCGTTCCCGCGGGTCCTGTCGCTGGTGTTAATGGAGAAAAGGTCTCCTGCCTCTCGACACCCTCTTACGAGGAAGTTGTAGACTGCGATGAGGTCTCCCCTCAGCCTCCTCTTCTCCAGGCTGAACAGGCCCAGTGCCCTCAGCCGTTCCTCGTACGTCTTCCCCTCCAGGCCTTTCACCATCTTCGTAGCCCTCCTCTGGACACTCTCCAACAGTTTCACGTCCTTTTTATACTGTGGTGCCCAGAACTGCACACAGTACTCGAGGTGAGGTCGCACCAGCGCAGAGTAGAGCGGGACAATCACCTCCCTCGACCTACTAGCGATGCCGTGCTTGATGCACCCCAGGACACGGTTGGCCCTCCTGGCTGCCAGGGCACACTGCTGGCTCATATTCAACTTGCTGTCTACCAGGACCCCCAGATCCCTCTCTTCTAGGCTGCTCTCCAGCGTCTCATCGCCCAGTCTGTACGTGCAGCCAGGGCTTCCCCGTCCCAGGTGCAGGACCCGGCACTTGCTCTGATTGAACTTCATGCGGTTGGTGATCGCCCAGCTCTCCAACCTATCCAGATCCCTCTGCAAGGCCTTTCCACCCTCATCCGAGTCCACAACTCCTCCAAGTTTGGTGTCATCAGCAAACTTGCTCAAAATACCTTCTATTCCTACATCCAGATCGTTTATAAAAATATTGAAAAGTACCGGCCCTAAAATGGAGCCTTGAGGGACCCCACTGGTGACCGCCCGCCAGCCTGACGCAGCCCCATTCACCATAACCCTTTGGGCCCTGCCCGTTAGCCAATTGCTCACCCATCGGACGTGAACCATAGATGTTTTCTACGTCTGCATCTTGGCCAGGTAATTGCCTTGTTCTTCTTGCTGACAGCTGAAGGGATCTCCCAGTTCTCCAGGTGTTTGTCCTGGTCACCATGGGCAAAGCCAGGATGAAGACTGGGGACAGAACACTGTCCTGGGCTGGTCTCTGCGAGGGGAACAGGAGTGGGCTGTGCCCTTTGCACTGATAGCCTGAAACCAGCCGTGTTAGGGTAGAGCTGTGTCTTCACTGGGAAGGAGAGGTGCCTTTCTGTTCAGCTGTAGCTGGTGGGAAGTGACCCTGAGGATCTCCAGCCCAACCCTCTGTTGTCACCAGCACTAGGTCTGGACAAATTCTGTAAACCTCCAGGGATGGAGACCCCCGACTCTCTGATGGGATGTCCCAGGGCTGAATTAAAAGTCCTCGGGGAAAGCACAGCTGTCCAGTTCTTGCCTACAACCCAAGCCTGACCTTATCTAAGCACACTCAGAGAGGAAGAACACTCACCTGTTTTGTCCAGCAGACTTGTCATTGAGATGTTTTGGATATTAGCTGTCACAGTCAGAAAAAAAAAAAAAAAAAAAAAAAAAGAAAAAAAGAAAAAAAGAAAAAAAAATGTGTCTGTCATCAGGTGGGGTTGGCTTTGCAGTTCTGGCAAGTTTTACTTGCAGCCAGCTTCAGGCTAAATTCCAGGTCTCTGTCCACCCAAGAGCAAAGTAATGCTAGATGCTGAGCTGGATGACAGGAGATCTGAGGCTGTGAGCAGGCTGATTTCAAGAGTGTGTGGATGTAGCTGGACCTGGGGGCACTGTGTCTGCTTAGCACAGCCGGCCGTGCTGGAACATGCTGGCTGTCAGGAGCCTTACTCCCCAGAAACTGAGAGTGCTCCTTGTTGGTTGTGCTCGGCATTGCCACAGGCACAGGTAGGAGACTGCTGCCCCGAGGAAATCCTGGTCCTTTGGCCTGGGGGCAAGAGGGCAGTGTCCCTCTGGGTGTCAGCTGGGACCTCTGGCTGCCACCCAGCCACGGACCGTCACCTGCATTGCTTGTGCTGGAAAAGCACGTGAGGTCTGGGGTGTTTGGGGTGGTTTCAGCAGGCTGATTGCTCTACCAGCACCAGTAACATGCTCCTGCTAGGCACAGCCACCCCATCCTCCTGTGCTCCTTCCACAGGAATGGAGGGACCACTGGTCTGTGCCGAATGTTTTGGTCTTAAATTCGTATCATTGTGGTGCCCGGCGCTGGGCCAGTGAGGCAGAAAAGCTCCTGATGTATTTGAGGGAACATGTCAAACAAGCATTTCTCTATCTGGGAGTGAAACCAGTGTGGAAGCTTATCAGCCCCCGGATTCAAAGCGGAGCTATCGGCACTTCAGGCTGCTCCCAGCACGGGGAACAGCTCTGAGCTCCGCGCTCGCAGAATGTGCCTCGGCCTCTCTTGATAAGCCGTGACAGGCGACGTCCTGTCCCTAGCCGCTGCGTGCTGCATGCCGCTCATCCCAGCCTCCTGAGGAAACGCGGCGTGGTGACAGCCCTGTGGCAGCTGCCAGCCTCGCACCCTTCCCAGAAATGTGGAGTCCAGCGTTGTGGAGTCACCCCACAACCCAGAGCAGGCTGCTTGGCAGGAGAGAGGGCAGCTAGGGCTGGCTGACCCTCCCCACCGCACCGAGGTAAGGGCGGATGGGAACTGGCAGCCCTGTTTTTACAGCCAGCCTGCCCTCCAAGAAAGGCAAGCCAGGGGAAAACATATTTCCGTTCAGTCAGGCAGCAGTGAATGTGATGGAGGAAATGCAGTCTATTCATGGCTTTTGTCAGCTGGGAAAGAGGTTGAATTCATGCAACAAATTATTCAGAAGAAATTGTTTGCCAGAGTCTCATTATGAGCTCGATGGGACAGAGGAGTTGAAATATCAGATGCAATTAACTTCATGTTATAAAACCCTTTTGGGATGTAAAGCCTGGATCCTGCCAGCCCTAACGTACCGTAAGGGTCTGGTTGCTGATGATTTTAATAGGAGCCCATGTCTATCCAGCCTGCATATGTCTGCATGTAGCAAAATCCATGAAAATCCTATGAGATCTCATCCAGGATGTGTCTGAGGAACAAAGCAACGCCCCAGACCAACGCAAGCAGAATTCAAACGTGAGTTTTGAGTACGACTGAGCATCCTCGGAGTAGTGAAATATCAAGATTAGAAGCATTAGCACTGAAAAGGATTTTCCAAATGCGTTGTTGCAGTCAGTAGGATTTTGCTGAGGGCAGAGCTACACCAATACCAATCTTCTTTCCTAACCTGATCCTTAGTTACAAGGTCTTTGCTCAGCGCATTTAATAAATCTCTTCAGGACAAGACACTGAGAATATGAGTTCTGCTCAGCACAGCGTGGGGTCTGTGGTTGGAGCAGCAGTCCTCAGTCTGTTTCGTGAGGAAACTGCAACTGGTTCATAAACACGGGAAAGTAACAAATCACATTCAGCTGACACTAAAAATCTCCTGCAGTTGCCATTTCACCAGATTGCTCGCAGCAACTCAGAAAATGTTGATCTTGCCTTTTTTCAAGGCACTGCATTGGGCTTTTTATGCAAATTTATATTCTTGTCAACTTATATTTTTAAAGTTATGTTCCAGCTAAAATTCATTTGCTGACGTGCAATGTATTTTTAACTTTTAAGGACCTCAGTTAAAAAAAAAAATGGTATTGGAAATTGTTTCTTTAACTGCCAAGGAAATGAAAAAACAATTGGTTGCACAGCTTTGAATGGAAGCAACAGGACAAAAAAGGGGGAATGAGTCCTGCAGCTGAGTGGAAAGCATTTGGAATTTAATGTTTATTGCAAGTGCTCAGAGGCAAATACTGTCTATTCCTAAGGAAAATATATGCCAGGCATTTCCAGTACTTATGGGCGACCTTTACTCAGAAATAAGATTTTAGTGCTCTTAAGGTAGATGCCGATCTTAAAATAATTCAGTTTAATTATTCAAACTCAAGACAATGTTTGCATTAGCATCTACCTAAGCAGACACTCAAATCTCACACAAGTGAAACGATAACATCTTCCACTTCCTCCTCCTTAGAAAAGAAAAAAGCAATAAGGGAGAAAAAACTTGAAAGAAACTGCTGAGATAGGGCTTTAAGAATAATTTTTTTAGACTTTCTCTTTTTTTTTCTAAAACAGCAACAGTTATGGTGACCCTTAGAATAAACCACAGTGGTGACTCAGCTGCACAACCAGCTGTAAACAGCAGGGATCAGATTTATCTCACATCTCTGCACATTGCTCTGTGGGACAAATCCTCTGTAAAACATCACTTAGAACTACTGTTAATAAACACCCATCATTTTGTGCTTTCAGCAGAGGGCTCGTTCAACAAATAGCTGAGACCGTGGCTGTGAGGTGACTGTACCCAGCAGCCTCAGGAAAATGAAGGTTCCCAAAGGGATTGTTTGTTTCACAAGCATTGGAAGCGCCCAAGAAGGAAACTCACGTGGAAATAGGATGTGGTGGAGCGAGCTGAAAGGAGGAGGTCAGGGTAGCTGGGACCAACCAGTGCATCCCCCAGCTCTGATCGGATTTAGGAATAAAATCAATTGTCAGGAAGGGTCTGGTTCATGCAGCTTTGGAAATGCAAACTAGGTTTTGGAGCCAAGAGTGCTGTGAACGTGGCAGCATTTTCAAGCCTGGATTACTTGCGCTGCTAGATCACTAAAAGTGAGGAATTTAAGAGTTTCCCTGCACTGGGTGGGTTGAAGGTGGAACAGGGGTTAGTCGTCACATTTCTTGGGGACCAAAGAAGAAGCTTCTGTGGTTGTGAACAGGAGCTGGTGTGTGAGTGCGGTGTTTGGACAGTTATTGAAAGGAAAGCAGAAAGGAAGCAGTGAAAGCCACATTAAAAGGCTGAAATAGTTTTGCAGCAGGGTCAAGTGGAAAGGAAAAAAAAAAAAAAAAAAAAAAGCCTCCATGATTGTTGGAGAAGTCAAGAGCAGCAAATATCATGAATTACGATATTCCTTGATCTCACTGAGCTGCCTCTTTTCTCTGTGGAAAGTCGCTATGATGCTTTTAAACAGAGGTAGGAAGGCAAGGGCATGTGGAAATGGGGTGACTTCCATTGAGAAGCGCTGTGATGGCAGCTGTTTCCTGGGCTGCCTGCTCTCCTGGTGGCTTTGCTACATCTTAATTGGGTACAAAACTACCAGGGTCAAGCAAATGAGCGAACCAAGGGAACAGATACACCCGTTCCTACATGAGTGCCTGTTGTCAGGCGCCCATTAAAGCCAACAGGACATTCGCTTTGTCATCTGCAGAAGTCTTGACTAGCAGTGGTAATTGCATCTGGGGATTTGTTTAATTAACTAAGCAGATTAGTGGCAGAGGTCTGCAGCAGAAAGCTGTTGCTTGGCCTTGACAAATGAGAGGTGCAGTAAGGCCTTTTGTACAGGTAGGACAGGGGCTGAGGAGTTAGTGGGCTTCTCGAGAATATCGCTGGTGCCCCTGCAGGACCGAGGTCCAACATTTGGCTCTTCAACATTTGTAATTCTCTGAAGAAAGCCAGGTGGCCATACTGATGTATAAACCTGCCTATCCATTTTTTTTGCACTGGTGCAATTAAAAGTTTGAAATGTTAGTTTGAACTGGAGCTCTTTCCAGCCATTTCCAATATGTTGCAGGGGAAATAACCAAAGGAGAAAGCATCCAGAGGGATTCTGGCCTGGAATAAATTCTGGCTTAATAAAATACAATAGCAAGAAGCAACATTAAAGGAAAAGTGATTGCCACTGTAAAACTGAGTACTCAGGATTTAGCAGGTAACAGATTTCACGTTGCCTGTGCAAACTTTATTCCACTGTCTTTCCCCCAAATAAGAGTTTTTGATTGCAATGTTGTGTACTTTTTTTCTACAATGCTGAAGTCTCTCATGGAGGAAATTTGATTTTTTTTAAATTGCATAATATTAAACTGTAATCTATCGTTAATGTGAATTCCTGCCAAGCAGCCTGGATGACAAATGCTGAGAACTCCAAAGCAGCTGTGTAACGTCTGTGACACTCAGACTGCAAAGGTCTGTGTGCTGCTCAATTTTCTTTGGACGCAGCAGAAAAGGGTAAGCAGGATTTGCAATACACAGTATTTATGATGGGAGACAGGGCTAGTTATAGACCAGGTTTTACTGAGATGATGGTTTTCCAGAAAGAAGTCTGCAAAGGACAAAAACGTGGCACTGCATCTTGATGTTTCATCAGTCTCTGCTTTATACTGGAATAATGAGTGAAGAAATGATGAAGAATTTTGTGCACAAATGATGCAGAAATGATGCAGGGTGCACAGAGGACAGAGCCGGGCTCTTTTCAGCAGTGCCCAGTGCCAGGACAAGAAGCAGTGGGCACAAACTGGAACACGGGAGGTGCCGTCTGACCATCAGGAAGCACTTCTTGAACGAGTGTGACTGGTGCTAGTGAAACTGGTAAGTTTCACACAATCCACGGACCAGACTCACCCATGGGCAGGAGGAGCGGACCCAGGTGCGTTTTGCTTTGCTGAAGCAGTGGATTTCAGCTGTTGGACCAGATGATCTTGGAGGTCTTTTCCAACCTTAATGATTCTGTTCCCCACCCGCTGAGGAACTGCTGTTCATCACAGGATTTGCTGGTTGGAAGCCAGGTAGTTTCTGCATGCCTGTTGGATACATTATGTTATCCAGGATGTGCATGCACGTGTGTATTACACATACTAAACTGCAGACATGCACAATTGCAGTAGAATTATTCTATAATATTTATATTACCCATGCATTTATGTGTCTTGTTAGTTATCAATGAGAATTAGCAGAATCTGAGAAGTGACTGTTTTTCCAGAAAAAGATGAATAAAGAAGAAGCAGAAAATATTTGGAGGATACTAGACCTGTAGTCAGTGGGTGGCATTAGGGGTCCCGAAGTCACAAATGGCTCTGAGGGCCGGGTGGAAGCACTTGTACCTGGAGCAATGCCTGTGACATGGAAGAATAAGAACACACGATAATCCCACTGCAAAGGCGAAGAATCCTGCCTATGATCTGTGGGGAAAGCAGCTGGGAAAACCAGAGGCAGGGGAGGCGATGGGGCTGCCGGTCCCCACTGCGTGCCTTCCACCGCGACTTTTCAGTGCTGATCGCATCCTCGCGCCGCTGCAAGAGTAGGCCAGGCCCGGGGAGGGCAAATCCTTCAGGCCTTGCTTCAGATTGGAGCTGTTTGATGTTCAATTGGAAGAGAAGGAAAAAAAAAAGAAGAAAAATTAGTTAAAAAGAAGCCCGAATGACCCCACCCACCCTTGTGCCATGTGAGACTGTGCCACGGAATATTTTTAGGATTTTAAAATTTCATGTTTTGCGCATTATGCTTTTGTGTGGAGAAGAGAGGGAGATAGGAGAGATTGCTTTCTGAGGCTTGCATTCCCCCGTGCTCTAGCAAGTCCCTTCCCACCCCTTAAATAGCAGAATCACAGAATAATGGTGGTTGCCTCCAAAAATCTCAAGTCCAACTCCCTGCTCTGAGCAGGCCCGATGAGATGGGATTGCTCAGGGCCACATTCAGATGAGTTTTGCTGGTTGGAGCTCCTACAGCCACTCTGATCCCTGCTTCAGTGCGCATTGTGAAAAAATCCATTTCCCTATAAAATGGCGAGTCTCAGAAATACTGGCTTTGGACCACGTTTAAATATTCATATGGCCAGAGTGTTCTTTTGTTCTGCCTCCTGGTCTTCAGCCAGAAAGGAGCATTCATTTCACAGTCCTAAGCCTTTTCACTCCATTTCATCAAAAAAAAAAAAAAAAAAAAAAAAAAGGAGAAGGAGGAGGAGGAGAAGGAGAAGGAGAAGGAGAAGGAGAAGGAGAAGGAG